>CM052702.1:92784470-92797370 GCA_028551405.1 Uromys caudimaculatus
TGTTGAGCATTTCTTTAGGTGCTTCTCAGCCCTGCGAATTTCCCCAGTTGAGAATTCTCGGTTTAGTTCTGTTCCCCATTTTTTGATGGGGTTATTTGGTTTTTTGGAGTCTAACTTCTTGAGTTCTTTGTATATATTGGATCTTAATGTTTCTTTTACAACAGTGTTTTAACTTTGTTGACTCTTCAGTGTCCACATAAAATACTCAACAAATGTTAATATCTCTTTAGCATAAGCAAGAGCGATTTTCCTCAGTTTCCCCTCAAAGTCTCAGATGTACATTACTCAGAAAAACCACTTGTATTATGAAGCCTGGATTTCAGAGATTACAGAGGATTCCTAATTGCCTGTGTTGGAGCTGGGGTACAGGTTCCCGCCTCTTTTCCTTTCAGGTGTGTAAAAATGACTTTCGAGTCCTAGGAAATTTAAATTTCAGTATAAAAAGAAACATGAGCACATGATTGTTCCAGAAAAAGAATTTTGACTGGGACTTCAGATGGGTAATTTTGTTCTACAAAAAGACCCTATCCATTTTCTCCTTGGCTGCTTGATTCTCATTTCTCTATTAGAGTCTGAATTTAGAGAGTCATCTCTGAGTAGGTCCTGCTCTGCCAAAACAACACAAAGTGCCAAGCTGCCGGAGCCATGGTGGCCGATTTGACATGGAAGCATTGTAAAAACAGGACTGAGAGATCAGCTTTGAATTCCCTAAACTTTTTTTTTTAAATACTTACAAAGGATTTACACACAGGCACCATGCCGGCTTTTCTCTGCAAATGCAAGCATTGCCCAGCCAGCCAAGCCTCCTGGCGAAAGCCAGCAGACAATGGTGGGAACCGCATTATGGGGTAGACTGCACTGTAAAGACAGCCATTTGATTCTGAATCCCCCTTTCCCTGGAGGCAGCAGCAAAATCACCAAGAGGCCCCGTCCCCCCTCCCCCAAATGAGATACAGCAGTTTATCATGTCAGACTCTGCCAGGGAGGGTTAAGGCTATGGGGCTTCTGGCTGTCAGGAGCAAGGATTTCATCTTGGGGCCCCTCAGGTCATATGGAGGAAGCCTAAAAAGTCCCTCCTGCCATTTCCGTTGTCTGGCATCTTGTCTTCAGTTACCACTCCAGTGTCCCCTTGACCAGCCTTGTAACCGAAATCATGTTTATGTTCAAGAAATTAGCATCCTGAGACTTCCCTTCTCTTCTGTAAGAGGAGACTCCAGCTTGCATTCAAATAAATTTACTAACAGAGATATAAAAGGATTGGCTTATTTTAACATGGAAATCTTAATACATGTCTACAAACTTAGAGAACCATCTTTTAATATTTAGATTCATTCTGTGAAGAGAATTTGAAATTATTTCTGTGGAGTATAAATTTACTGTAGGGGCAGAATTATGAAGGAAAAACACATAAGCAGTCCTTCAGTGGAGTTACAATGTTAAGATTCTGTTCACAGCTCCTGTAGACTCCATCGGGACTCAGTTCCGATTTTGCACACAGCAGTTGTTTCATTGTAGAAATCTTTTGTGTCTTTTTTTGGAATTGCTACATTGTCTATAAATATTTAGCGATAACCCCTGATTGGGTAGTATTTACCCCTGTAGTTCTGTATTACAAATGCATCTGCTGAAATGAAAAGTGGCCACATTTTCACTAGTGCTTAATTAAATGCCAAAATTTATCTACATTAACAACAAAGTCGTGAAATTTATTGATCAATTCACATGATATAAGTTGACAAATGGCTTAAGCAATTTCCATAATTTTCTACACGTGTTAAAATTTGTAATGAAAAAGAACACTATATTCACATTAAATGAGAGCTGAGAGGGAGGCTTTGTCCCAGGGCCAGTGCCCTGGAGCAGTGTACGCTGTCTCCTCACCCTGTCCGGGCTTGCTGTTGAGCTGTGTACAGATGGGGCTCTGACAGTCCTACAGCTGTTCTCCTAATTGTCCATTAAGCGTTCTATTGATTCTCTGATTCAAAGTACATGTCTTTCAGCTCAAGCTATCGTGTGAAGTGGCAGACACATTCCTTGTAGAATGACAGAGCCGCTCGAAAGCTAAAAATGTGCTCTGCCAGTTTCAATTGAGGGTGCTGCTTTGAAAGAGAAGGCTTGGTTAAAGGTGCTCTGTGATGGAGGGTTAGGCTGTATTTTCTAAACTTTTAGCATCAATCAATTAAAGTAGCAGCAGCATAGAGAGTTTTAATTCCTGGTTAAGGGTGTACGGGTTATACCTAGCCGATATAGGTTAGGGCAAAGGGATCAGCATCAGCATCAGATGGCTGGGCTGTCTGCAGATGCTTCCCCGCATGCACCTGACATGCACAGTCATTTTCATTTCTCCCAAAAGTTCGCTTTTAGCGTGTAAAAAAAAAAAAAAAAAAAGGAGATCATCTGCAATTCCACATCATGCCAATCAGAAGCATGTTCAGAATCGACTCTTTAATCTGGAAAGTAAGAGATAAGATGCATATCTGTTGCGAGGCCCAACCATCTTCAGAGGAACAGGGGGTCCTAGATAAAAGTGTGAAGGTTCTTCAGGTCCACAAGGGGTCCTTGGACATAACACCTCGGGCCCACAGTGTTGCAATCCGCTTCGCACTTGATCTCATTTAGCCCAACCGTGCCTCAAGCCATGAGCTGCTCTCTTGAGTCTATCTAGCAGTTGTGTAGTCTGCTACAGATCAGGTTTTAGGACTGAAACAAAGCTCTCATCTCCTCCCCCCCCCCCCCCCCGTGGGTTAGGTTGCTCTGAATAGCTAGCATTTGCTTTCTTATCTTGATGACAGTACACAGCCTAATGTTTTTTATCATCTGGGTCTAGTTCTTAATTACTATAGAACAAGACATTTTGTTGGAAACAGTCTTGTTACCTAGTGATCTTTCGTCTGTAAATGAGATGAACAAACAATGTTTGTTGCCGCCTGTGTCTCATTAATTTAATTAGGAGCAACCCTATGACCTTCATTACTGTTGAGATTCTCTGGTGTGATTTTTAACTACTGAATAAGTTTTGACATTTATCTAAAATTTCAAAGGGGAAAAAGATTATCAAACACATCTATGTGTGTTTAAGTACTAAGGTTATCTAAATGTATAAAAAACGAGAAACAGAGACAACAGGAAGGGAAATCACTTTAAAGGAAGAATTAAGTACAAGCTATTTCTCGAAATTTCTTGGTTATATACCACATTTTCATCCGTTCATCTTCTCCTGAGAGCGTCTCTTGAGCAATGTCCGCCTTTCTTCTCCACTTGGTTTTGTTGGGTAGAGGAGCACTGTCCTTTTGCACAGTGCTGTCTGAAGTGTGGCTTCTGTGACCTTGGCCATCTCTGCCCTGAATCCCTATACTGCAGCATCAGAAGCCAGCCGTGAGCTGTCTGCAGAGAATTAACCAAGCAGGGGCTCAGAATGTCGGTGAGTTCACTGTTTTCACCGTAACATCTTAAGGGTTTAGAAGTAGAAGTTGCTCACTCTATTTACCTTCAAAATATTTATTTTAAAATTTAAAAGTATGTGAACAAATGAGATATCATGACATGTACTACAGAATCTAATCCCAATGCAGGGATTTATGGATTTTGGGAATGTGGACACTTCAACCAAAAGCCCCCTTTCCCTCACTGAAGGATGATAAATTCTCTCTATCTGCTTTTCCCTTGGAAAACAAGAGAAAAATCCATTTGAGCACAGTAATATAGTGTATATTGATACCTGCAAAACATTATGTGAATCTACTTAGACTCCGGCGCTTTCAATTACACCGTTAGCCAGTTTTTAAAGAAGATTTTTAGAAGCTTTCAACTGTAGACTTTTGTCTTGTTGAATGAACTTCAGCTACACTAAATTTTAAGTAAATTTGTGATGACTGAGCAATATACATTGGCTGAGCTAGAATCCAATAACCCACAGGACAAATTAATTTTCAACAAAAAGGGCAGAAACCTCAAGTGCCGTGAGTATATGGAGTCTCATTCTTTCTCTCTGGAGCCATTTTTTGCAAATCACTACAGCTATTCATAATCTAAATCAGTCTCCTTTAGCAGCAGAAAGATCTTTTCTCATGACAAAACAGAGGATGACATTCATTACTGCTAACTTGCGTAAGCTACCTTAAATTTATTGGTGCTTCTCCACTTACCTGGGTAAGGATTCCTTTGTCTCCTGCTATAGGGAAATTTCAGCGCCACTACTTAAAAATATCAATTGTCACTTTCATCAGAACTTTTGGCAGTTTACTTTATTTTAGAAGTAAAACTGGTGGTTAAGGTTTTTAGGACTTCCAATGGGCGTTGTTTCAATCATATTTAATGGGTGTCTAGGATAGTAACATGATTATGTTTAAGTTCTGTGCTGCACAAAAAAAATCCATATTTCCATCCATGTACGGCTGGGGAGGTACTGGAGAAACCGGCCTTTTCGTGGTGGATGTGGCATTCCCTGCCAGCCTCAGGCAGACTGGAAACCACCCAGGTCTGTGTACTTGTTGTATTCAAAGGTTGATTAAAAGGGGGAGGGGCTATCAGATGGAAATTTGAAATGGTCCATAAACTACCAAAGCCTTTCTATCCATCAGTGGGACACAGTCTCATGTATGCTCACCTCTCGTGATGGAGTCTTTCTTTTGTGGATTAGCATTCTTTCCAGGTTTTAAAAAACAGGCCTAGAAGGCTCTCTGAGAAATCATGCTATCACATCATTAGGACTATGCTTTTGTTTTTTAGGTCCCCCGCCCCCCGCCCATCTATTCTGGCTAACAAGGAACAAGGAGAAACTGAATATACAGACACACAGTGTTAGATCTGTGGCACAGTGGAACAGTGAGAACTAATCCCACAAATGCTATCTGTGATACAGTGTGATGTGTGGGAGAGTGTGGCATGACCGTACCTGAGCTCGACTTGACGCGGAGTTGAGATAAGCCCCAGAGGAGCCCCAGGTAGACAGTAAGATCTTGTCACACACTGGTGACATACCCCTTTAATCCCAGCACTCAGGAGGCAGATGCAGGTGGATCTCTGTGAGTTTGAGGCTAGTGATCCACAGAGCTAGTTACAGGAAAGCCAAGAGTTTCAGAGAAACCTGGCTTAAAAATAAAAGACAAACAAAAGACAAATATTTATTTTAGGACCTAAAACATAATTTCTTAATATTTGAGGGAACAGTAGTGTAAGATAGGCAGAGCCCAAAAGAATCACCTCCTTACAACTTTTCTTTCCCCTGGGACCACTGGCTAATGTCTGAGCTCCCATTTTCATTTGCTGTTAGTCATCCTTTATCATAGATAGTGACGTTGAGATGTGCTTGGCTATGACCTGGAACAAAAGGAGAACTGAGTAGGACCAGAGTGTTGTGACCCACAAGGTGCAAAGAACTCTTGGTTTTTACAGTTATCTTGACTTTGGGAATTGTAGAATACTTGGGGTTTAAGAGAATTGAAAAAAGAAGGCTAGGAACTTCGTTTGTTTGTTTGTTTGTTTGTTTGTTTCTTAAAATAATAGAGCTTCATAAGAAAGCCGAGATTACTTAGAACATAATCTCTGCTGTAACTCTGTTTAACAAAAAATTGACAGCTTTGGTCAGAATGTTCTAAGTTAGTGACTGATATATGGAATGAAAATTAAAGCAAGTGCCCACATTCTATCAAACATTGAGATCGTAAATTCTCATCCCCTGTCGTAACTTCATGTGACTAGAGCTGAGTGTGCCCACTAGATTTCACAGAGAGGCAGACCCCAGGCATGGCTATCTGCAGAAGAGCTGTTCTGAGCAAGGCCTCAGAAGTAAAATCAGTAGCACCTGGAAGCTTAGAGATTTGCTTTTGTTTTGAGACAAAGTCTCTCTATGTAGCCTTGGCCTGGAACTTACTTTGCAGACCAGGCTGGTCTTGAATTCATAGAGATTCACCTGCTTCTGCTTCTTGAGTGCTGGGATTGAAGAGCACACCGTCATGCCCAGCTCACCTGAAAGTTTTTAACATCTAGAATCAGCTGGTTGACTATGTTACAACTAGGTAATGTTCCCTCCAAGGATAGAATTGATTTCAATAATTCTTGTTTTTTTTTCCCCCCTGGAGTTAGTCATAGCTCCATCTGGGTAGTGGGTTCCCATCTTTGCTGATGCTTTGTTTAGGTTTGGTATTCTGATCCCCCATTCCATTTTATAGAGAACAGCTCTGTACTCCCCAAAATCTAAGTATTTATTTAAAATCAGAGCCGTTGAGGATGCTGCTTCCTTCTGTGGGCACAGTGAACTATACCACCCTTCAACACTAAGGGAGGAAGCAGAATCTTTTTCTTGGATGTGAGATGGCCTCGTTATAGGCCAGGCTGGTCTGGAACTCAGAATCCTATTTTCCTCTTTCTTCAGCTTCCTAATGCTGGCATTAAAGTGTGTGCCATCATACCCAGCTTCAAATTACTGACTACGTAAGAGGACTTAATACCTTAGTAATAGAACACAGATTTCTTCCTGCCAGGAGATAAATGGCCACATTGAACCTGCATGTTAGATATTTGTTCAGGACAAAACATTTAGCACATGTCCATAAGACAGAGCTCCACTCTAACTCTGGCTGGCTCCTGGTGAGGAATATACTTATATCCCAGTGTCAATCATAATACAGTCCACACAACTGAGCCACTCCCTCACACCGTACACCGTAAGCATCCATAAGTACACCGTACACCGTAACCATTCTATAAGAACGAAATTTGAAAGTGTGTCTTGTAGCCAGCTGTACAGCAGGCTGTGCTGAGGACAGGGACAGATAGAATTCTGGTATAATAGGTTAGAAACATCCCAGGGTCTCTCCTGACAACTGGCCAACTTCCTGTGAAAGGTTTCTTCTAGTTTTTCTTATCTTCCCAGGCAGGGTGCACTTCTGAATTGCACAACCCTGCCAGGCATGCCCTTGCTGTGTGGTCTGTGCTGATACTTCTCTTCCTGGACCTCTCTCTTCCATCTCTAGAAAATAGTCTGTATTGGTCATGGAGGCTTGTTGAGAATCCTAAGGGAGACCCTGCTCTTAGAATCAACCTGCTTCTCATGTCTCTGTGTAGATTAAGTGCAATGGTCGATTCTTAGTTTTTGTTTTTTGTTTTGTTTTGTATTTTTTGGTTGGCCCACCAGGGCTGCGTTGCTTCATCCCTGCTCAGTCTAAACTCCCTGGCTAGAGCTACCCCGAGTCTTGGCTTTCCTCCCCAGGCGCACTTTCTCCTCCACTCTCTAAACATGAGATGCTCTGGATTTCGAGCTTAGGTCTTTCTTTCCTCATTGAGTTATTCTCTGTGATTTCATCCAGGCTTGCAGCTGTGGTAGCCACTCCCAAGGTAAGAACACCAGCGTGGATGCTCCCCAGCATCGCTGGCTAGCAGCAGCAGCTCCCCAGTTGCACCTCGGGTAGCATCTGGAACTCAAGAATAGTGAGGACTTTTGACAATGGATAACTGCATTTCAGAAGGACTGAAATGCTGTAATAGAGCCATGTGGAAAGTCGCAGAGGTACCAAATAGGAAGGAACAATGAACTCTAGAAGATGGTGTGGGTTGTGGAGGAGTTCTTGTTTTTAAAAGTAAACTTTAAAAAAAAGGAAAAAAAAGAAAAGATTATACTCAGACAAAACTATTATATGAAAATATACAAATAGGATTCTCCCTTCAACACCCCACTTTGTAGGGTAGAGACTGGAGAAGGGGCAAAGGCATTCGAGACAATGAGAAGAGGATTTGAAAAGAAAGATATAACTGGGAGTAGTAGTGTACACCTTTAGTCCCAGCACTCAGGAGGGAGGAAAGAAGGGAGGGAGGGAGGGAGGGAGAGAGAGAGAGAGGTGCACCAGCATACCATGTGCAGAAAATTACTCATAATTTGGCATTGTAGAAGCACAATGTGTGCATGCATATGTGCGAGTGTGTGTGTGTGTGTGTGTGTGTGTGTGTGTGTGTGTGTGTGTGTATGTGTGTGTGTTTGGGGGTGCATATGTGAGAACGCTCTTGGACTCTAGAGCTTTCCATGCGGTGAGGGCTGGCACTGTTTGAGCATGGTCAGTTGGTGAGCGATTAAACAAGGAGTGTGGCTCTGTAATGATTGTGCTTTCTGAAATGACTGCGCCTGCCCTACACACAGTAACGTGGAGTGGACAGGTCTGTTAGGAAAGCGGGAGAAGCATCTGTGGGTGAGGTGAAGGTAGCCTGAATTAATGCAAGGGATGCAGGGATGGAAATGAAGAAAGGGCTTCTGGGACATTCTTGAGACTTAGGCAAAACTAATCTGATTGAGCATGAGGAAGAAAAGCGGTGTTTGTACCATAAAAGTTCATTTCCTGTTCTTAAGTCTAAATACTTTGGTGTTTCATCATTTGCTGAGATAGGGCTTTCATTCTGCAGTTCACAGGCCAGTGTAGGTCAGGGCTCTTTCTCTAGAACGGAATGGTTTATCAGGACAGAGCCCAGCTTAAGAGACTCTTGGGAGTCATTTAGTCCAAGCTCCTGCTAACATCAGAACCATCTCTGGAAGTTCTAGAATGGAAGATCAGCCCCAGCTGAAATCCACCTTCAGTCAGAGAGAACTTGACACCTGGCCTGCCCTCACCCAGGAGGTGGTAAGTTCTTTACACCCCACCTTCTGACGTTTGTGACTCCCAGGTTTCCACAGCTGGTCATACTCCTCGAACATGTTTGAAATACTAGTGTCAGACAGTGGAGGCCCACACCTTTAATCCCAGCATGTGGGAGGCAAAAGCAGTCAGATCTCTGTTAGTTCGAGGGCACCCTGCTTGACAGATCATGTTCCGGGATAGTCAGGGCTACACAGAGAAACCCTGTCTCAAAATACAAAACAAGAAAAACAAAAATACAAGTGTCCTTCTTAAAATCCTTCCCAGCCGTCCATCATAATACTGCAAATGAGATCTGACCAGAGTAGCCATGGGTTCCATTGATATCTTCAACAGTGTATCCCAAGGTGCTTTGTTTCTTAGCAGTTAGATGGTACTGGATACATCTTTTCTTCTTCTTCTTCTTTTTTTAATCCTTTAGTCCTGTTCAGTTCAACTGACTTTTAGAATCTGTGAACACATTTTTATATATGGTACTTTTAATTCCTGAACATCAGCTAAGCAGGTTTACTGAGACTCAAGTTGATCATGTCAACCCTATTGTGTCGAGCTCGAATGCATCTGTTCTACTCCCTTCTTGTCTAACCTTTTCCTGCTGGTAGAGTAGTCTAGCTAATGCACTCTGCTACAGCCACTGATGGGGCCCACAGTCCATTGTTCTCAGCCCCAGCTCTTGCTGTCAGGATCCTGCTGTGTCATTCTTAGCTGACTTGGAGATATTTTAGGTCTGTCACTTCAGTCTCACCGTTCGTTTTTACACCAAGCATATGATTTTCTTGGCACCAGCAGGTGCTGTGTTCAGATGAGGAAACCTCCACTCCCCTAAATTCATTTCCCACAATGGGCAGAGAAAGACAGAGACAGAGACAGAGACAGAGACAGAGAATGTGTAAGCATCTACTTATTATAGGTCCTATTGATTTCACACACACACACACACACACACACACACACACACACACACACACACACACACACATTCCTTTTGGGAAGTGGACACACGGTAGTCAATGCCCAGAGTATTACCCTCTAACAGTCTTCCTGACTTGAACTGGTGGCCTTTCATTACTTAAGATGACTTCCCCCTCAGCCCTTGTTTTATCTTTTTATGGCATTAGGAGTTGAAGAACAAACCTTATTCTCTATCCTTGCCCAGAACTTAGAAGTGTCCAGCCTCTGTGACTTCTCTTTGGACTATTGCTTCTTCACACAGGATTTTCCCTGCAGACTTTGATGCTCATGGATTCAGAGGTGGGCTCAAGGGTGTCACAAGGCCAGAATTGCCCAATTTCCTGGTAGGATGAGGCCTGGGGCACAATCCTTCATTTTGCCAATGAAGACATGAGACCAGAGACTGCTGGGGTGCACATTTCCTCATCACATGAGAACCCCTCAGGCCAGAGGAGCTGCTTTGGAAGTCACCATTCCACAGAGCAACCAGGCCGCATTCAGAAAACTGGTCCCGCCTCTCCTGAGATCAGGGAAACCACTGGCCTTTCTGTAAAGTGGATTATTTTTAACCACGTTTCCTTGGCTTCCTCTGACTCACAGGCTCCTCCAAGACCCCTCTGTTTCCTTTAAGGAGCAGGATTTCCCAAGCAAACACAACCATGTTGTTTGTCTCTCAACAGCTCTGCTGTGCAGGGACTGAGGGCTGCACTCGTGATGAGTCCAGGGACTCCTGTGCCAAGCCTCTGATATATAGTGTGGGGACTGCAGGGCATCCGAGTTGTAACAAGAACAAGATGAGCTTGTGGCCTCGGGCTCCTAACCTGCTCCTCAACCCACACTTCAAAGAAAGTTATTACACAAGAGTTAGACTAAATCAAACCAAACTGCAATGTTTGCGCACTGTGGTCCATTTTCAGATCTCCGTGTATCTCACCACGAGTCCCTTAGAAACCCAGTCAGGAACAAAACAAAACGACCCAATGATAATTTAGTTGTAAGTCTTTAAAAAATGAGCCTGACTGATTTATTTTGAAATTTCAGTTAAGCACAATGTCAAGAAAATCTCTGTGGCTATTTGTCATTTTTCTCCTCTTAGCATAAGTCCGAGCAGGCAGAATAAAATTAGAAACTGGCTGCTCATAGGCTCCCCAGGTCTTGATATAGGCTTGATTTCACTACTAGAATATTAGAGATGTTTTGGTGATAATCTTCTGTCAGAACACTCATCATAGCAAGGAAGACCTTTATTATGCCATCGGCTCATTTTATTAGCCTTGTTATCCAGCTACAGGAAGGAGAACAATAGACCATCTAAAAGATATATATTTCACTTTGTCTAGACCTACTACTCTCATTTTTTAGCTTACCTACAATCTGAAAAGCATGAAAAATCAGACTTTCCTTTTGTAGCTTTGAATAGGGGCAGGTTTAGGTTTTTGAATTGCAAAAGAAATAAAGCTTATATTCATTGCTATCTACTATTATGTTTCAAAATTGTTTATATTTATGATTGTGTACATGCATATGTGTGTGAATGCAAATGGAATAGCACGTTGTTTCCTTCTAGCATGTGAGCCCCGAGGATGGAACCCAGGTTACCGGGCGTGGTGACCACCATCTTTTTCCACAGAGCTACCTCTTTGGCTAAGTATATTATTAAGTATAGACTACTTTGTGTGGTAGATGTGGCAACTTCCCATACTCTAATAATTAGACCATTAAAACCCATCCCCCAGGCCACTCCTCATATATCTCTTGTGTTTCAGAAAAATCTTCTAGTTTCAGCTATGAGTCATTGTGGTCTCATGATCATCTAGGGTCAGTTCTGGGAGCGACCACCAAACTGTGTGAAGGATGCTGGGACTCTGAGGACAAGTGGTTTTTATCTTTCATCTTCTGGTGGAACTGCTGCCTCTACCTACCTTCTGACTGCAGTTTATCAACTGGCTGTCCCTGTGGCCTCTGCAGCATCAGCAAGAGATGCTCAGTGCGTCATGGTCATCATGCTCTGTCTATACCAGGGGTTTAAGGGAGAGTAGTATCTTGAAATTGCTTGTGTATATATCCACATTTTGTTGTATGTTGGAGGATAGATGGTCTGTAGATCTGTAGAGAGGGCAAGCGAGCCCGACTGGGTAGAGAAATAAGGGTGGATTTGAACCTAAAATGTGCTCAATAGAACATCTGTTATATATCAGGTTCTTTATACTGTTTGATCTCATGTACTCTTCAGAGCAAGCTAAGGACATGGAGTGTATGATACTCCATGTCACGAGTAGAAACATTCAGAGATCCAGTACCTTGTACAGAGTTAAGAAATTAAAGCCCATGTCACTTGGCCTCAAACCTGTTGTTCTCCCTTGCTATCCAGTAGCTGTAGCACAAATAGTAGTGTAAGAAGAGCGAGCATAACACACAACACAAGGAGAACAGAGGGGCTGAAGTGAACGAGGATCAGGCCTTATGTAGTAATAGCAAGGCTAGTGTCTATTGGGCAAGGTTTTTAGGGGGACTACTATACATGAGCCACAGTGCCAGAGTCTAATGCATGTAAAACTGAATTGATCCTTTTTTTTTTTTTTTTAAGATTTATTTATTTATTTCATGTATGTGGTTACACTGTCGCTTTCTTCAGACACACCGGAAGACTGCATCAGATGCCATTACAGATGGTTGTGAGCCACCATGTGGTTGCTAGGAATTGAACTCATGACCTCTGGAAGAGCAGTCAATGCTCTTAACCACTGTGTCATCTCTCCAGCCCTGAAATGATCCTTTGACTGGGAACCATTGTTATAGTGAGTTTGCTGAAGGAGGGAGGGAACCTGAAAGTCTAAGTAACCTGTCTAACTCCCACAGACAATGGGGAGCTGAACTGGCATGAGTTGAAAAGCAGATTTTCAAGTTCCATCCATTTGCCTGCAAATTTCATGAAGTCATTGTTTTTAATAGCTGAGTAGTACTCCATTGTGTAAATGTACCACATTTTCTGTATCCATTCCTCTGATGAGAAACATCTGGGTTGTTTCCAGCTTCTGGCTATTATAAATATGGCTGCTATGAACACTTGAAAATATCATCCTGAGTGAGGTAACTCAGTCACAAAAGAATGAACATGGTAAGTACTCACTGATAAGTGGATATTAGCCCAAAAGTTGAGAATACCCAAGTTTCACTTTCTAGTAACCGCTGGACTGAGAGTGAGGTCCCAGATGGAGGAGTTGGAGAAGGGACTGAAGAAGCCGAGGGAGTCTGCAGCCCCATGGAGGGAGCAACGGTGTCAACTGGCCTGACACCCCCCCCCCCCCCCCCCCCCCCCCCCCCCCCC
>CM052702.1:92797470-92804970 GCA_028551405.1 Uromys caudimaculatus
ATTCCCTCATAGAGGTGGGGGAGAGGGAGGGGATAGGGGGTTTCCAAAGAGGAGACCTAGAAAGGAGAAAACATTGGAAATGTAAATAAAGTATCAAAAAATAAATAGAAAATAATAAAAAAAAGAAAAGCAGATTTTATCTGTTTGACTACAAAGACTGCACTCAAGTCACACTAGACTATCAAAGTACAAATAAGCCAAAAGGACTTTATCTCCAAAGACAGCAGTCTGAGGAGGACAGATGCACAGACAATAGCTAAAATGTGTTTGTGCCAGAGGCAAGTCCAGGAAAGGCAATACCAGAGAGAGTGAACGCCTAACAGAGTGTCAGTGGCAATGTCCCAAGGAAAATAGTATTTCAATTAAGGGTTCCCAACCTTTTATTTTTTTTCCAGAACTGGGAATCAAGCCTTAATTTGCACATGACAGGCAAATGCTTGGCTGCTGAGCCATATCCCCAGACCTTGTTTGTTTTCTTGTTTTTGTTGTGTTTGTTTGTTTGTTTGTTCTTGAGACAGGTTCTCACTAGTAGTCCAAGACTGCCTTGAATTTAATATGTATCCCTGGCTGGCCTGGAGTCGTGATCAAAAGCCTCAGCCTCCTTAGTGCTGGCATTACAGGTATGTTCCTCCACTGCCTTCACTGGGGTAACTGATTTTGACTTAGGTTTTCTTGTATATATTCTACTGTTTATAAGTGGACATGCTGAAGCTGATGGTTCAAAATGGCGAGCTGGGTGGACGTCCATTTGGTGAACGTTCATTGCATTTTCTTTCTTACCCATACCTGGGTATTCTCACACTACTTACACAGACACTCCATAGCTGCTTTTTTAATCTTAAAAAGTCAACACACAGGCCAGTGAGATGCTTCAGCTGGCCAAAGTTCTTGATACCAAGACTTACGACTTGATCCCTAAACCCTCATGGTAGAAGGAAAGAAATGACTCCACAGAGTTATCCTCTGACCTGTATATGTGCCCCTCCTGAATAAATAAATGTAAAAAAGAACCCAAACAAACCCTTTTTAAAAAGTCAACATAGATGACAATTTGTAGACAACACTTCCTGCTTACATGCATTTGCTGATTGTAAAAACTGCTGTTTCTAGGAAAGACTCTGACCCTTTCTTAGACCATAGCAGCAAGCTCTGTTGATGAAGCCAAGAGCCAAGCTTATTTATCATGTCACTCTTCCCAGGGGTATTCTCATGCACTTCCCATACTTATTAGTTCTCGATTTTTATAAAACCCACGTTTAATATAATATTATTTATTATATAATATAATTAATAATATAATTTATTATAATATATAATATATTATGTAATTAAATTTTATTCAGTTGTAAGTGTGTAGTTTTGACAAATGTATCCAGTTGTATAATCACCATTACAGTCAAGTTATAAACTATTGTCAAAGCCTAAGAAGCTCCCTGTGCCTTTAGGCAGTTCCTGGAATCAGGTGTAGCAGTGAGTGCCATGCTGAGCAGCTGGCAAATGAGTTAAAATGCTGGACAGAGCATGGCCAATCCAAGGACCTATGGAGCCTTATCTAAGGACTGGTTCATTGATTTATTCAGACCTCCTATCAACTCTGTGGAGTCTTCTATTCTGTAGAAGCAGAAGCTGCAGCCCAGAGGATGTCAACAGCTAGCCCCAGGCTAGATTCCATCCAACTTGTGTTTCCCACAGCATTGCTCTCTACAGCTAAGATCAAGAGAAAAGATATAAAGAAACACAGAAGGCAAGTATGCAAGACAGGGTGCTGTGTGATTCTAGTTATTTGAAGTACTAAAAAGGTAAAGCCAATGATCAAAGGCCGTTGGATCTCTGCCATGAGTAGGGAAGGAGTCCACTATACAAGTTTCTTTCCCCCAGTCATAGTTATGGGGTATTGACTAGAATGGTAATGCACGCACACACTCTCTCTAAACATTTAAAAGCCACAACATCATTATCACATTCAGAACTAAAGCTACTGTAGCTGGGAATACAGTGCAGAAATATTTTTATGTAACTTGGTGCTGAGAAAATTTTAAATCTGGCAAAAGATGCATTAGGTGTCCACTGTGACTTGGAAATTAAACCAGTAAACTCAATTTTCTTGCAGTAAATGAACAATTCAATATACACGCTTCTAAATCCATTGCAAATGACTGCTGACCGAGGATATGATTAAGCATGGTCCGGAAAGAGCTTGCAACTAGGAGTGTTTACTAACATTTCAATTTCTATGGCTCATTTATTAGACTCAGAATAAAAAGGTGAGAGGGCTGTTTGGGATTGTCTTTAACCTTGATGATATTTCCACTGAAGCAGCATAATGGCTCTTAATTGCTTAAGTGAAGAGAGCATGTTGATGTGTCCTTCTTTGGGCTAAGCTTCGAGCCTAGACTATTATGCTAATTCAAGCATTATATACACCTAAGTATTTACGAGGCTGACACCAGTCATGTTGCAGGTAAAGGGCTGTGAAATGGTCTGTAAACAGAGAGAATTGATTTGCGGCCCAAAAGCAGTGCTGGTGAAAGTCACAGCCACTGAACAGCCAACCCTACCATTTCTATCCAGATTGTCAACCTAGGTCAGACAGTGTCAGCAGGCTGTCATTAGAGATCAGATGGGTGTCTTAGTAATATGCAACCAACCACACAGGAACTCTCACGTTGGCGGCCTAGTCCTCTCTGGTGTAGCTGTGTGCATGTGCCTACTTGCACATGAACTTTCATTATGGAAGCTTCACAGTGCTAAAGTCGGTGGACGTTAATGTGCTGGTGTCTGCCGGAAGAACGGCTTCTGTCTGGTCAAGTTTGACAGCAGCGTGACTTATCCAGGGACTGCGCAGCATCAAGAGACACAGGGAAGCAGACATCAGAAACCTTCCATGGAATGAAGGAAGGGTGGCCAACTGATGGTGGTGCCTGATGGTCTGCATCATCAGCTTCGTTTGTGTGTCACCTTATATGTCTTCCCACATTAGAACTGTACAGGCCAGCCTCAGGATAATTGTGTGAAAGACAAGGTCATCATTTTTATTTAGATTGTTACTGGCTTTGCTAATGCAGCTTTCAAAGACCACGTCAGGATGGCTTATCTCTGTCTTTGCTTTAAAGCACAGGCAGAAGAAAAAGAAGTCATGGTTCTCTTTTCCTGCTGGAACAGAACAAAACAAATGTGTGATGGCAGTAGAGCAAGCTGCCGGAGGGCAGGGGGCACCGTGGGGTAAGTGTGCCACCTCCTATGCCCCATTTTCTGCACTCCTGAGTGCCGGCCTTACAGGATTACTGTGGGGATGGACTGTGAGGAATGTTTGGGAAAGGGCCCAGCACCTAAGCACACGCTGGATGGTTAATATGACAGACACATATTTGGCCTCATACATATTTTAAACAATTGTGTCTGAAGTACAACTTTTTTCTTCCTTAGGGTTCATGGAAGTTATTCTGATTCTAGGAAATCTGTTAAATATGCTTTGTGTTTAAAAAAAAAAAAAAACCCAAAAGAACAGAGCAGAACATAGTGGCACGTGCTTGTAATCTCAGCACTCATGAGGGAGGGACAGGGAAAATCAACTTCGAGGCCATCTTATGCTACACAGCAAGAATCTGTCTCAAACAAACAAACAAACAAACAAACAAATGCAAACACAATCAACTTTCCATTTTTCTTTCTCTCTGCCAGTGGGCTCAGTTTACCTAGAAGTACAACATTCTCGTTTGGTTTCGATGCTTGGGCTCTGTAAGCTTCCACACTCCCTGAACAACAGTAGCATGGCGTGTACATTCATCCACATTAGCTAAACTCTGTAAGCACTCAAGGACGACTTGTAGGAATTGGTTCTGGCCTTCCACCGTGTGGGTTCCAGGGACTGAATGCAGCTCATCAGGCGTGGTGTCGACACCCACTGTGCCGTCTTGCTGGCCTATGAGTTGGTCAAATTCTTCAACCTCACTTTGGAAGGGAACCTCTGGATGCTTTTCCTTTTGTTCAAGTAGCATTTGTGTCCCTGTGTTGCCATTCCCATCCAGGCTGTTAGAGAGGAGCTCTTGTATTGCTTAGGTTATGATTTAAACATC
Organism: Uromys caudimaculatus; assembly: GCA_028551405.1. Taxonomy (NCBI): domain Eukaryota; kingdom Metazoa; phylum Chordata; class Mammalia; order Rodentia; family Muridae; genus Uromys; species Uromys caudimaculatus. The sequence continues at coordinate 92,801,547 of CM052702.1, forward strand.
TTTCTCTCAATAGACACTTGGTCTAAATAATGACATTTATAGTGACACAGTATGGAGCCAGGACAACACATAAACCATCAGGTGGGTTCTCACTGCCCATTTAACAGTTCTCCTCAGTTGTGTTCATTAATAAAAAGGTTTTGCTTTAATTTTAATCAGCTCAAGGGGTCAATGGTATTGCGTTGTCTAAAAGTTTAGCAATTGTGACCACATTTAGTACGGCATAACCTATAGTTACAAAAGTTCTGTTTTAAGATCCTGATACGCTATAATGTCTGTTTCAGGAATGCTTAATTAATCGTGTACGCGTGGCCTGCCTTGGTTGTAAGCAGAAGAGGTTTCCCAACTCCTTCAGCTACCAGTTTGAAGTCAAGGTTTCTTTGAGTCTTTGAACACACAGGTTTGAGTCAGAGGTCTTCTTCTTAGCCCTGTTGTAGGTAGAAAAGCCAGTTTTAGGACCCAGACCAGCTTTAGGATTATTTTGTTTCAATCCTTCCAGGCGCAAGGCCATTTTAATTAATTCTGAGCAATAGTATCAAGATTATTCATAAAGGTATCTGAGGGGGTTCAGAGCCTCTGAATAACCCATTCAGGTCCCACGGTAAGGCCTCTATCAGAACCACCCCCAAAAAATAGCTTTAGAGATCAAAGCCTCTTGAACTCTTAGAGTCAAAAAAAATAAACAAACAGCTTAAAGTGGTTCTGGGTCCACTAGGGCCACAGAGGCAAGCCTTTATAGTCTACCAGGGGTGACAAATAGATTTCAGTATATGTATCAATTCTGATAAGTTACTGGGAGTTGCTGAGAGCAAGGCACTCCAGGACTCTGGGAAACTGCTGTGATCCATTAGCAATGCCTGATGTGGTGAAGTGGTAGAATACAGGAGCATTTCACTGGGGAGCATCACCCCAGGTCAGTGTGCTGTATGGTCCTCCCTGGCACTCATTTTTCTCAGTTGAAATAACTGAGAAAAGTTTAGCAAAGTTGGACTCGGGTCTGTCTGTTTTCCTGTGTCTCTGTCTCTCTCTTTCTCTCTGTCCCTGTCTCTGTCTCTCTCTTCTTTTCCCCCTTTTTTCTCCTTCCCCCTCCCTTTTTACCACTCTCCTCTCTCCTCCTCTTTCCAAGAAAAGTAGAGAAAAGAGATACTCCTGCAACTTATGAACAAGTTTTACTTCCTTGACCAAATACACTGAGTACTTGTTAAGTACTAGGCACTTGCCAGGTGTGTGTGAAGAATAGGCATAGGCGTATTCTTTGCTCAAAATACCTTCACTAAATAAGTTAAAATACAAAACTTCACTAAAATCCCTAGCAGTGTTCTGTGCTCAATAAATATGAGGTTTCCTTGTATACTGGATTTGGTTAATTGTTGGATTCACAGCATCTCTTCACACCTTTCCCAAGAGAGGATGTAGGGAACACTCAACTTGGAAGTTGAGAGACCCAGACCCTGGTCCTGGCTACATTACTAAAAAGCTGAAGAGCTAGACTCTGGTACTCTGCCTCCCCCTCCCACCCCTGAAGGTGATGCTGGTCCCTACTTCCCCTGACTATAATGTGTCCAGTCATATCATACTTAGAATGAAAAAATAATGCAAGTCATTGCTTCGTGTAGTGTCCTGCTTAAAATTAAATAAAGGAGAAATAGGAATGGAGACTTATTATATTTTCAAATATTAAAATATTGAGGTTTCTGGGAGAGACAAGAATTTGGCCGATCTGGATATATGAAGAATGAAACAGGTCTGAGTTCTGATGTGGCCTCTGGCACTTAGAATTCTTTGGAAAGACATTGCAATCAATCTCTGAAAACACCGGTCTCCTTTGCTGCTCATTGCAGGTGATACTAGTATCACCTCAAAGGGCTGCATGCTGGAAAATATGACACATGACAAACTTATTACACTGGCTAGAGTAGAATGTAATTTCAATGTACTAGCTACTGTGACATTGTTTAATGATGATGCCATTTTTTTAAAAAAAATATTTATTTGTATTTTTATAGGTATGAGTGTTTGCTTACATTCATGTACATGTACTGTGTGCATGCCTGATGCCTATAGAGGCCAGAAGAGGGCATTCAATCTCCTGGCACTGGAGTCACAGGTTGTTGTGAGCTGCCATGGGGGTGCTAAGAGCTGCAAGGTCTTCTGCAAGGCCGCAAGCCCTCTTAACCCCTGGGCCATCTCTCCAGCCTCACCTTGCTATTTGTCTGTGCACAGGAATATGGTGATGTTTTGTATTTTGTCAATATAATTTCTCCTACTTGCTAGTGATTCCCAACTGCCATGTTACAGCGTCACAAAGCCTTATGCAGCTCTTTGGGGAATCCTGATATGATCTCTAAGTCAGTCTTTAGATGTACTTCTCACTCACATCTGGAAAGATGGATATGAAAGCCACAGAGAGGGCCTTGGGGACCTAGTTAGAGAAGTTAGTCTGTTGTCATGGTTACAGGACTAAGCCACAGCTAGTCCCAGAATAGGATTGGAGTGCACAGCTCTGAGTTCAGATTCCATTATGAATAAGGTAATGTGTACACTATAGCACCACTGCTCTATTGACACGTAGATGTGTGCTCTCTGTGCAGGACTGGGGGTCAAATCTAGGGCCTCAGAGAAGCCAGGCTTTCATTGAGCTACTTATCGATGCATTTCAATACATATCAATGCCCACCTCCATCTCTTTCTTTCACCTTTTATTTCAACACAGGTGTTAAAGTTCTCCAGTGTCCTTGAACTTGCGATCTTTTCTGAGTAGTGGACATGCAGTCCTGAGCCAGCAGGCCTGGCTTGTATACTTTTGAATGCTTTCTGTGTTAGCGACTGTTCCAGCTCAAGATAAAGGGGAAGCATGTGGTTAAAAATCAAAAAGAAAACAATCTCAGACTAACCCAATGAATTAAAATGTGTAACCACTTCCCTGTCTTGCCATAATTTTTTTGAAAGGATCATTTCAAATCTGATCTTAAGAAGGAATAAACACAAAGAAAGCAGATGTGACTACAGACACCCTCTATTCTCCTCATTTACATGAGTTTCTGAATACAGACTTAGCAATAGCAGGTTTGGGTCTCATGCTCCCCCCTCTCCATCCCCCATAGTCACTGTTCCTTACCTCTCTTTACAACCATCTTTAGGCCAAATACACATGCAAGTGATTTGCGGCCTGGAAGCTGACTGAGGTTCCCACCTTAGTTTTTCAAGGTTGGCAGTTTTGCTGGCACCTGGAAAAGACCACCCTGTGCCTCTGCCGAGGTAAGCAGACCTCACTAGACCCACACTGGCTCAGTGATGTCCATATTGCTCAAGTCTCTGTCTGGGACCAGTCCTGCTGGCCAGATACACATTTCTCCCATTGAGTCCCATGGAAATCATTCACTGCAGAGATGCAAATAAAGATGGAGCGAGGAGCTGGAAGCAA
>CM052702.1:92809970-92813803 GCA_028551405.1 Uromys caudimaculatus
CCATCATTCTGTTAATGCTGGAGCACAGTCCCATCTCAGAAGCTTGCTGTACAGTCCTGTCTCCTCACTCTGCTCTGCTCTGCTTGCTGTGCTTAGAAACACCCCTGCTGGTGAGACGTTCTTGACTCTCTTGTATCAGCTGCACTACTGATACTGTTAATTCCTTTTAACCCACTTCATTATTAGCTTTGTACTGCGTGCTAGCATGTGCCGATCATCTCTCTTCCACTTGATTACCATCTACAGAGGCACACACTGTGTTTTATCCATCTCTGTGTCCTCTGGAACAGCGTTCATGAGGTGCTGTGCTTTAGATACCACTCAGCCACCGTAGCTCGTGGAAGACCACAAAGAATGTCTCATTTGTTTTTGTGCTATTGGACATCTTTGCCTGGTGATTTTATACCACTTGTGGCGTTTCTGAAATCTTTTTATATTTTGTGTGCATGTGCACTAGGGATCTGATTGTATTCTTACTCTGAAACAAGCATCAGAGCTCCACAACAAGCTTTGAAATTCTGTCAGGAAAGAAGTGAATTTGAAAGTCCAGAGAGGGGACAGAAATGAAGCATGCCAGTTACTGGTCAGGCATGATCCAGGGCAGGTGAGATGTATTGTGATCACACCACCTTCTGCTTGAAACCGTGCCAGGGAGTGAGTCCACAGAAGATGGCTGTGGAAAAGGAAGGCCCTTCCTCCGCCGTACTCCCTGGTAGCCACTAGGTGGTGCTGTCAGAGTCGTGTGGGTTTTCTTGGTGACTGCCCAGGAGGAGATAATGCAGAAACTTTAAAGCTGAACAACTTAGTTTTTCGAAACCACAATAGCATCATGTAGCTACTGGAGACCATAAATAAAAAAAAAGGGAAGAGACATTCAGCTGAGTATTTTGAGAAAAATGACGACAAGTTAATAAAATTAGTAACAAGGGCTTGTGTGTGAAGTGCTTATAATGTGTCAGGCTGTGCCAATGCAATCTTTCTATCAGCTTCCCAGTCTGACTAGGGAATATGTAGCTGAGTTGGCACATAGTAGGGCAGTCAAAAATCATGTGTTAAGTGAATTTTGAGGATTTAGTTATGTAGTTCATGAAGAGCAACCCCTCCATATTGACATTTCTTCTTGCAGTATGTGCTTTTAAACACCAATGGATCTACAGAGCCACCCTGCAAATGTTCTCCATTAAAGTTGCCCTCCAAAGAGCTGGGCTTAATTGGTTGAGCAACCCAGAAAGAATAAGTCCAAATTTAGTGTCCCACTTGACATGTCTCCTTTATTCTTCAGCTTGAGGTCTAAAGGTTTGTTTTAGGCTTAGGGAACTGTGTCCCAGATGGCAGAAGCCAGCATAGACCTCCAGGGGTCAGAGTTGGGTGCATAGGCTCAGAGCAGATGTCCCGTACAGAATCCCTCAGAGCACTGCACAGGAAGTGGAGCCCAGTGCCCTCTGGCATAGATACCCATCTCTTTTCTCTCTCTGACTCAACTGTGGAGGTTTCTATGCCAACAAAAGGTTATTTCAATCAACTGCATTGAAGTCTTTGAGATGCTGTAAACATCTACTATGCTAGATGTATGTGGGGTGGGGAAGACAGAGAGGTGATGTCATCTCTGCCTTCCAGAAGCTTCCACAGCAGTTAGTAGAATATGAAAAACATGTACCTCCAAGAGGGTCTGTAGCACCCACTTCCAAGTCTCCTGTCTTCCACTCAGTAACAACAGAATTTCTGAAGCAGCGAGAAGGAGCGCCTGTGTTGCATCCCAGAGCCCCTGATGGGACTGGGGACTGCTGGCAGGGTTGTTGGGGGCTTTTCTGTGGAGTCTATGTTTCCAGCAAGCATCACATGTGCTGTGTGCACTGAGCTTTGAAAAGCGTTGCTATAGTGTCCAGGATGGATTGCAGACAACACTGGAAATTACAGAAAGGAAGAGAGTGCGCATGCCTAACATTCTTTGACATGGCAAACACCTGCTAATCATCTGTGTCTTCAGACTCCTCTTCAGTGGACAACATCACCACCACCATTGCCCATTTTAGAGTAAGAAAATCAAGGTACAGAGAGGTTCAATAATTTGCCCATGGTACACATATCAGGGGAGATACATGACTCAAATCCAAAGCCAAGGCTCTCTCAACTCCTCCCACAAATGCCAGCTTTCAGAGTAGCCTCAAAGAGGCCTGAAGAAGTGCAGAATTGCCCAAGTAGAGGACATGGGCACAATGATTTATTTTGAAAGGTAATATATATCATATCCATCAAAAACTATTGGTTCTCACTAACCTCTTTATAACGACATTATATGGTATTGTTTTTACTCTTCCAAAGACACTAGAATAGTTTTTCAAAGGAGCAACCAGCAATAAATTGATCTCCTTTACTGTATGATGTCCCTACATGCACTGTCTTACCTAATTCTTATGATAGCTAACATAGTGTATGCCTCCATTTAGAGATAAAAAATTCTTACAGAGTCTAAGTGCTTTCCACACAGTGAATAGTCATTAAATGGTAGATTTGGGTTTATCCACTGCCCTTGATATCTGTTGCATTAATGAAGGTGCATTTAACTACAAGCAACAGAAACTTCTGTACACAGTGACCTGGCCAATACAGGAAGATGTTCGCAGATGACAGCATCAGCAAGTCCTGAGGCAGGATTGGATCCAGGCTGGTTAATCCAGATGTGATCAAGATCCTAAGATCAATGTATCTTTGCTATCTGCTTAAATTTGGGAAGTTTTATGGGTTGGGTTGTAGTATTGTTTGGGAAGGTTATGGAACCTCTGGGAGATTTCAATTCTAATTCCCAGTATGTCAGAATATAAGTTTATATGGATATTCATTATACTTAATTATTGTGTGTGTGTGAATGTGTGTATGCATGCTGGCATGTGTGTGCCATATGTGCATATGTGGAGGTTAAGGGACAATTTGTGGGAGTCAGTCCTCTTGATCCCACACATATGGGTCTCAGGGAGTGAACTTAGGCTGTCAGGGTTTGGTGGAAAGTCCCTTTACCTGTTGAGTCATTTGGGCAGCTGGAAATAGAATTTTTTTTCTTTTTTTCTTTTTTTTAAATTAAATTAAATTTTTTTGATACTTTATTTACATTTCCAATGTTTCCCCTTTTCTAGGTCTCCTCTTTGAAAACCCCCTATCCCCTCCCCCTCCCCACCTCTATGGGGGAATTCCACCTCCCACCCACCTGCCCACCCATTCCCATATTCCCACCTGGACATTCCCCTTTACTGGGGCCTCTAACACCCTCAGGCCCAAGGGCCTCTCCTCTCCCTGATAGCCAATGAGGCCATCCTCTGCCACATATGTGGTCCGAACCATGGGTTCCTCGATGTGTATTCTTTGGTTGGTGGTTCAAACTCTAGGACGACCGGGGAGGGGACGGGGGTCAAACCCGTTGACACTGTTGCTCCCTCCATGGGGCTGCAGACTCTGTCAGCTCCTTCAGACCTTTCTCTAACTCCTCCATCTGGGACCTCACTCTCAGTCCAGCGGTTACTGTAAAGTGAAACTTGGGCATTCCGAACTTTTGGGCTAATATCCACTTATCAGTAAGTACATACCATGTTCGTTCTTTTGTGACTGAGTTATCTCACTCAGGATGATATTTTCAAGTTCCATCCTTTTGCCTGCAAATTTCATGAAGTCATTGTTTTTAATAGCTGAGTAGTACTCCATTGTGTAAATGTACCACATTTTCTGTATCCATTCCTCTGATGAGGGACATCTGGGTTGTTTCCAGCTTCTGGCTATTATAAATATGGCTGCTATGAACATAGTGGAGCATGTGTCTTTATTACATGTTGGAGCATCTTCTG
>CM052702.1:92821295-92839174 GCA_028551405.1 Uromys caudimaculatus
CCCCCTCCCCCCCTCAGCTCCTCTTTCCTCCCCCACCCTCCCAGCTCCTCTCCCCTTTGCAACATTTCTCCTCTTTCTTCTCTTTCTTTCTCCAGTTGCTTACTGAGGACCATATCCTGAGTCTTGGACAAGACTTACTATAAGCCCAAACAGTTAGGATTGCTGCCTGCATTGGCATGTACAATTTACTAATAGAAATGGTTTACCGGACAATTTCCAAATATAACTTCAGGTAATGAGAAGCCCGTGAAAGCACAGGGCAGGGTGCTGTGAGGGAGGGCCTGACCTAGTGTGAGGCCTTGCCATGAGACGTTCTGAGGATGCCTTGTTTGAGCTAAACTCAGAAGCACTCCTCAGGCAGGCAGAGAGTAGCAGACAAAGCAACTCCAAGGACCACTCCAAGGACCGTGAGGCCAGAGAGAGCATATCCCTTCTACAGTAAGAGGCCTGGGTCCTGGTGAACAGTACCTCAGGGCTGAGTGGTTGGTGTATAGTGATATACTCAATTTTTAAAATTTAATTCTCATAACAATCTTAGGAAGCAGAGACTATTGCTGTCCCACTTTACAGATTAGGAAACTGAGGCTCCTTTAGCTCAGAAGTTGGGATTCAAAAGCAGTGTTGCTTCCACACTCAGTAACAACCTGCCCAGCATCTCACAGGTAACTGAGATATGGCTAATGCTAAGGCTCTTTCTTCTCTAATGATTCTTCCTCCTGGCCTCAAGCAAGAGCTGCCATCCCAAGGATAAAGGGTACTTTTAGGCTTTCAAAGCTAAGGTGCCTGACTTGCTTGTCACTCTCTGGAAGAGTTTTCTCCTGCATCCTTTCTGGACAGTGATGGCCGCCTTTGTCCCCTCTTGTGTTCTTTCTAGCTTAGTTCTACCTGCTTGTCTATCATCCTCAGACAAAGGCCATGGCTAGGGTCTTCCTTGAGGAAACTCTCATCAGAGGCTGCTTTGCCCATGGCTTTCTGCCCTTTCATAGGAATAAGACTCCATTTTGGAGCCGAGGAGACGAAGATGCGGGCTATGACATTGACCATTTGCAGGCCCTGAGTTTCTGCAAGCGTTAACTGTCTCCTCCACATTCTCAGGTATCACGGAGGACTGGGAGAATGGCCAGCCAGCGGGTGAGGCAGCTTCCAGGTTCCTTTCTCTTCCTTCTGCATCCACAGACCAGCTGCCATCCCTCTGTGCCTTGAACATGATGAACATTTTGGGAGAAGGGGTAATTTTTAACTAAAGAAAAATGCCACCTCCTTGCAAGAAAATTTGGCCACTAACTTCATGTGACAGGTGTAATGGACGGCGGAGGTTTTGGGGGGTGCGTGGTAGAAAGCTCAGCGCGAGAGGTAATAAGCAGCTTGGCATTTATTCTTTATGTAGGAATATTTGTTCCTCAAAGTCAGACTACGTGGAATATTAGCATTTGAATAAATTATTCAAGACCTTCTAGAGAAAGCAAGGGGGAAAAGAATCTTTTCAGCATTATAACACGGCAATCTATGAGGTGGTAGAAAAGAAGGCTGTCATTTTTCCTTCAATTACAAAAGGCAAATATTTATTATTTATAAGTATTCGCCTTGTATAGGCTTAAATGTTATTTATGAACCTGTTGCACAGTGATTTTCAATGTAACTCATTATTTTTAGCCTTAGGGTGTTGTAAAGGAGCATGGATATATTTAATGACACTCTGCTAGTCAGCGCAATTACACTGTAATCATTATGTAAAATGTGCTATTAATTAAACCAATTTCCAGTTAGAACATTCGCTTCTGCAGGGCTTAATCTTAATCTTCAGCAATCTTTCTCTCTGTTTTTCACCTATTAATTATAGGATTACTTTTTAAGCTACGTATGATGAAATATGTTTTTATTTTTAAGCTTAATACCGTTGATGAGGGATATTTGTCAAATGGGATGAGTGTTTATGGGTCAAAGGATTCTATTTCCTCCACTGGGGGGGGAGGGGTTTGACTTTAAATGTTATTTTTGTGGAGCTGGATTTTTTTTTAAAAACATAAATCAAACTTTTGCAGGTTCCTTTTTCAGTTCAACTAGCATTATTCACAAAAGTCCTTAGCTGTCTCATGACTGATAAAAATAAAATTGTCCCTTGATGGTTGAGGGCAGTTGGTCCCGGGTATCTCCACTTATACCAGCAGAGTCTCAGATACCTGAATCTCATATAAAATGCTGTGCTGTTTGCACAGGACCTATGCGATGCTCCCCAGCGCTTTAAGTCAGCTCCTGGTTACTTACTACCAAATACCATGGAAAGATATGTAAGTAGTTATTGTTTGCTTAGGGAAGGATGACAAGGACAGTTCTGTCTGTGCTCAGTACGGACATGAATCCCTCTTGAAGCTCTCAGTCCATGAGGTTGAATTCCCAGAGCGAGTTTGAAGGACACTAAGGGTCCACTGCCCTCCCCTGAGTCACTGCTGTACTGAGATGACCTTCTCTGATCTTCTTCTTTTCCTGTTTAAAGGTGCTGGGTTAAACAAGTGACTGCTCTGGCTGAGGGAAGGGAAATGGTCTTTCTTAGGCCCTCGCACTCTGGTTTTCTCTCACACCTTGTACAACTTCCATTTGAGGCAAGGAAAACTTCTTCCTAATATTCATGAATAGTTCTTGATGGTTTCTTTATATATTGTATTTACAATATATAAATATATATATGTGTTTAAGTATGTATGTTCATCCATTTCTCTGTCTAGAATGATCCCCCTGTGGGAGGGAAGGAAGAAAGGAAGGAACCCCATTTATCAGAGGTCCACCACGCAGGCAATGGGTATTGTGTTCCAAGCTGCCTAGGCTGGCCTCCAACTTTCTATCCTCTTGCCTCATCTGCCAAATACCTGAGATTACAGGTGTGTTTCATGCCTGGTAGAAGATGCTCTTGAATTGTTATAAATCCCAAGGTGTCCTACAACCTTGTCTTTTTTATCCCTTCAGGAAGAAAGTACTGCATAAATATCTACAGTGTATTTTGATGAGAGCTCAGTAGTGGAGACTCCTGTGCATGCTACTCTGTATGTACACCTGTGTATATAGCCCCTGCGCAGACAGCTCCTGTGTTTACAGCCCCTGTGCATACAGCTCCTGTGTATGCAGCTCCTGTGTACACAGCCCCTGTGCATACAGCTCCTGTGTATGCAGCTCCTGTGTATACAGCTCCTGTGTGTATAGCTCCTGTGTATGCAGCTCCTGTGTATACAGCTCCTGTGTATGCAGCTCCTGTGTATACAGCTCCTGTGTATGCAGTTCCTGTGTATACAGCTCCTGTGCATACAGCTCCTGTGTATGCAGCTCCAGTGTATACAGCTCCTGTGCATACAGCTCCTGTGTATGCAGCTCCAGTGTATACAGCTCCTGTGTATACAGCTCCTGTGTATGCAGCTCCTGTGTATACAGCTCCTGTGCATACAGCTCCTGTGTATGCAGCTCCTGTGTATGCAGCTCTTGTGTATACAGCTCCTGTGTGTACAGCTCCTGTGTGTACAGCTCCTGTGTATGCAGCTCCTGTGTATACAGCTCCTGTGTATGCAGCTCCTGTGTATACAGCTCCTGTGTGTATAGCTCCTGTGTATATAGCCCCTGTGTGTACAGATCCTGTGCATGCAGCTACTGTGTATACAGTCTCTGTGTATACAGATCCTGTGTATACAGCTCCTGTGTATGCAGCCCCTGTGTATACAGTTCCTGTGTATACAGCCCCTGTGCATACAGCTCCTGTATATGCAGCTCCTGTGTATACAGCTTCTGAGTCTATAGCCCCTGTGTATGCAGCTCCTGTGCATGCAGCTCCTGTGTGTACAGCCCCTGTGTATACAGCTCCTGTGTGTACAGCTCCTGTGTATACAGCTCCTGTGTATACAGCCCCTGTGTTTACAGCTCCTGTGTATACAGCTCCTGTGTGTACAGCTCCTGTGTATACAGCTCCTGTGTATACAGCTCCTGTGTGTACAGCTCCTGTGTGTACAGCTCCTGTGTATGCAGCTCCTGTGTATACAGCTCCTGTGTATGCAGCTCCTGTGTATACAGCCCCTGTGTTTACAGCTCCTGTGTATATAGCCCCTGTGTATACAGATCCTGTGTATGTAGCTCCTGTGTATACAGTTCCTGTGTATACAGCTCCTGTGTATACAGATCCTGTGTATGCAGCCCCTGTGTATACAGTTCCTGTGTATACAGCCCCTGTGCATACAGCTCCTGTATATGCAGCTCCTGTGTATACAGCTTCTGAGTATATAGCCCCTGTGCATACAGCTCCTGTGTATGCAGCTCCTGTGTATACAGCCCCTGTGCATACAGCTCCTGTGTATGCAGCTCCTGTGTATACAGCCCCTGTGTGTACAGCTCCTGTGTATTCAGCCCCTGTGTATACAGATCCTGTGTATGTAGCTCCTGTGTATACAGCTCCTGTGTATACAACTTCTGAGTATGCAGCCCCTGTGTATACAGCTCCTGTGCATACAGCTCCTGTGTATACAGCCCCTGTGTATACAGCCCCTGTGTGTACAGCTCCTGTGTATACAGCTCCTGTGTATACAGCCCCTGTGTGTACAGCTCCTGTGTATACAGCCCCTGTGTATACAGCCCCTGTGTGTACAGCTCCTGTGTATACAGCTCCTGTGTATACAGCCCCTGTGTGTACAGCTCCTGTGTATACAGCCCCTGTGTATACAGATCCTGTGTATGTAGCTCCTGTGTATACAGCTCCTGTGTATACAACTTCTGAGTATGCAGCCCCTGTGTATACAGCTGCTGTGTATGCAGCTCCTGTGTATGCAGCCCCTCTACAAAGGTGGGTCTTCTGTGTCAACATTTCTGGAGTTTGGTTCTGGGAAATCCTTCTGGAAAGCCTGGGGCAACTGGTTGACCCTCAGTGCCCTGATCAAACTTTGTCATTCATCTTATTTGTTCTTAGAGTTGACACAGGCAAAATGAATGTCTCCTGCAGTGTATTAGCATGGCTGGCCTCCTTCAGCCAGATTCATGGTATAGCCCAGAAGCTGGGATTTGAGATCCATGTTCCTTATCCACTCTCTTAATTTGTCCCATACTGAAAAAGCATCCTTAATGATTCGTCTTCAAGGGAAAGGCTGGCACCTAAGTGACATGCTCAGTGGAACTGCCTTGTTTCCAGATGGTCCAATTCCTTGATTGCTAGGAAAGAGTTGGTGGCATCAATGGCAAATTTTTAAAAAAAATTATTTATTTTATGTATGTGAGTATACTGTCACTGTCTATAGACGCACCAGAAGAGGGCATCGGATCCCATTACTGATGGTTGTGAGCCACCATGTGGTTGCTGGGAATTGAACTCAGGACCTCTGCTCGCTCTGGCCCAAAGATTTATTTATTATTATATGTAAGTACACTGTACAGACACCCCAGAAGAGGGCGTCAGATCCCATTACTGATGGTTGTGAGCCACCATGTGGTTGCTGGGAATTGAACCCAGGACCTCTGGAAGAGCAGTCAGTGCTCTTAACTGCTAAGCTATCTCTCCAGTCCCTGGCAGAATTTTTACTTTTATTTTTTTACTAATGAAGAAAGGATAATAAGAAGGTACTGGGATTTTGCAGTAGGATTTTCAAGTGAAGGTAAGTTCACAAACAAAAATACCAAACCAAACAAACAAACAAAAAAAGATTGAGAAACAGATTAAGTACTTAAATTTTTAAAAATCTTTTATTCTGTGTATGTCTGTGTGTCTGGATATGGGTGTGTGCACATATGAGGCTGCCCACTGAGCCAGAGGGCATAGGATGGCCTGGAGCTACAGTTTCTGGAGGATGTGAGCCACTTAATGTGAGTGCTTGGGACTGAACTTGTATCCTAAGAAGAGCAGAGTATGTTCTTACTGGCTGAGCCACCCTGCAGAGATTAGCAAGTTTTTAATCACAAAATAATTCTATAGATAAAAATAGCCTGGATGAAATATTTACACCATGTATGGCTCAATATACAATGTGTTTTTGTAAATCAAGAAGACTAATAAGGCTGGGCAGTGGTGGTGCACGCCTTTAATCCCAGCACTTGGGAGGCAGAGGCAGGTGGATTTCTGAGTTCGAGGCCAGCCTGGTCTACAGAGTGAGTTCCAGGACAGCCAGGGCTACACAGAGAAACCCTGTCTCTAAAAACAAAAAACAAAAAACAAACAAACAAAAAAAGAAGTCTAATAAGCCAACAGAACAAAGGGGCAAAATTAAGATAAGTATGAGGTAATTAAAATATATATAAAAAGATATTCAACCTCACTCCTATTGTGTAAAATGCAGATCAAAAGAAGACAGCTGCCCGTGGCATGGCTTTGTGGGAACTGGGAGATCATCGGACCCCTTAATATCCTAAGGTAGGGACCCTTTGTGGCGTTTGTGTTTAAGGATATTGCCAAATATTCAGATGTCTTCTCAGTTGGCTTAAGACTGGAGAGCAGGGACGAGGAGGGGCATCTCTGAGTGTCAGGAAGGGTGTCCGCTGGTCCTATGACTTGTGGGAGGTCACCCCAACCCCAAGTTGTGGGGGGACAAGATTTGAAGATAAGCATATGCTTCTTCAATGTGTCACTCTTGCACTTCTGCTGTGACTTGTCTGAGTGCCAGCGCTTCTTGCGTCTGCTCTTCCTGGAGGCTCTAACTTCCGGTGAGTTCCAGGAGCCTCCCTTCTCTAGAGAGGCTGGTAGCAGGAGTGTAGTAAGCTACTCACTTTGTTTCCCAGCAGAGGAAAGTGCACTAGGAGATTTGATTATAATTACCCCAGCTAGGCTGTCCGAGACATTAGGCTCATGAACGGAGTTATTATGGGGGAGATTTGGCTCCGAGTATCATTATCTTAGGTTAGCCCCATCTTAGGACAGTGGATATTTATCTGAATGAGATGATTGCATCTGGAAGCTGGAGTAGAACAGTAGAACAATCTGGATTTGTTTGTTTTGTTTTGTTTTGTTTTGTTTTGTTTTGTTTTGTTTTGTTTTGTTTAGAAGATCTAAGAGGTGCTAATCAGTTTAACATAAACTGTATATGAAAGCTACTCAAAGCTCCTGGTGACAGTGCAGGCAGTGAGAAAGATAAAGCCACATGGACTTTATGTTGCTTTGAACATGTAGAGGTGTGAGGCAAAGAGAAATGCCAAGGATGGTGCCCAGGTTAATGGTCAGAAAACAAAATTTCTGTTAAACAACAACCTTCTTTTGACAAATATCCCTAAGGAAGTGCTTGGGAAGAGCCAGTTTTTGACTTCCCCTGAGACCTTACTCAACAGAGGACAGTGCCCAAAGTGCAGAAATCTCAAAGACCCCAGCTGAGGCAGAGACGCTAAGCTGCCATGAAGCCCTGTGTGTTAAGCCTTCAGTGTGATCTGGCACACCGTCTGTGTCCTTGAGTTATTAGTCCTGCCCCAGACAAGCTCCTGCCCCCATCCTCAGTGTATAGGGCACACCTGGGCCAAATCCTTTCCTGCCACTGTCTTCCTGGGCGGGAGTCCCTATTCTAGGCACTTGGACAGCAGTCTGGGTTTCCTAGAGTTGCTGGCATTTTCTAAGTCTTTATTTCCAGCCTGCTTCCTTCCAGATGGATCTAGTGAACATATTTAGGCTCACACAGAGGAGGGATGTTTCCGAGGGAAGGGCAAGCAGCTTGCAAACTCCAGCTGGTGAACTGTTTGCGGTGACTCTGTTTTTAATATACATTGCTGACCCTAATGATGGTCTATTGAGATGAGGGCAAGAAACGTCTGATCAAGTGGAGATTAATTTTTTACTGTGTCGCCTGGAATGCATGAAAATGCACTCCTTTTTCTATTTAGCTTCCCAGGATGCTTTGATTGATTGACTAGTTTACAAATGAAGGTGATAAAATTAGGTTGAAGACCACATACATTTCTTAAAATGAGGCTGGCTGGTCGTGGAGACAATGAGGTTTGGACAGATTGTATTGCTGGTTTAGGCAATCTTCTGAGCATGTCAAGATTTATGGACCTGTACTGTAATGTTACAATTGCAGCTCACCGATATAGGTTTCTTTTCAAATTCTTTCCCATTTTATTTGAAAAAGGCCATTAGAGAGTTATAGACTATTGAAAAAGCTTTTTTCTTTGCTAACCCTTAATAAACTCCTCCAAACAAGCAGTAGTGCATTTTTATATTAAATTTAGACCAAAATCTATAAAGCACGCTATCCCAGGTTGGATAATTTGATTATTATTATCTAAATGGAGTTATGGTTCATATTGGTTTGCAGTAATGTACATAGTAAATAAAATGTAAGTTGAGATTTGTATAAGATCACAGGACACAGAGTTTCCTTTCTTCTTGTTGTTGTTGTTTGTTCTATAAGCCTTTGGGGTGGGGGTGGGATTTCAACCTCTTTTCCCTGAGATGAGAAATGGGAAAAAAAAAAAAAAAAAAAAAGCAAAGAAAGAAAGAAAAGCATTCCCAGTGGTGAAATTAATGCTGCGTTGTATTAAAAACAAATAGCTATTAATATGTACTTGTTCTCGTTACCACAAAAGAAAGTTATAAATGTCTTAGGAGTTACCCAACTAATAAGATTTACCAAGGGTACCGAGAAAGCATGAGAAAATACTCAGCAGAACTAGAAACAATTATTCCCTTGTAAGTTATGATGTGGGGAATAATAGATGAGATTCTGGAGTTATTTATGAATTAGTCAATTCTGTTTCATACATTTTTTTGCCATCAAAATAACTTATGAAATCATTTTCTGGGTCCGGAGCATTTTATGAGACTTCTGTACTTGGTTAAAGATTTTTTGCCAAGGGTTTGTGCAGCTACTCGCTCAAGCCTTTGACAATTCCCAGATTTTGGCCTAAGTTTTCCGACTCTGCAGGCAACTCATTGACAGTCCAGAATGTTCTGGAGGATGGTCAGCCTGGTGCTTTATAACATACAGAGAGGTTCTGAAAATTCATAGATTTAGTAAGGAGGAAATCAAAGGGGGCTGGGAATGTCAGAAGCAGTGGTGTGGATGAAGCCTGGCACCTGACTCTCAGTGAGTGCCCAGGAGCTCTTAACAATCATTACTGCCACTGCTGATATTATTTTTCTGATGCTTCTTGTTTCCAGGATATGAGCCCATGCAGACAGCCTTGCCCATGGTGTGTGACCTTGATGGAATTACCCACTTGACTTGACCTTTTGTTTCTCTGGCCTTAGGATATCTAAGTGGCTTTCAGGGTCTTTTTCTAGGGCATAAGAGGAAGCAATGGGCACAAAACTCTTCGAGATGTACGAAATGCATAAGAACATTAGTAATTATTGTTAATCATTTTCAAGTACCTGGCCCCAAGCCTTTTAAAAAGTGGAGCTTGGACCAGCGTGAAGAACAGTCAGTAAGTGGGACCTTCCGCACCTGCCGGGCAGTTCGTAAGGGGGCTGCCAGCGTGAGCACAAGGATTTAAGGGGGGTTGGGGTCAAGCGGCATCAAGAACCCAGCCGAATATGGGCTGCCGCCCCTGATTTAGTTCAGAAGTGGATGAACTTTGAAAGGTAGAACATCATTTCTGCAGAAGGTCATCGTATTTCTCAGTGATTTACAAGGTGAAGTCTGGGACTGCGCTGGGTCTGTTTTAGATCCTCCCGTGCCAAGAGAAAATATGCTGATGGAAGAAGTAATGCCTGGGTGGCTGGCTCCAAGACCAGAGAAGCGGAAGCAGCGGCTGAGCCACTGCTGTGACGGCCTGTCTGCAGGTCTTCTAGGCCCCTTCCCTGAAGACATTGCTGGTTGGAAGTTTTAGAGAAGAGCCTTTGCTGACCTTCAGCCCCCACAGCTAGCAACTGCAGGAATTTCAGAAACCCTGGTCAGGCTGCATTCACATTCCACAGGCAGTGTGAGTACCTTCCCCTACTCTGGAGGTCACACCTGCAAGAAGGAACACACACACACACACACACACACACACACACACACACACACACACACACACACACACACACACCCCATGTGGCTGAAGAGGTGGCCTCAGTGATTAAAAGCACTGGCTGCTCTTGCAGAAGACCAGTGTTCAATTCCCAGCACCCATAGGGCAGCTCACAGAAATCCATAACAGCAGTTCCAAGGGAATCTGATGCCCTCTTCTAGTTTCTATGTACACCAGGCATGCGAGTGATGCATAGATATACATGCAAGCAAAACACCTGTATAAAATAATACAGATATTTAAAGTCTACCTTGGGGCTGCTACTCCTTAAATATAGCACACACTAGCATCCTAGTGTTGAATAACGTTATTAATTTTCTCAATAACATTTTATTCTTTAAGAAGATCATTCACGTGTAACAACAGACAACCATCATTTGGTATCTAGGGAGGAGAATTGTTCTCAGACTGCTAATAACAGTTGTAAACTTTTTATTTTTTAGATGTTCTTTCTATCTATCTATCTATCTATCTATCTATCTATCTATCTATCTATCTATCTATCTATCTATCTATCTATGTGTATCTCTCTCTCTCTGTGCATATGTATCTACACATGCATGCAGGTACTGTGGAGGCCGGAAGAGGACATCAGGTCCCCTGGCACTGGAGCTTCAGCACTTAGAAGGAACTGAACTCTGGTTCTCTGGAAGAGCAGTAAGTACTCTTGTTTTTGAGACAAAATCTCCTTATGGAACCCAGGATGGCAATGAACCTGCAATTCTCCTGCCTCTCTGTCTCTGTCTCTCTGTCATTATTGGCTTGTGTCACCATATCTGGCTGCTATTTCCATTTTTAACAGAAATTCAGGTTGTGCCTGTTTTCAAGAACTAACCCATAAAAAGAAGGTTGCTATCCCTGCAGTGTAGACAGAGCAGAAGCCCACCAGCAGATGCTGGAAGCTCAGGGGGATCATATGGAGTAAGAGGGGACTAGGTCAGGTCTCCATGTCAGCCATGCCTGATTTCTTCCCATTCTACCTGCCCAGACCTCCTGCAGGATCCAGTGATGTCATCCGTTGAGTGGCAAGAGACAGTGCGTCTCACCCTGGCATGATGTCATTAGTCTATGGTAATCTTTCTAAATGTTTGCAAGAAAGATTTGAAATCTTAGCAACAGAGGTATTTAAAGGTTTGGATAAGTTTGAAACACAGCGATTTTTCAATCTCTTGAACTACCCAATCCAGAGGCCCGTGAGTCTACAAGTGTCTGCCATCTTTCTCAGTGTGTCAGAGAAAATCGAGTGACGGATCACTTCTCGATGTCACTGCTCGAGACCAGTGACAATCAGTGAAATGATTGTGTCTGCCTCTACACATATCTGTAATTGATTGCCTAAACCCTACGACTCTCTCTCCCAGTTGATATGATGGAACGCTGGAGTGAAATCACTCTCGATGAGGAGGAGCCAGGTCCATTTGTTATTTACTTCCCTGCCTGCTTCCCTCTCCCCATCCGGCACCAATTGTCCCACAAGAGAGCACATTATGGTAATCAGCCAGAATGTATGTATAGGAATCAATCAAGGCGAGAACCATCACAAGAGTTATGACATTACAAAGTCTGTTTGTAACTTTTGATTTATGGAAGATTTTCCATTTTATAAATTGGGAGTGAGGCATGTTGGGATGGCTTAACCCTTAAATTCCCCTACAAGGAGAAGTCATTAGGCACTACAACTAATAGACATTAGGCATTTTAATATCTAGTGCCCTGAGATGACTGGAGCTCATATGTGTTTGGCTTGTGATGCCAGAAACAGCCTTTCAATCTCTGAGCACATTACCTATCCTTCGAAAATAAAACAGGGTCATTTTCTAGACGTGATCAATTTAGGACTGACTATTCCACACAATACTTTCTTCTGCCAGGTGCCTGGTAAGCAGCCATACCACACTGATATTCCTGGGGACCTCCTCGGTCCTGTCACTCTCAGAGAAAGGACCTCACAGAGGCCAATCTGAGACCCATGAGATACTGAGCAAATGGTCTCATTGTCCTTTTTCTTTACAGAATTGCTGAAAACTGTGGTAAAGGCAGGCCTAAAGCATTTCTCAGAGTGATAGGTGGTGCTTGCTATTAAGGCAAACAACAGGGGCTACAACCATAGCTTTGTAGAAGGCAGGAAACGGGGCCCTAGCATCTGTTGATCGCCTTCGTTAATACTTGAATCTCCTGTGTTCGGCCAGTACATCAGGCCCTACCACCCTTTCCCCCAAAGGATGCCGTACTCCCACTGATGGTTCCATTCTGCCAACATGGAAACAGAACCAAAAATATGGAATTCCTTGTCCAAGATCCAAGAATAAACTTCTGGTTGTCAATAGCACAGGACTGGAGTCCAGGCACCTGACTATTGGTCCAATGCTTACACTTAACTGGATTTGGGCCTCCAGCCATATGCAGAGCACCAGTAGAGGCATGATTCTTTCTCAGCCCAGTTTTGAAGGCCGGTTGTTCCCGACTCATCACAGGCCACTGCTGGGTTGTACTTCTGTCATCCTGAGCAGTAGCTCTGTCCCCTCTATGAAATGATCCTAGCAATGCTAGCCACTGTCACTAGTGTGTCCAGCATACCCATTACTAAAGGTGAGATGTGAATCCTCCCTGAAGAGGGAACTCGGAGCAGGAAGAGTCTGTCCCCTTCCAAGGTCACGTCACTGGATTAGCTTTTCACTTGGCAACCTGACCACATCATCCCGTGTGGAGCTAATGCTCTGTTTCTCTTTTATTGTATGGTAGACCTATTCTAGCAAGGCTCCTCTTCCCCTCCTAATGTGAATCTTAAAGCTAATAAAAATGCAGATCCCAGAAGACCTCCTCCTCTCTCTGATAATCCATTAGGAACTTGAGATCACTGTCTCTGGAAAACTTAAAAAACCATTTAAAAACAAAAAGATGAATAAATGAAAATGTTATGAACCTGGAAATGTTAATTAAGCCATTCTCAAAGAACAGGCTTTCCAGCCCAGATTAAAACATCCCATTACTTTTAAATAGTTACCATCTTTCTCCTTGAAATAAGTCCAAATTAAGGACAAAATCATTATAAAAAGAAATAGTAAAGAGACAGAAAATGGTATTAAGAATTTGGCTATCAACTGACATCCTCAAGTTAAGAGAAAACCATGAAGGCCAAAGCCATAAAATGAAGTCTGTTCCCAGACATCCTGCAGTTATTGCCAAACAGGAGTCTGGGTACCTTGACTGGATTCATAGAGTGAGCAGCTCACAGATCACCCTGCTGGGTGCTTCAATTTTTAGATTAGAGAACCAAAAACAGAGAGGAAAAGTACTTTTCTGAGAACAGAACCTGAAACGCTAGCCTCCTGGTCCCAGTGTTCTTTCCACTGCAAACATAGCCAAGGAACATTCTCTTGGGGATTAAAGCAGTGAACAGCAGAACTCCTGTTAGACAGTTGGTACACTGTCTCTACCATCTTACCCAGAGGCATGGGTCCCAGGTACTTCTGAGTAAAGGAGCTGAGCAGAGTCTAACTTGTCAGCCTATTGCTTAGTTAATGGTTCCAGCCCTTAGAAACATGGGCAAACTGTAATAAGGAAGAAGAGAGATTGAGCCCCCACAGTAGCTGCAACAAGACCCATGCACTAAATGACATTCTCACGCCCATTAGAAGATGTCTTCTGCTTCTCGAGGTATTATTTATTCCATTTGACATATAATTCCAAGCAGATTTGAAACAGAAAGTTAGTTGTAGCAGTCTGACAAGCAAGACGAGGCAGCTGTCATTTCTTATTGATGGTCATTAGACAGCAGGTAGCCTTATCCGGGGAGCAGATAGAGCACTATAAAAGAGAAATAACCCAAGTACAGTGATCTGA
The DNA here is from genome assembly GCA_028551405.1 of Uromys caudimaculatus. Classification (NCBI taxonomy): domain Eukaryota; kingdom Metazoa; phylum Chordata; class Mammalia; order Rodentia; family Muridae; genus Uromys; species Uromys caudimaculatus. Next base: position 92,835,090 of record CM052702.1, read on the forward strand.
CCCCATTTCATTAAAAGACGATAAGGTCTTTCCAGGATACCACTGTCTACCTCAGTGTCTGATGACTTGGTTTGGGTGAGCACCTATCGTGTGTGTGTGTGTGTGTGTGTGTGTGTGTGTGTGTGTGTGTGTATGAGGGTGTCACATACTTCACAAACTATTTCTAAACGTTGAGACTCTACAAGGGAGGTAAGGTTATCCCTCTTTTGTAGATAAGTTATAGACTGAAGTTTAAAAAAAGCAAACAAGGAAACAAACAAAAGAAAAACAAGGTCACAAGACCAATAAAAGACAGAGTGAGTTTTGGACACGGGAGCTCAGAGTCTGATATCTGTGAGTTCTTTCCTTTATACCCGGTGTCTGAATTTTATCCTCAAGGCCTGTGGCAAGAGAGAAAATGGCATGGTGTGGTATTATCTTCTCAGTGAATGAGGACAGGAGAATGAGATGCATTTTAGAACAAGCTACTGTATATCTGTTGCATAGCAATATAAAAGTTAAATATAAATAGGTTTGTAGTCCCTCAACTAATGGTCATCACTAGTAAATGAGGAACGATTGGTAACACACAGTTTTGTGAAAAGTGGGAGTCCCTTTTTGAGCTGTAGCACTTAATATTGCGAACTACTTTATTGAAGTTATTCTAAAATGTGCAGCTCTATATATTGTTTTGACATAGGTCTCACACAAGGGGACAGCTCTGCAGAGGTCCTAGGCTTATTTAGGATACAGACTTGTCATCAATTAGCGTGTAAAAAGATAAAACCAAGACCCAAAAGAAATGACAGGAAGGATTGATTTGACTTGGCAGATAAAGGACATGAAAGGAAGTCCTCATTTTAGAATAGCCTGTAACTAAATATTAAGCTTTCTGGTTTTGGTTTTTGTTAGTGAAAATCATAGCTGTCAAAAGTTACCACAAAACAGCAATCCCCCAAAGTGCAGCGATGGTCCAGCATACCTTCCCCTGTAGCTTCCTGGAAGGAGATTCTACCATCAGTGCAGAAAACTGAGGGTCTGGAATGTTAACTTACTTCCGAAGATAAAATACAGCTGGCCAGTAGCCAAGTCAGAAATAGAATTCATGTCCTTTGACTATGGTTCAGTCACTTTTAATGATAACGCTCTGTCTCTTGTGTAATTTTTCCTGATTGGATTCTTGCTTATCCCTCACGTACTGGCTGAAGTAAGATGCAGTTTCTGCACTTCGAGAATCAGGAAAATATGAACTGTTCAGGTCCACTCCACACTCATTTCCGGAAGACCTTTGCAGTCATCCAGTCAATTAAACAATCCTCACTAGCTACCACATGCCACATACCAGACAATCTCAAAGCATTGCAATGTATGTTCCCTCAAGAAAATCAAAACAAGTTAATAAAACAAAACTGTGGTGGTTTGAATGTCATTGGCCCATGGGAAGTGGCACTATTAGCAGGCGTGGCCTTTTTGGAGGAGGTGTGTTCCTATTTGGGTGTGCTGCAAAGGCTCCTAGTGCTCAAGCTCTGCCCAGTATAGAAGAGTTAGTCTCTGGTTTCCATCTGTGTTGGGAGACCTCTCCTGGGCCACCAGGACTCCATAGCCAAATAACACCAGGAGAAAGCTACCCTCCCAAGAGTGTGGAAAACCCGTGAGTGGGGTTAAGATGAGCACCGCTGCTCAGCGAGACCCACCCGGAATCCTTGGGACACAGGGATTGAGGAAAAGCCTGGGACAGGTGCCTTCCAGTTTCCATTTGTGATTGGGACCTCAGCCTGTGCCACAGGGCTCCATAGCCAAATAGTGCCAGGAGAAAGCTAGACTCCTAGGAGTGTGGACAAGCCTGTCTGCTCAGAGGGACCCACCTGGAATCCCAGAACACAGTGACTGAGGAGTGGTCTTCTGGTTTCTTTCGGCGGCCGGGGAGCTGATCCGGTGACACAGGGCTCCATATTCAAATAGTGCCAGGAGAGAGCTGGTATCCCAGGAGTGCCAACACACCTTCGAGCACAGGCAAGAACACCAATTGTGTTCAAATTCACTGGATCAAGAGGGACCCTTGCAGAGCTATCAGGACACAGGAACCAAGGGACAGCTGGGGACAAGATCCTCTGGTTTCTATCTGCACCCCAGAGCTGACCCTGTGCCACAGCTCTCCAAACCCAAATTCCTCTCAGAAAGAGCTGGTCTTCAAGGAGTATTGACACAGAGGCTTGCAGGAGGGACAAGTTACAGTCAGAGAGAGTAAGACCAGCTAACACCAGAGTTAACCAGATGGTGAAAGGCAAGGGCAAGAACATAAGGAACAGAAACCAAGGCTACTTGGCATCATCAAAACCCAGCTCTCCCACCACAGCAAGCCCCGAATCCCCCAACACACCAGAAAAGCAAGACTCAGATTTAAAATAATTTCTCATGATGATGATAAAAGACTTTAAGAAATAAATAAATAACGCCCTTAAAGAAATACAAGAGAACATAGGTAAACAAATAGAAGCCCTTAAAGAGGAAACACAAAAATCCATTAAAGAATTACAGGGGCTGGAGAGATGGTTCAGCTGTTAAAGGCTAGGCTCACAACCAAAAATATAAGAATTACAGGAAAACACAATCAAACAGATGAAGGAAATGAACAAAACAATCCAGGAGCTAAAAATAGAAATAGAAACAACAAAGAAATCACAAAGGGAGACAACCCTGGAGTTAGAAAAACTAGGAAAGAGATCAGGAGCCATCGACGCAAGCATCACCAACAGAATTCAAGAGATAGAAGAGAGAACCTCGGGTGCGGAAGATACCATAGAAAACATTGACACAACAGTAAAAGAAAATGCAAAATGCAAAAAACTCCTAACTTAAAACATCCATGAAATCCAGGACACAATGAGAAGACAGAACCTAAGGATAATAGGTATAGAAGAAAGTGAAGATTCCCAACTTAAAGGACCAGTAAATATCTTCAACAAAATTATAGAAGAAAACTTCCCTAACCTAAAGAAAGAGATGAACATAAATATACAAGAAGCTTACAGAACTCCAAATAGATTGGACCAGAAAAGAAATTCATCCTGTCACATTATAATGAAAACACCAAATACACAAAACAAGGAAAGAATATTAAAAGCAGTAAGGGAAAAATATCAAGTAACATATAAAGGCAGACCTATTAGAATTACACCAGACTTCTCACCAGAGACTATGAAAGCTAGAAGATCCTGGGCAGAATTCATACAGACCCTAAGAGAACACAACTGGCAGCCCAGGCTGCTATACCCAGCAAAACTTTCAATTACCATAGATGGTGGAAACAAAATATTCTATGACAAAACCAAATTTACACAATATGTTTCCACAAACCCAACTCTACAAAGGATAATAGATGGAAAACATCAACTCAAGGAGGGAAACTACACCCTAGAAAAAGCAAGAAAGTAATCTTTCAACAAACTGAAAAGAAGATAGTCACACAAATATAAAAAAACATTGAAAATAACAGGAACCAACAATCACTATTCCGTAATATCAATGGACTCAATTCCTCAATAAACAGACATAGACTGGCAGACTGGATGCATAAAGAGGACCCAGCATTTTGCTGCATTCAGCAAACACACCTCCATGATAAAGACAAACACTACCTCAGAGTAAAGGGCTGGAAAACCATTTTCCAGGCAAATGGTCCCAAGAAACAGGCTGGAGTAGCCATTCTAGTATCTGATAAAATCGACTTTCACCCAAAAGTCATCAAAAAAGATAAGGAAGGACACTTCATACTCATCAAAGGAAAAATCTACTAAGAAGAACTCTCAATTCTGAACATCTATGCTCCAAATGCAAGGGCACCCACATTCATAAAAGAAACTTTACTAAACTTCAAAGCACACACTGCACCTCACACAATAATAGGAGGAGACTTCAACACCCCATTATCATCAATGGACAGATCTTGGAATCACAAACTAAACAGAGACACAGTGAAACTAACAGATGTTATGAACCAAATGGATTTAACAGATATCTATAGAACATTTCATCCTAAATCAAAAGAATATACCTTCTTCTCAGCACCTCATGGTACCTTCTCCAAAATTGACCATATAATCGGT
>CM052702.1:92839674-92875715 GCA_028551405.1 Uromys caudimaculatus
GGAGCTGCCCCTCAGGGTCCGCTCTGGGGTGTAGAATGGGATCAGAAGGATCTTGTCCCCAGCTGTCCCTTGTTTCCTATGCTCCAAAGGTTCTGTAAAGGTCTCTCTTGATCCAGAAGTGGTGGTTTTGCCTGTGCTCAAAGGTGTGTCAGCACTTCTGGGATTCTCTGTTCACGTGGAGCCTTGTGGCCCAGGCTGAGGTCCCCAGGCACGGGTGTAAATCAGAAAGTTCACAGTTTTTCTGTCCACGGGTTCTCAGGCCCCGGATCCCTGCAGATCCGGGCGGGTCTGGGAGAGAGGTGCTGCTCCCCTCAACCCCACTCATGGTCCTTCCAAGTTCTTGTGAGATTTCCTTTCTACGGCGCTCCTTGGCTACGGAGTTCTGGTGTCCCAGGCAGAGGTTTCCCCCTTTCTAAGGCGCTCGTTGGCTACGGACTCCTGGTGTCCCAGGCAGAGGTTTCCCACTGCAAGTGAGATCGGGAAGTTTCGGAGTCTTTCTGTTCCAGGGTTCTCAGGCCCGGGATCCCGGCAGATCCGGGTGGGTCTGGGCGAGAGGTGTTGCTCCCCTCAACCCCACTCACGGTCCTTCCAAGTTCCTGTGAGATTTCCTTTCTACAGTGCTCCTTGGCTACTGACTCCTGGTGTCCCAGGTAGAGGTTTCCCCCTTTCTACGGTGCTCGTTGGCTACCGAGTCCTGGTGTCCCAGGCAGAGGTTTCCCCCTTTCTATGGTGCTCCTTGGCTCAGGCCAGCGCCTCTCATTCCAGGGCCTGTTGAAGGAGCAACAGCGGTGTGCTGAAGGCAATACTCTCCCACCAGTGCAGGACAGGATCCCAAGGGAAGAGGCCCTTTTTTTTTTTGGAGGAGGAATGTGCAATTTCTGTTAAAACCCCTGCTTGGAATGGAAAAACTGTTGCCTCTGTCTGAGGTCCATGTTCCAAGTAAGCTACGTGGCCAACTCAAAGTCAATGGAGTGGAAATGCTCCTCACCCACAAAGAGCAAAGGCGGAGAAGAGAGGGGACACTGAGCAAATAATGCAGCTCACCAAATGTTCTCACTGCCCCCAGGCTCGCTTTACTCGTTATTTAGTATTTACTCATTTTTTCAAAGAAAAAAAAAATCACCGTTTCCTCTGGGCTTCTCTACACTCCTGCTGGATGGTGGCTGAACTGACAAAAGTAAAGGCAGATAGGCAGTAGCTGCTTTCTGTTATACCTCAGGCACGTTCACCTTGTATATGTGTCCTAACAGACACATACACACCCACATATACACATATACACACATACACACATACATACACACATATACATACATACACACATTTACATTCACACATCTGTACATATGTATATACACAGGCACACACATACACACAGAGGGAACCAGTCAGAAGTGGTCTGCACATGCTAATGACAGTATGCATCCATTAGCTCTAATACAGGAGAACGTGTAATGGCTGTCTTGGCATATTGTTCTTCACATATATTTGCGTGAATTTAATTTCCTTTTAGGGCTCAGTTTTTAATTTCTTACCATTCTATGGTAAGTCCATGTTTATTTTTGCAATAAAATGAAGTCTTTAAGCACCAAGTAAGGTGTGACCTCACATATGAACAACACAGACTTTGTGAAGAGTCTGGAAAACCAAATGCCATCCTCACCAAGGACTTGGACTTCTGCTGTCTAATGCTGAGCTATTCAGGAAAGCAGCTCTCGCCATTCAGGTAGGATAGCGCAGTATGCCCTGTGTCATGATGGTGATGCTTCCAGCAAGGGAGGAAGATCTTATTGTTTTCCTCCCAATAAAGCAGTCCACTGGTGCAGAGCCTAGACTACCACTCCTCACTGGTAGGAAGCTGCGTTAGGTGGAGGGTGTGGGATTCTTTAACAAGCAGGTTCCAAAATGTGGAGTGAGTCTAACAGACAAAATAAACCCAGGCTCATTCATGTCAGAGTTCCTAGTACCTGTGGTCTATGTGAGTCTTCTCCACCCAGGAACTTGGGGTCTGCCTCTAGTTAGCTCTCTGTCCTCGAAGGCAATGCTGCAATATGAAGCCTGTTTAAGGGGGAGGAACAACTGTGGAGGGCCCAGAGCAGAACATGGCTGCTATCATGCTACCCCCAGTCGAAAGACATCTGTGCAGGAAACCAAGAAACACAGCACTTGTGGGCTCCAGGAAGAAGAGGAAAGAGCTTCAGAGGAAGCAGCCTGCAGTCTCTACTCCAGGTGCTTCCCATATGCCAGGCATAGCGTGGTAAGCATAAGCATTGGCAGGAAGATGAAGATGCTTGTCTGCCCTTAAGAGAACTCCAGTCTAGTTACTATTGCACTATTTTATTTTATTTTTACAGATCAATGTACCAAGCACTATTACTAAGCAATGGAAGAGAGCTAGTGAGAACACTGGTGTGCCCCAGGTGAGCCAGACTCCACATATAGAGCAGGAGCAGTGAACGGCCTTGGTTATGTTAGTTTTATATATGTATGTTTAGCGAGAAACTGCTAAGAGCCAGATATCTATAATGTACAGTTTGTTGGAGGCAGATAGTAAGGTATAATTCTAGCCCTTAGAACCATGGGCACTGGTTTAGTTTGGGTATGAAGCATCCTCCTAAAATACTCATGTATTTCAGGTTTGGACCACAGGCTGGTGCATCCAGCCTTTGAGGAACCTTACCAATGGGCTCACCCACCGATAGGTTCACAGTTCAAGGCATCATTAGGAGTGATGGAAGCTCTTAGAACTGGGGTGCATTCTTGGAGGTGATGTCTTCTGGGTCCTCGTTGTCTCTCAGCTTCCTGGACATTTTGAAGTGAGGAGTTTCATCCCACCAAACCCTTGTCTCACAACAGAAACAATGAACCAGCAACACAGTGGATCAACCCTTCCTCCCTGGACTTGTTTATTCCAAGAGTTTTACCACAGAGATGACAGTCTAACATGGACACACAAGCAGGGATGACAGGCCTAACACGGACACACAAGCAGGGATGACAGCCTAACACGGACACACAAGCAAATCTGTTTGCACGGAACCCTACCTATGGAGTTGGGAAATGAAAGGGTGGTATAGGTGCTTTGTGGCCTACATGCTGGGGAGTTGGAATCTGGCATTCCTGGCCTTGAATACCAACTTTAACACTAGGCAGACACTGTGTGACTTTGGGAAAGTTTCCTAGCCATTTTGAACCTTTGCTCCTGGTTTAAAGCAAAGTTGGCGACTTCTCATAGAACAATGCCTTAGGACCAATTGCCTGGGTTCAAAGCACAGATCTGTGAACTGATATTGCAGTGTTAGTAAAGCCTTTGAATGCTTCTGTGCTTAAGTTCCTTCATCTTAAAATGGGGTTGGTAGCAATACCCAACTCAGACCATTGGTATAAACCCATGAAATAGAGAACAGAAGCTGTTTCTCTGAGCTGTGCCTAGCACCCCCAAATCATTCAGTGTGTTTGATCTTGTTGTTACCTACCTTATAGTTTGCTCTGAATAGTAACTGAGACTGTAGCAAGGCCTAACATTTAGCCAATGGTAACAATTACTATCAGTGACCAACTGGAAGAGGGATAAATGCATCATCACAAAAAGAAGCCAATGGGAATCCAGACAGAATGGAATCAGCAGCAATTCCCAAGCCACAGACTCATTTGTCACCCATCCCAAGACTGAAGAAGCAGCTAGGGCAGCAGCCCTGGGAAGAGCAGTGCTTCCCTGCCTCTGACATCGGTGAGAGCCTCAAGAGTATGTCATAAAAGTAGGTGAAGGGAGGCATAAATGACTTGTTCTAAGAATGCAGGGGAAGAGCTCCCTAAACACAGCATCCATTGGTAAGAGCTTCCAGGGCCTCCCAGAATTCTGTCTCCTTTTATGGCATCTCGAAAGTCCTAAGTAATGAAATAAAGGCACGGAAATAGGTAAACACAGTTATAACACCAGGATAGCTGCCTGGCAACCAGGGGTGTTTGCAAGCATTGGCTGGGGTCTCGTTTTCCATAATCAAGCCCAGCCCTGCTGTGATCACTATGGTATTATGACCTGGGGGGTTAAGATGGTACCACATGCAATATTTCATTTCTGGCTAGCTGGGAAGCAGTTGTAGTCAAGTGAATTAATCTCTCTAGCGACTCAAGAGTGAAACTTCATTTACAACAATTTGTTTCCTATTGTTTCCTCCACTCGTGTAGCCTTTTTGGCATGACAGAAAAGTAGAAGAACGGAAAGAAAACGGAATACAAATATTTTAACCTTTGCCAAATATTAACATATTTGCTGATTGTTGATAATAACAGCGAATTTATCCCCTTGATACACAGCTTGTAGTTCATATGACGGTCCCTATTAGCCTTGTTCCAGCTGACTAGGAACCCTACAGAATGGGACAAACATTCAGAGTTGGGGTAGCTAGACTCTGGAGCCAATTTCATACAGTTTAAAGAATCAGTCACGGTTTATCCAAAAATCCAAAAAGCACCCTACCCGGTCTCACTATGTGGAAATACTCACACAATTATTTTAACAGATGCAAGTGAATGATTAAAAACACAATATTGAGAAGGAAAGACTCTGGTAGAGATTGATGAATCACACAGCCGTTAATTCTCTACAAATTTGTTTTTAATAACACTGATGTTTTGGTTGTGTATAACTATTTCATTAAGTCTAAATTAAATGCATGGGTAAGCATATTTAAAACATGTAAATGTAATGCTTTGCTACCGTATTTCATTCTATATTTCCACACAGTTCTGATAATTTTCTGAATTCGATTGACTAGATGAAGGGAAGTCCCTGGCCGTCTACGAGACCTTCTTTCTGCCATCATTTAGGGCTCTAGGAACTGCACTCATCTGAGTTCTAAACACATCACTACACAATCACTGCACAGCAGAGACAACATGTTAATCTGCTGGAAAGAGATGCTTGTGGGTTCCAACAAAATGGAAGCGATTGCTTCTAAACAATAGCAAAATACACATTTTGCTTTAAAAAATATAAAGCAGAGAATCTAAGACTGAAAAAGCTATCTTGGAATAACAGTCAAGAGTGCATCGCTGTGCACAGCTCTTCATTTATGGAGAGCAGGAGACATTAATATACTTGCCTGTAGCTTGTGCGTTACTATTCCCAGCTATGCAGAAATGGAAGGTGATTTACAGCCACACACTCTTTGTTGCTGCTCCAACATACCTATTGTCTTGCCTGCGTTCTGACTGGTTGGCTGGCTGGGAGAGGGGATGGTGCTGGCCCGCTCTCAATCATTATGGGTATCTACAAATAGAGTAGGTGTATGCGAACTGGGATTTTTCAGCTGTGTATACCCAGCAAACCAATCAGAGCACAGAAAGAACAATAGCTAAGGGTTTACTGCTCTGTAAGTTTCCCCACCGATTCCCATTGCGGCTGATTATATCACAGAAGTTCTATAAAAATCACATTAAATGCCAACTAAATCAAGACTTTTCATGCCTCTTTTTCAAAGCAATGAAATTCAGGACAAACACTATACTATGCATGAAGATCACTGCCTGGAGATCCCAGCTCTTCATTCCAGACGTCGTATTTGAAAATGGAACCTGAGCAAAGTGTGGTTTATTCATTTTGTTGTTTTCTGTGGTGCTCGCTCGGCTGCCCTGAAAGCCCACCACAGGAGAGCTCAATTAAGAGGCTTCATAATTTTCACCAGTTAACTTTTATTAAATGCACTGTCTTGGAGGGGAAACTCAGCCAATCCGGGCTATAAATTACCTGCAGTGAGTTTTCAACTTAGAGATTCTGAAATATTAGCACTCGGACAGGTCATTTCTTTCAGGGCTGGACTTTACACCTGATTTGGAATGCCGTACTTCATTTTACCAGAGTCAAGAACTGAGAGCAAAACTGCCTGTATTGCTCAGCCAACAGGTCCCTCGAAGCACATGTAGAAAAAGACATTCATTCATTCATTCTGCTTTCTGCCACTGGCTGTATCCGTTACTGTAAGGGTGAAGTCCCTTTGACCCCCTTCTCCCTAGCTTCTATGATCTTACACCTCACAGCATCTTCTTGCTCACGAGCCAGCTTTTCAGTCATATCAGTTGCCAAAGATTAGACAAAACGGGATGAAAAGAACAGGTTCCCACTGATGAATGGTCAGCCAGCTTTCCAGACCAAGGACAAGGGAAAACCAAGGCTGTCTAGGCTCCCCACCAACCAAGTCACTGAGGCATGGGAGAAGAGATCTGGCTGCTTGCTTCTTTGTTCAGGGGGTGGGGCTGGGGGAGCGTGTTTTAAGGGTGGAGCTGGGAATTCAGTAAAATCAGTTTATATCTCTACTGTCAGTCTTAGAGAATAACAAGGGTGTGTTTTCATTTCCTGCTGTAAGAACTCCAAGCCTCTGTTTACCTTACCTGTGAGGCAAGGTCGAGGGTTGTTAAAAGCATTTGGTTTTCTGGGCTTGGCATGTGTAACAGTAAGTCTTAGGCTTTCACACCATTGACATTTTACTCAGCGGGGGTCTCTGTTGTTTAAAAAAATATGTCTGTTGAATAAAAACAGCTTACATTTTCAGGTAGTCCTTTTGATTTTTTTAAACCTTTGACACCAACTAATTAATTCTGTCCAAACATCAATTTTGTGAGTTGCGTGGAGAATTATTTTATCCTCTCTTGATTACTGGGAGGTCAGGTGAAGAGGAATTAAGTGGCTTGCCCAAGGCCGCACAATCAGAACCAGTATTCTTCCATGGGAGGAGTGGGGGAGCAGTCTCCCAAGCTAAGGAGGTGGATGGAGCTGCTCTCTGAACTCGCTCCTGAGGGGGATGGGCGAGAACCGCTCAGGACCGAGGTTCCCCTTGGAATGCTGCAAATGGCGTTGTGTTTTCAGACTATGGTTAAGGATGATTTTGCTTGAGGTAGGCTAGAAGTGGTAGCTTTTAGAAAGCATGGCTAACTTACCTGGAAAAGAAATGAACAAATAACAAAACAAAACCAACAACCCAAAACCCCACCGTCAGCAGCATCACACTTCGGAATATATTAGATTTGTAAATCCAGGGTGCAAATTGTTTGGAGAATCTCAATTAAAGCCCTTATAATATTGTCATTCGTAATCAGCTCACTATGAAAACAGGGCTTCCAGAGGGCACCAAAATCATTTGAACTTGCGCTCTGTAATAGATTTGAATATTCAGATAAGGTCAGTGGTCAGAGCAGAGGCGACAGTTTTGGTCAATAAACAGGTTTAGTGAGACAAAATCTTTTTGTCTACATGGGAATGGCTTGTAGAAATTGGTTCTCAGGGGGGAATCAAAAGATTAAATTCAGCTGCGTTGCCAATTTATTTGTAGGCCAAACAACTATGTGATGGAAATCTTTGGGGGGGGGGGGAGGTACCTGCTCCCAAGAGAAGGTCCTGTGAGCTGTGCTAGAGGAGACTCCTGTGCAGCTGCCCCTTTTGCAGATACAGCAGGGAAGGGAAGCACAGCCCAGTGCTTGTGTCTTAGTCGGGGTTTCTGCAGGACCAGGAGGCTTGGGGACATGGTATGTATCTTCTCGCCAGAACAGTTCTGCTCCCATCTGTTTTTTGTACAGTAGAAATTCCTACTACTGCTTAGTAGGGTTTCTACAGGACCAAAAGCATCTTGAGGAGGAAGGGGTTTGCTCAACTTACACCTTTCAGGTCACAGCCCATTGCTGAGGGAAGTCAGGGCAGAAACTCAAACAGAGCAGGAACCTGGAGCAAGCTGATGCAGAAGCCATGGAGGAATGTTGCCTTCTGACTTGTTCCTCATGGCTTGTTCAACCTGCTTTCTTACGACAACCAGAGCCATCGATGCCTAGAGATAGTAAACCTTCCCTTATCAATTACTATTTAAGAAAATGCCCAGCAAGTTTACCCATAGGCCTACATGTGTGGCACACATTTTCTCAATTGAGATTCCCTCTCCCAAATGACTCTGTGTTGCAGTGACAGGAAACCAATCATCACAGCGTGGGCCAGGCTCTCCTACAGTTCCCAACCTTCCTAGTGCTGCTGCTCTTTAATACAGTTCCTCATGTTGTGGTGACCCACAACCGTAAAATTATTTTGTTGCAATTTCACAACTGTAATTTTGCTACTGTTATGAATCATAGTGTAAATATATGATATGCAGGATATCTGATAGGTGACCCCTAGCAGGGTCACAACCCATAGTGTGAGAACTGCTGCTCCTAGGTTAAGCCGGACCCGGAGAGTACAGCAGCTGTGGGCCCTGCTCATTCTTGCAGCCCCTGCTACCCTGTCCTTTGCCCTTAAGGTCGTTTTAAACTTCTCTCTAGGAAGACCCATAGATCAATCTGTTCTCAATACTAGAAAGATTTGTGTTTCTTGTGAGGGTCTAATTTACCAGGACATGTATAATTCCATAGTTTTTCTACTAGATTCTCAAGATCTGTGGGAATCGTCTGAAGTTCCACAGGGCTGCTGTGAGACTTGGGGTAAGAGCAAAGGGAGGGAGGGAAGGTGAGGACATGGACTGGAGTGTCTACCTGAACAGCTCCGCTTTCATCTGTTTTCTGAACAGGATTTAATTTGAGGAACTATTAAAATGGTTATATCAGTTTGTTTCTATTACTATAATGGAATGCCTGAGTCTTCATTCTTTATAAAAAGAAGAAGTTTATAGTAGCTTATGGTTCTGGAAGTCCACAGTTATGGGGCAGTACTGGGTCACAGACTTCTTGCTGGTAACATCCTGAAGCAGTACAGGCATTGACGGGGTGAGTATGATGGTGTACCTCTCTTTTTTTTCCTAATATGCCACCAAAATTCAGTCACAGAGACTCCACCCCGATGACCCTATCTAAGCCTAACTGTGCCCCCTGTCTGAACACCATGGTCAGGTTAAATTTCTGTCCTCTTAATGCTTCATAATGAGGATTAAGTTTCAGCACACCACGAGGGACACATCACATTCAGGCAGAAGCAGTGACCAGCAAAAATGACCTGATGGTTGTCTTTACCTGGAATCCAATTTCCTAGCCCTGGATCCGGATTTGTGTTCAGCCAGTCACAATGGCGGGCCTTAAGGACGATGAGCTAATGCAGGGCTTCTCAAACATTTCCCACTCTGCCCTGTATCCCCACGTGCTTTTAGAGGATTCTGGACAAAGGGGCATATGAAATATGCATACACTTCAAAGCATGCTGATAATAAATCCTAAAGAAGTTTATTTTTAAAAAATTCTTTGCCACATATACACTTACACCACTTCTTAAAGATGAATGCAAATTTGTATTGGAACAAGATAGATCTGTTTGTTTACTTTTAAATAAAGAATGAAATCTTGTTTGAAAGTTTGATTCTGTAGGGCATAGGGACTCTAATGTTTTTCAGACTTGATCAATATTCTAGTTTTCTAATTGTCAGTGCTGAGACTGCCACTTTGTGTGAGCACAGAGTACAAAGGGACCATTTCACAAAAGGTTGGAAATGCTATCTGAATCCCAAGCCAAAATTGATTTAACATTTTTTTTTTAAAAGAAACTCAAATCAGTAACCAAACAGTAATTTTAAATATCCTAACGTAAAAGCAGTCCAAAGACATACTAATTCCAACGACATACTAATTTGACACTCCTATGCTGAGGAGTGGTGGTAGGAGATTTTTTAAAAACCCTGGTCTTGATTAAACTATCATCCAGTAAGGACACTGCTGCCCATACCATGAAAGAGCATCACAACTGAGCCAAAGTCATTGTTGGTCAGCCTTATGTGGAGAGAAGGTTTTGTGGACTCAGAGCAAAGGCCATAGTGAAGCCACATGATGTGACACATACTGGTAAAGGCACATGATGCCACAGGGTCACAGCTGCTGGAACTCCCGAGACTCGTTGAGAGCTTGATTATTGCTCATACACCTTTAGAAACCTTTTACTGTTCCAAATGTTGGGCGATGCCCTATTCAGGATGGGACTGTGACCGTTTAAGAAGCTGTGTGTGAAACAAAAGAGACCATCTCTCTTATGCATGGAATTTAGGGTTTTTTTCCCTAGAATGCCATTTGTAGTCTTTTGTTTTGTTTTTTTGTTTGTTTATTTATATATTTATTTATTTTACTTACTCATTTTACATCCCACTCACTGCCCCCGCCCAGTCACCTCCTTCCACAATCCTTCCCCCATCCTCCCTTCTCCTCTGAGTACGTGGGGGCCCCCTGGGTATTCCCCTACCCTGGCACTTCAAGTCTCTGCAAGGCCAGGTGCTTCTCCCACTGAAGCCAGACAAGCCAGAAGAACATATCCCACATACAGGCAACAGCTTTTGGGATAGCCCCTGCTCCAGTTGTTTGGGACCCACATGAAAGTCAAGCTGCACATCTGCCACATATGTGTGGGGAGGCCTAGGTCCAGCCTGCGTATGCCCTTTGGTTGGTGGTTCAGACTCGGAGAGCCCCAAGGGTCCAGGTTAGTTGGCTCTGTTGGATTTCCTCTGGAGTTCCTAATCCCTTAGGGACCCTCAGTCCTTCCTCCTATCATATCATTCCCCAAGCTCCATCCATGCTTGGCTGTGTGGCATATGCCTCTGACTGAGTCAGTTGGTGGGTCAGGCCTCTCAGAGGACAGCCATGCTAGACTCCTGACAACAAGCATTAATAGTGTCAGGGATTGGTGCTTGCCGGTGGGATGGGTCTCAAGTTGGGCCAGAAGGAGGGCACAAGCAAGGATGCTTGAGCCGCACCTGGAAGGGGGAATGGAATGGCCATTTGGAGCCTTTCTCCCTCCACCTCTCAGACACACCGACCACCTGCGGATCTCTCTGTCCTGAGAACCACTGAAGCTCCAGCCCTCTTCGGAGGACAAAGAAGCACAGAGGCTGCTTATCCCTGCTGTGGCTGCTGACTTCGCAAAAGCCACACAACATGGCAGCCCACTTACATTGGCCAGGACTTAGTCTCATAGTGATTGACAGCGGTGGCACAGGCAGTTGGGTGGTGCAGTACTTTATTGGCCTTTATTAGAGACCGGAGTTCTCATGAGAAGGCAGAGGAGAAGGGGAGTTAGAAGCACATTGGGATAGTCTAAAGCTCAGTGTGCTCTCTCCCATCTAGAGTTTCATCTGGAGCTGCCCTAATACTTACTATCTTAGAATATTATTCCTTTATAGAATTCTTATAATTTGTAACCAAGGCTCTAACCATTAAAACTTGTCAAATGGGAAAACTGAGAGGGCTCATTTTTGTTTGTTCTGTTTTCAAAATCTCATGCTTGGTATCATAATTCAACATCTTTTGTCTAAGGTGTGAAGTAAAATACTTGATATATGAATGAGTTGTAGCTCCCTGACTGCATTTGTCCTAGGAGTTCAGAGGCAGATTTGCAGTTCCACTTCAGTAAGTGTACCGGCATGTGTGTGCAGGAATTCCTGCAGGGTGGGGGCACTTTCCCCATGTTAGACTCTTGGTTTAATGATTTTCAACTCCATATCCTCTTTGATTTCCTGATTTATTTAGATTTTCTTGTATAGCAAAGGATTGTATAGTTTAGAGGCCCATTTTAATCCCTCTGGACACTCAAGAAAAGCCTTAGGTAAAGTAAATGCATAGAATTTACGTATCAACAGGGTCCCTCTGAACCAAAGTGCTGTAAGTGTGGGAGAAACAGTTCAACAACAATAAAAATAAAATTGACATCTCTTTCAGCGTATTGTTTGATGGTCCCAGTTTCAGAGTACATTAATGTTAGTAAAGAATAATTAACTAACCATAAAACTGGAGGTTTCTGGGAAGTCAGCAGTAAGCAGCAGCCTGGTGAGGCCCACCAAGGAGGCTAAGGATGATTAACCTGTATCTAGGTTATAAAATGGCCCATTGAGAACTGCTGCCCCTGGATAGATCACCTGGATTTCAGCTGGATTATTGAGTGAGAGGTCTTTCCTGATGCTTGGTGTGGTGTCAGATATCTGGTTTCAAATTGTTTATGACAAGTGGAAAAGCCAGGAAAGATGAATGCAGGTTTGAATAGAGTTTACTTCTGTATGTGAGTTGCAGTTACTTTATGTGTATATAACTCGATATCTGCCTATTTAAAAGACACTGGTTTGCTCCAGATAATGGAGAGGGATAGGGTTGGGCTTGTAACTGAGACTGCCATGTTGACTTTGGTGCTCTTGTTTAAGTGGGATTTGTATTAAGTGGGGTTATTATTAAGTGGGATTTTGTCTGTTCGCTGACATTTTTCCTTAGAATTCTTGTTCGGTGCAAACTTTGCCTACTGCCCGGTGTTTAATTTAGCAATGCTGCAGATCAAAAGAGGAGCTGCCTATACCAATTCACAATATGCTAATGTGTACTTCCTTGAAATTACAACTTTTTCTTTCATCTGTCATGAAGTATACACCTTCCAGGCAACCTTTTACACATCTTTACACATTTTTTCTCATTTAAAAGCAAGCTCACTTACGGATTGGAAGTTACATTATCCTCTGGGTAGGGACCTCCTCTCTTCAGCTCACTCATGATCAGTAAACCATAGGCTCTTCGTACTTGAGAACAGTAATTCCTATATCTAAGCTCCAGTCCACATTAAAATCCCCCCAGCTGTATAAAATATCTTTTATGATTGGAACTTTTCTGGTGGCCATTGGGATGTGTTCTCCCTCAGATTTGACCCCCTTGGGTTTCAAGGACACAGGTCTTTTTGCTCAGAGAAATGTCAGGCTAGTTAGGGTAGTCACAGATGACTATCTCTGCTTGCATGGCACTTTCCCAAAGCATTTGTTCTTCTCTTCCTTCTTCCTGTCTTTCTGACTTCATTTGGATTTCTGATAGTGTCTATAATATCAAAGAGCACTTAATTATAAAATACTACATGGATGAAGTCGACGTCAAAATGCAAAAAACAAATGTTATCTTCATTAGAAAGTCATACGTTATAATTGAAGAAAACTTAGAAAAGATAAAGTAGAAAGAATTTTTTTAAGAATCTCTGCTATTTCTCTTGTCTGTATCTAATCACCTATGCAACTTACAGTCCAATGTGAAAATAATTGCCATGATATGCACATTCAATTTTGCTCACTATCCCCCCCCAAATGTTGTAGCAAATACGCAACACAATGGCTAAGAACACAGACTTTGACATCAAACTGTAGGAGTCCACATTCTTATTCTACTGTGTACTGGCCACATGACTCTGATGGCCACGATGAGTCAGCTCTCAGGTGGGCACAGATAGAACTGTTGATAACTAATCCAAGGCATGTCATAGAGTGGAGCTGTTCTAGACATGATGCTTACCTTGGCAAACTACCCCATCCTGAAGGCTCAGTTCCTCATCTAACACGAGGGGAAATCAAGGGTGCACAGCCCAGTGAATGTACCATAGACGTTAGCTATTGTCATGGCTTCTATGGTCACCTTTTATAATGCTGTCATGGACACACCACAGTTCATGTCATACTGCGGGAAATCTGTATGGCGTTCTGCTCCTTCTCCCTCCACCCTTCTTCACTCTCCCCTAACTGACCAATTGAGTCCTGGCCTTACTCCTCACCAGGATCTGCCATTCCTATATCATGGTATGGAGCTCAGAATTTAAATCCCAAGGCTTCAGTTTAAGAATTCACACACACACACACACACACACACACACACACACACACACACGAATAATAATAATAAAAATAAAACCCCTTTCTATGAAACTTGAGATTCTGGAGGGCAGCATTCCATTCCCATTGCCCAGAATGAAGCCTGCCTTGCAGTGTTCTCAGTAACCCTGTCATGTCACCTTATGCCATCAAAGAAAGGCAGGAGGAGAACCCTGCTCAAAGATGGGCAGTCACTTTGCCAGTGTCTTGCAGCTGGTGACTATGGTACTCTCCATCAGTGAAGGCTGTTTTCAGAACACATCTGGAATTGGCATCCTCTTTTACTTATTGGGATAACTTGTTATTACAATGCTACTTCAGACATGAACGCCACTCGACACAGAGGATGGGTGCATATCAACACTAACACACTCACCCCGTGTGAAGATCTAACAGAACAGCCCTTCTTCAAATTTATAACAGTCTCTGTTTAAAAACCTGACAAAACCAAAATGTGTTCTTCATAAATTACAGCAGCAGTATCCCGGCTGCTGAGTGAAGGCTGGGTCAGCATTTCCGTTACTCTGTTTCAGGGCCTCAATTCTTGGCTATAAAAATGCACCTTGGGTTTAAAGCTGGCGAGGAACACCTCAGCCTTGGAACAGATTTGCCTCGCCAAATTTTGAGAGCAAAACCAATTTGTTTACTTCCCTTTTGTCGTGACTTTTGTGAAGAAAAATATCTGTGAATTGCCTTCCCAGTTTCTTTTTTCTTTTTCTTTTTGCCTAGTTTCAGATCTTTTGACTGGTTTTGAAACTAGGAGAAAAGTTAGGTTAGAATCCCATTTTTAAAGAAAGACATTGTCAACACTTCCCCCTTCTGATTTCATTAAGATTTAACAATGGCTTTATTTTGACATGGACAAATGACACATCTGTGGTTGGAAGTGAAATTGGATTATGTGATTAGGCTAATAACCCTCGACAACAGACCTTAGTCTGTTGCTCTTGTTAGCTGTAATTTCCCATTGGCTTCCCGGAGAAACCATTTAGTATAAATGTTCATACACATAATTAAATTTCTTTAGTTTCACTTAAGCATGTACTTACTTGTGGTCCCTTAGGCACAAGACTTTTTTTTTTAACCATAGTTCTTGATTATGTTATCAGAATTCCAGGTTTTAGGAAGGGTCAATCTAGTCTCATCATCAACCTAGTCACAGCAAATATTTAAACGGCAAGATGGTTCGGATCTTTACCTATGTACCACTGCTTCTGCTAAACATAGGTTACTTATCACCTCTTATTGGTTATTTCTTAATTTCATGTGTAGACACAGGTACAGACATCTGACATAATGTATCATTTGGCTTTTCTCAATAATGTGCACTGCAAGGCAGGGAGGGGATGTGGCGGTCCATCCCCAGAAGGGCAGTGCATGCTGGGGCCTCAAAGCGTGGGCAGAAGCCATCAAAGTTAGAAGGGAAAGTGCATTTTTTAAGTATATTAGATCAAAATTCTTTGTTGTTGTTAGGTTGTTTGAGACAGGGTTTCTCTCTGTAGCCTTTCTTGGCTGTCCTGGAACTCACTCTGCAGACAAGATAAAAACTATTCTTTAAAAAATCTAAAAGAAAGTTACAAAATAATTGTTTTCTAAGTTTAAGCAACATAGGAGTCAGGCTGAGAAAGGGTATGCAAATTCATGGCCTAGAGTGGAGCTGTTGGCATTGGTGCTTTCACTTTTAAAATCAGGATCCCCGTGTGTTTCTGAGATCCTTCTGGAAGCGATGGTGGCAGGTGGCAGGCCCACACAGGATTCCTCACTCCCAGCGGGGAATGTCCCTGCCACTCAAAATCAATGGGGCTGGAAAAACTCCTGTTGAGCTTCACATCATCTGACGGCAAGGCACGCACGCACGCACGTGCTCGTGCTCGGAGTTGGGGCATGCGCGCTTGCAGGCAAGGGGGCGACAAACCTTTGTTTAGGTAATTGGTGTGACAAGCGAGGGCTACGTGTACTCTTAGAAGAAGGGTGCCAGGTGTCTAGGACTGGAAGCGTAATGGGTCAGTACATCTATTTTGGTGTGTATTTGTCTGCAAGTGTCAATAAACAAAGGCAGTTTGGTGGGTATGGAAAGGGATCGCAGGGTTGAAGGGTTCCATTGTCTGCATCTCTCGACTTACTAAATAAAAGGAAACAGTTCCAGGTAACAAGCTGTGCAAATCACTACATTGTCCCCAGGGTCACTTTCCCAGGTACAAAAGGTTTCCATGCTGCATCTGTAGGTTGAATAATAAAGAATACTGGTTGGTCACCACCTGGGGGAGGAGAGGCTGTAGGGTGGGGGCCATAGGTGCCCCTGACTGGACGGCAGTCAATGAGCACTGTGTTCTATCTGATCAGCACTGATAAGGTTGTGTGCCCCAGGCTGTCATGGCCACTCCACGGGTGAGAGGTGACAAGGTCTGAGAATGGGAGCCAGCTGCTTCCATTTGTTCCCAGGCCTCAATGTTCAAGAGTCTGAAGCCACTTCTTGAAATAATCAGCTGTTAGGCCCTTGAGGTAGCAGGAGAGGGGAGAGGCCCTCCCTACCCATAGTGAGCTGAGCCAGCCCCCCTGACCACTAGGAGGCAGGATGCTATCATCTAAGCCACCAATGGGCAGGCTCACTGAGAGGTCTGTGTGCAGGCGTTCTGCACCTCTCTGCCACTCACTGATCTCTGTGGGAACCCTGGGCAGTTACTAAACCTTAAGAGCCTCAGTTACCCCATCTATAAAATGGGAACAGTCTCGTGTGTGTCTCTCCTACACTTAGTAGTTCCACAATAAATAGCAGCTATTATTTTGCAAAGAGAGGTGGTCATGATCCTTGCTCTATCAAAAGTCCACTGTGCCCTCTCCACCCACATACCACATAGGGAACAAAATTCGGTGTGGTCAGTTCAAGAGAAACCATGTGGGAAATATGACCCTTGCACAGAAGTCCCCAGCTGCTCGGTTTGGAACAGGCTGAAGGGAATGAAGGGAAGCCACAGGCAGCCTGTGAGCCAACAGGCCTGGCAAGACCCCACTGAAGAAGAACCTTCTTTGGAAAACAGTAATGTGAGCCTGGTCCTCTTTGGGGAGAAACCTGGAGATTGTGTCCAGGCAGAAGGCCAGAACCTTGGCTCCTCTTTGGGACTGAGAAGGCTGAGGGGGTCCCTGGGAGATGGGGGGGGGGGGTGAGGGGAAGGGCAGAAGGGACCCTGAAGAGGAATGGTGAGTGTGTGCCCAAGGTCCTTCTGCTGTTTCTTCTTTCTGAGTTGGTGGCCTGAGGCCCGGCCACCCAGGCAGCTGCTTCTCTTGTGAGAGCCACCAGCAGCAGCGAATGGATTGCACCAGGCTGCGTTCCCACAGAGTTTGCAGCTCACGCCCTGATGGAGATTGACTGCCTCGCTTACCTTCCCAAACTTTTAAACTCAAATTAGTGCAACTTCATTTGCATATGTTATCCTTCCCCCCCAAGGAAATGGGAGATGGGCCGATTCTCACTCTAGTCTCTGCCAGCCAGGAGGCCTCCTAGACAGAAAGAGGGAATGGGAGGAAATGGGAGAGCCAACCCCCTCCATATTGTACACATTTAAAAATCCAGGATTGTACAGAAAATTCCAGCTTCTGGGCTTTCCTTACATGGAGAAAGTGGCTCTGGGCTCACTCTCCTCAGTGGTCAGTGTTAGTGGTATCTGAGCCCTTTGATAGGCACTGGCTCTCTGCGTATGCATTTAGCATGTCAGATCCCTTTCTAGAGACTGTTTTAATCCCTTACCTTCCAGAAGTAAAAAAAAATGGGTAAGAGGAGCTCCCTCTGGGTTCTCAGTTGGCATGGTCTGGGGGCTAACCCTCCTGACTCATCCCCTGCCTTCACTACGTTGATCTGGTTCCCTCCATGGTTGAGGGAGCAGAACGACCGGGTCTGCTCACCAAGCGTTCTTGGCATGGCTAACCTGTGGGCAGCCTCATGTCCTTTGGGATGGCCGTGCAGAATCTAATAGGAGACTCAGTTTTCAAGCAACAGTTTAACAACGTTCATTACTCTTGCTTTTAAAAGAGAAGAGAGAGGACCATATTCCCCACAAAACAATTTACATTTGACAGAACGTTTTAATGTTATCCAGAAAATGGGGTTCTAAAAAATAGTTTCTTTCCCCGGGGCCTGGAATGGCAAAGGCTTCACTAAGTCGCCCTCCCCCTGGGACCACCGTGGCTCCACGTGCATTCGTGCACTGGGATCGGTTCAGTTTTACATTTTAATGCTTAAGTCGTGGAATTCTCCTTCAGATGAAATCTTATTTGAAACACCAATGTACAAAAAACAGAGAAGTCTTGGGGGGAGCCTAGAAAGGGGTTTCCAGGTCCTTCCTTAGAATGCCCTCCCCTCCCACCGCTGCCACCCTCAGACAGCACCAGCCGAGGCCAGAGTGCTCTCGGTTTCCTCCCTCACAGTCCTCGTTCTCTGTGCTCTGGCTCTCCACACTCGCTCTCCATGCTTGCTCTCCACACTCGTTCTCCTTCTCTCACTCTTCTCCTCACTCTTGTTCTCTCCTCTCTCCTCGTTCTGGCTCTTTTTGTCAGAGAATCACCAGTCTCACATTGAGAATTAAGTTTGAGCTAAGACCGAAGCTGCATTTGAACGCAAGCACGCCCCCAATCCCCTCCCACACATGATCTTTCTGTACTGCCACCTTGGGCGTTGAGAGAGCGTGGCTTATAGTTCACGTCTCCGAATCCCATGATGCCTCTGAGGAGAGGCAATTACCCCCGTTCTACCACCCGCACAGACAAAAATGGTTGAACCTTGTCTTTTTCCACAGTGAGTTCCACTTTCTTCCTGTCACATTAGAATGGGCCAAGTTGGGGACACCTGTGGCTATGGAGATCCAGGGACACGTTTTACCAAAGTTGGGGTCCCCTTCTGACGCCAATCATCCCCAGTGTTTCTCCTCACTCACTGGGGAGTAGACACAGCCAGATGGAGCTGGCCTTGGCCACTTGCCAGGTTTCTCAGGCCCTGTCCTATCATGGGGAGTGGCAAACACGTGTGCAAGAGTGACAGCTGGAGGAGGGGCAGGTGTCCTATCTCACAACAACAGGGTGGCTATCATAGAAGGGATTTATTACATATTTCAAAATAGTAAGAATAGAGGACTTTGAATGTTCTCCCTACAAAGATGACATAAACATTTGAAGTGATTGAAATGAGAATTACATTAATTTGGTTGTTATGCATGCATATGTATGTCGAAATATCATCATGCACCCTAGAAATATTTGAATTAAAATATTTCAATGAAAGGTAATTAAAACATTTCAATGAAAAATAAAACTTTAAAAAAGGAAAAAGAAAGTATAGCTGTCGATGGTACCAGCAGTGTCAAGGCCAGTGACTGATGCATTGAGACCTGGTATAGCCACTCTATAGAGTGGCTTTCACCGAAGCCCATTGGACTGTTGTCTTCCTGAGTCTCTCCTGGCTTGGTTCATCCCAGCAGCAAGGCCACCAGACATCAAGGATTCCCAGGACAACCAGAGTCTGATATCACACTGCTGGCTAGACCTGGTCCAGAGCCCAAATGAAAGATGCCATCTTAGTGGACTGAAGAGGAATAGTTTGTAAGTTCCGCCCTCTGTGCCCTCCTGTGTTGCACGTAGGTGGCTCTTTGCCCTGTGGCATCATCCGTCTCTGCTGGAAGGAGGTCTGGGGGTCCCGAGCCACCAGTAGCAGGGGTTGTGGGCCCAGTCTTCATGTTACTCTGTACTCTAATCCTCTCTAAATGGACAGCCAGCTGGCTCCAGTGCCTGTTGCTTCTGTCCCCGAACAGGATCGCAGCCATTGAAGAGAGCACCCTTCTTCTCTCTGGCAGTGGTACTGATGGTCCCCAGGCCCTTACCACACCCTCTATAGATGCACATTCTTGCTCAGACAGGGGCAGGGACCTTTCTACAAACAGGTGACCCTGGAAAGGATCTCTGCAGTGCAGTGAACTGCTCCCAATGACTGTGCCCCCCACCCCAGTAGATCAGAGGTTCTGCACTGTGGAACTGTCAGGAGGCCGCTCCTGGATTGAAGAGATGACATTCAGGGGTGGTGAGGTGGGCGTGGGGGTGGGCACCAGAAAGTTAAGCTCCACTTGGGGGAAAGATTGAGAGAGGGTCTAACAGGAAGGAGGGCAAACCTGCCTTCTCTCTGTGCCCTGCATTTCTAGCTCCACTCAACATGTGCCAGTCACTCATTGGCTTCTCTCCAGGCCTGGCCTGTACTGTTGCCTCTGCCTTTCCTCTCCTGCAGAGTCTAGAGCCTCCGATGGGTCTCATTCCTTCCTGTGCCTACCTCCTAATACCCTTCCATGTGTCGTCTCCTGTGATGCTCCCTAGATCATTCTCCATTGTGTCTGTTTACTGCTGGCCAATCCGTATTTGAGTCCCATACGGAGCTTGCCACACTATTGGAGTTCAATTACACTTGCCAGCTGACTAGTTGGATCGAAGCATGTCACAAATGCCGGCCGAGCATTCCTGAGCCTGTTCTACATGCAGAGCCTTGCTCAGAGGTCAGTAGGGACACATATGGCCCTGAGGCTAAGTAAGATTATTTGGCAGAGACGCAGAAGCAAACACACAGGTGGAACTGAGACACAGTCCAGGGAAAGGATGAAGGTTAAAGGAGCCAAGTGTGGGAGTCTGGGAATACTTGGTGGCTCAGGAGGATCATGGGGTCAGGGGACAGGGACCTGAAGGTGTAGAAGGCAGGGAAGGAAGCTGGGATGTAGTAGGGACATGGAGGACCCTGAAGGCAAGTGCTGGGCCTTGAAAACGAATGAGAAGAGGACCCAGACAGTTGTAGACACTGAAGAAGAGAGCAAGGGAGAGCCTGAAGGGGCAAAGGGTGGCCAGCTAGCAGGAGTCTCCCTTGGGACTGCTGTCAGAGTATTGACGACCGCCTTTTCATCCTCAGACACGTCCTACTTCGGGTCATAGAGGGTATGGCCACTTGCTGGCAGACCAGGTGAAAATTGGAGAATGCTTGTATGTGTGTGCATATGCATTTACGTGTGTGTGTGTGTGTGTGTGTGTGTGTGTGTGTGCATGCATGCATGCTCGTGTGTGTGTGTGCATATGCATTTACGTGTGTGTGTGTGTGCGTGCATGCATGCTTGTGTGTGTGTGTGCATATGCATTTACGTGTGTGTGTGTGTGTGCATGCATGCTTGTGTGTGTGTATGCATATGCATTACGTATATGTGTGCATGGACAATGACCTCCTGAGCATAGTGGGAGATCCAGGAAGAAAGCTGGGGTGAGAGTCTGAGAAGTGTATCAAGCAGTAGATTGACGAGACTTCCATTGAAAACCTTTCTTACAGGAAGAAAGCAAAAAAGCACCAAGAAGAAACCTAGGATCAAGGAAAGGCAGGCAAGGAAGAGAGCTAGTTCCTCACTGGGCAGGGCTCGAAGGAAGAGATCAGATAGGGGGCCTGCTGAGGCCTGGACCTGGAGCAGGGCTGGACAGATGCACAGGGACGTCTCCTGAACAAAGAGCTAAGAGGATTCTAGACAAGAATGAAAGGAAGCATTCTTCAGTGAGCAGGGAGGAGGAGCAATCAGGCTTTGCATTTTGTGTCTTTGTGGCTAGATAAGCTGGCCTACAAACCTCCTCAGCTATTGACCACACCCACCAAGTTAGGAACTGTGGCATAGAGAGGAAATGGAGGACCTGATGTAAGACGTAACCAGAAGGCATGTCTATAAATCATTATAGGTGACATTGTGTTTACAGAGGATGGTTATGTAGAAGGCCATGTATACATATGTACCGTACATATATAATACACATTGTGTGGAATACTATGCATTGAATATATGATGAAATATATAAATGTGGGTAAGTGAGGCAGAAATCCGAGGACAGAGGGAGAGGCTTGAAGTCCAGCCCTGTTAGAGGACTGGTGTGGGAGTCGGGCGTGGTAGGAGTAGAGTAAGAGCTCCTGTCTTTGGGATGTGTGTTATTTGATACAGTGGTGGGGAGGAGGGTGGAGCATTTGGACAGCAGGTAGATGACACGCATAGCTCTCAGTCTGCCAGACACCAAGGGGCCGCCCTCATTTGCTGAGCACTTACTATATCCCTAGCTTCTTCTAAGCGCTTCACCGAGGTAAATATATTTAATCCTCACCACAACTGTATGAGATGGGCACACTTTTCAGGTGAGGAAGGGACATTTAGGCACAAGTAGATTATCTAGATACACACAGCTAGTAAGGACAGAACTAAAATTCAAGGCCAGGCAGTTGGTTCCAGAATGCACATTCTCCCAGCGTGCTCTCTCATACTCAAGTTTCAGTAAGCTCAGAGTGGCTGCCATCAGATGGGAACAGATCTTGGAGTCTGAGCATTGATTTCCTTGGTGGGGAAACCTCCAGAAATCCACCTTGAAGGCTTAGCGTGGTTATGTGGATACAGTCCGTATGTACACACACACGTATACCAGGAAAGTATGAAGTAGCCAAACAATGTCTGCAAGGTAATGACCATTAAGGCATGATGTGAAAGATGGACCCTACATTGCAAATACTGAGACTATGGGAGGAAGCTGTGAGGAGCTGGTCATTTGAGAGCTTTCCTGGGATTGAGTTGGTGCTTGTGTCTCCTGAGATTACACATTCCTGTTTCCTCAGCCCTTGCTCTTCCCCAAAGAGCCATGCAGCCTTTCATCTCATAACCCAATGGCTTACACTTGACAGCCTGAAGGTGACTGGCTAGGTGTTGGGATTTGGTTTAGGTGTATTGGCTGGCAGAGAGGAGGAAGAGAGGGAAGACCTCTGTGTACAGGAGAACTGCTCTCCCAAGCAAGAGAGGGGCTGCCTATTACAAGACACCTCTTCCTTTCCCCCTCTCTCCTGTCTGCCCATCCATGACAGGATACCACCAACATCTGGGTGCAACCGCGGAATGTTCAAGTGGTTGCAGCTTCATGGTGGGGGCCACCTATGTGAAGAGGGGACATACATTTTGTGTACACATCTGTGCGAGCGTGTGCCTGTATTAGTACCCCATTTAGGCTCAGTGTGTACCAGTTATTCCTGGCTCTTAACCACTTCTCCAGTCTAGGGACCATCTCCACCCAGGCTAAGTGACTTTCTAGGAAGTTGAAGTCCCCTGCATTAGAACTTGGGTGGGTTTGGCCTTGGGACCTAAGCCCGGAAGTGCTGCTCTGTTAAGATCCTCTATTGGTGCTTTATATCTGTCTGACTAGCCCTACCCATTTCCAATCATTAGATATCCTCAGAAACAAATCAAAGTGAGTTTTGTTGGTGGCGTTAGTGAAAACCAGTCTATTCTTCAGAACCTATGTCTCTAGTACCTCTGTGCTCTGTAAAGTTAGATGAATGTGGATTTGGACCATTAGTTCCACAAATTCAGAAAGAATTTCAACCTCTTTGTTTCTCAGTCTTTAAGAAAAACCCAACAACTTTATTTACTTATTTTATTTTATGTACAGGTATTTTGCCGCATCTGTGTACTACTTGTCTGCAGTACCCATAAAGGCCAGAAGGGGGCGTCAGATCCATTGAGACTGGCGTCACATATGTGCGCTACCATGTGAGTGCTGAGAATTGAATCTGGGTTCTCTAGAAGGGCAGCAAGTGCTCTTACCCATTGAGCCATCTTTCCAGCACTACCCTCCTACCCCTGCCAGCATCATTTTAATCTGTACAATGTGTACCATCAGATACGCCATGGCAGGTTATAGACAGGAAATACTGAGTGCTTAGAGTGTAGTGGGGTCCGCATAAATAGCAGATCTTACTATTAACAGGACCAAAATGCTGCTTTGCAAAAGTGGCCGGTAAAGGGGTTTTTCTGAAGTGAAATGCCGTTTGTGCAGTCCCTTGTCCGTTCCTGAGGCTGACTGCAGAGGCCACACTCCTCCAGTTCTCTCTCTTTCCCCCCTGACCCAACTGCCGCTTGTGCCAGCGGCGGGCAAGATGATCGTCTTCCACATCTGTCACTAGGCATGATGGATAGTATTCCCAAGTTAATGCCATAAATGCTGTTTGGAAATTACAAGTCCATGCTGCTGGTGGTCTGGAACAAAGAAAGAATTAATTTATAATCGTGAATATAAATTTCATAGATAGTATTATTGTCACTTAGGGGTTGAGTTATGGTGCGTATGGGGAGTGGCTTGTGGAACAGAAAACCCTGTCGGTATAACTCAGTGCAATTCAAATGACAATAGTTATATCTATCATTTTGTTATAAATCTATGGATGTCCAGTATTAAGTGAGCTGGCCTCACCTCCCGACCATGCAGGGAGTGGCAGAGAGGCCTGTGAGCTTTGTTTAAGGGATCATGAGTTCTGTTGATTCATGATGAGAAGGAGCAGAAAACATGTTGGAAAAATTTTACTTTGACTTCAAACGCCTCTTTAAAAAAAAAAAAAGTACATGGCATACTCAGGTTTTTAAAGACGAATCTTTAGGCTATATTTTTCTCAAAAAGACTTAAGTTTCTGAACAGAGAATTATTTACTAATTGCAGAGAGGATGGCGGTAGAAAAGCGTCCGTCTCAGTGGAGCAAGAGAGCATCGGAAGGCTATGAGTCAGGCAGTATATTCTCCTGTTAATCTATATTGGTTCCCTCCCAAAGGCAATTGACCGGGGGAGGGGGTAAAAGAGCACCACTGAGGGAGCTTGTAACTGGCATTGGAAGTGCACGGCTGGAAAGGGAGTGCAGGAATATCATGGGGAATAGCTCGTGGAGAAAGAGAGGCACTTGGAGTAGTGGAAAGTAATCTCGCCAAGCGCAGAGTTATCTAGTTAACCTATTGTTCAACGTAATGAAAGCACAGGGCTATTCTGGAGTGTGTTACAGTATGTAGTTTGTCAATTACCCAATCAGGGGGCATTGCTCATTCAGCCAGGATTGAAGGCAATACCCATACTATTTTATTACTGTTAAGCCTCAACTTGGCATATTTTTATATAGACTATAGGGTGTTTAATAGCCATGCAGAACCGGAGCTGTCTTCATTCTTTCTAGTTTGAGTCCATTGTCAGTGGGCTGCATTGGTTTTTGTCGCTGTAATTAAGGTGTGATAATACGCAGTTTTTAGACTTGAAAGTTCTTGGGAAGGTATGGGATGGGAGAGAGATGTGAGATGTCTCTCAGTGTTCACAAAAAGGTAGGAGCAGACAAGCAGTGTGTGAAGAAAACAGCTCGAGAGGCCAGGTAGATATCTGCTAGAATCTAGAAGGCACCCTGGGGTCTGCTTTTACAGGATTTCATGTAGACACTAAAATCCCCTCCACCTGACAAGTCCCAGAATTAATAAAAATGAGAGCACATTGAAAAACCTCTTAGGAAAATCTCTGCCAAATCAAGTTAGAGCACAGGTGAACTTAAAAATCACCATTTAGAAATGCAATTTCAAAATTTATTTTTCATTCTGCAAGTTCTTACTAAGATTGGCCAACCACCTTGTTTTCAAATATCATTTCAGAGTACACATAACATCCATCTAGTGTTGGTCACCAGGAATCCTACAGGCTGCTAGGGATTTAGAAATGAATATATTGAAATGTTTTCTGTTTTGAAGAATACGGAAGAAATGCCCGTGGTAAAACGTCTCCCTTCGCCTATGCGGTCTGTTCAGTAGTGTCCGACATTTTTGACTCTGATAAAAATGTATTGAGGGTCAGGATCCTCCCTTAGTAGTGCACACTTCTATTTAATAACCTGCCTCAGTGTCAGAAGACACCCCCATCCTATCGCACTCCAAGGGGTTTTATGTACCGCCAGCCTGCTCGGGGTGCATACCAGACATGTCCATGTTACTCCATATTCTGTCCATTTCGGGGAAAGGCTAAAGGAGACAGAGGGCACAGATCTTGTTAGGTGCGGCCTCTGACACCGTCACTGTCAATTGTCTTTCTCTGGGGCTGAGCACCACCTCAATTATCTAGTGTCCAGCCTACCTGATAGGTCTTTGCAAACTATAACTCTTCTGTCGATGAGCATGGAATAATGACAGCCAGGGGCAAATGGACAGAATACAAAGAAGGTAAACCCAAAATAAAATACATGACTCTATCTGTGCATGTAGATGTCCACTATGCTTCTGGTACCAAGAGAGTCAACATGATGTATAATAGCTTGGGGGTCCTTTGCAGGCTTATTGAGATTATGCTAACTATGCTAATTAGAGCATGTTGTTGGTTTACAGACTAGTTCCATTTTATCATCTCGATGGAACTATAACAAATATTGGAAATACTGTGATATGTCCAATGAATATAAATAGAATTTTACTCAAATCATTATTACATTTGTACTTTATATTAAAAAGAATTCTAAACTTTAATATATATACATACATATATATGTATATATATGTGTGTGTGTATGTATATATATATATATATACTAAAAGGCACTCAGCTTTAACCTGAAATCATGAATCGAGGAGAAAAGTAAAACAGCTAGGCATCATAACGATGTGTATTTTCAGCCATACACAGCTTATACAATGTGAAAAAATAGATTTTAGTACAATATTAATTGAACCTTTCCCAGTTGTGGTTCAGGAGGTTAATTTGAAAAGAATACATTACCAATATATTTATAGCATTTAAATAAATTAAAATTACACTTCACACATCAATAACACAGCTGTTAAATAATATTTTTATTCTATGTAAATCCCATCCATTCATCTCCGTTGTATAATAAATGACCATAATTACGGAGCTTCATTGGGAGGAAGGTCATTGGTAATCCTGCAATTCCTCATTGGTGTAAAGAGAGAAAACAGAACTGTTTGTGATGAATGTATTCAACCTTTGCATACTTTGGTACTTTGGACCATGAATTAAAATGCGGTTGGAAATTAAGTCCTTTACTTCCACGGCATTTTTAATCTGCTGTCTTCATTTCTTTCTTTCTTTCTTTTTTTTCTTTTAGTAACTAGGACTTCTGAAGTGACTATTTTCTTTTTGTTTGCAAACACACACACACACACACACACAGGCACATAGGCACACACACGCAGGCACACAGGCACACACACACACACACAGGCACACAGGCACACACACACACCCACACACACACAGGCACACACACGCAGGCACACAGGCACACACACACGCACACACAGGCACACAGGCACACACACACACAGGCACACACAGGCACACTCGCACACACACGCACACACAGGCACACACACACACACACACACACAGGCACACACACACACACACACAGGCGCATAGGCACACACACAGGCACACACACACAGGCACACACACACACATGCACACACACACACACACACAGGCACACACACACGCACACACAGGCACACAGGCACACACACACACACAGGCACACACACACACACACACACACAGGCACACACACACACACACAGGCACACACACACAGGCACACACACACACACAGGCACACTCGCACACTTGCACACCACACACATGTGATGAGCACGCCCACATGACACAGGATGGCCTATAGTCACATAAATCCAGTCTGAGTCTCCCACTCCCTTAATTTTTAGTCCTTTCTTTACTTCTCAGAGGAGCTATGACCTTCACATTGACCTCAGCTTGTGGCATGCATGGAGCTTCTCAGCCTCACCCCCGGACCAACTCTTCCCTCTGCTGACCACTCTTTGCAGGTCACCAGGGGAGGCGTTTTTTGTAAATTTCTTCCCTGAAAGGCCTCATGAGCTGGCACCCTGAAAGCCTTCAACACCATTCTTTAATGAGAGGATGAAGGCTGTTTTTCCTAAAGGGGCTGAAGCCATGTGGACATGAACGTGAATGTTTAAAGCAGTGGGCCAGTGGTAAATAAATTACAGAGAAAGTAACAAATTAAGACATTACCAAAGCTGGCTGGGGCTTCATTCATCTGCAGCCCTGAGTCTGCCTAGCCTGGAGGCTGTGCATTTTGGACCCTTTTTTTTTTTTTTTTTTTTGTAGCAGACAGGTCTTGGGCTTTGCATATGGAAATAAGAACAAACGACTGTTAATTCCTAATGAGAAAAATATCAGAGTGAGCAGTATTCCCTGTGTGTGCCATAAGGGCCTGTAATAGAAAGGTCTCTGGAATAAAGGGTTCTGAGCAGAGGGAATTCCTTTTAACGGAGCTTGGATTTGGTCCCATTATTCTAATAAAGTGTAATCAATTGGTGCCGACAATCTGAAGGTCTAGTTCAAACTGTGATTAGATCTTGGTTGTTTTTAAGGTGACAGGCACGGGGAGGGGAAACACAAGCTAATAGGCTTTTGGGTCAGTGATCCACACTTCCTGAAGCAAGTCAGAGTTCGAAGAGGGCAATTTGGAAGCTGTCTTAGCATAAATCCGAAGGAAGGCTGTGCTGTCCGCCGGGAGCCAGACCCTCAGTGGTCCCCAAGACCCGCTGTGGGCCGATTCTGCCCTTAATCCAATTCACTCAGCCGAATAAGTCCCACTGCTTCAGCTTGCCAACAAATTAAAATCCAGCTTCATAAAAACACCTTGAATTTGGAAGGTATTGGCTGGCCCACTAGACTTGAAACTTCATTTATTCTGGCTAACTTCTCAATTATCTTCCCAGCAGTGGAGATGTGTAAAAGTGCAAAAATCAATAGGCTTCTATTCCTGTTCTATTGGAAAGGGAAAAATTAATGAGATAGGACACTCTCTTAATCAGAAATAAATGTTTTAATTCAGATAATGACATAGTTTTCCCTCTCTGAAGGATGACAAATGCTGGGCTGTGCCCCCAGCAGAAGCAGTTTCAATTTTATTGTAAATATAAAAGGTATTGATCGGAGAGATGCACAAACCCCATTGCTTACAAAAGCCATTCAGGGGGACTGGGAAAACTATTAAGCACTGGGTCAGAAATCAATAAACACCACTGAAATGTAGCAGAGGTCGCCCGAAGCTTTGTGGCATCTTTGAAAGCCAAGTGGCAGGAATAGTGACAGAAATGTCTCTTGTGGAACAATGTTGGGGATGAAGAGGGTCAGATGTTTAATCTCTTCAGTGGTTTGACAGGTCCGGGAGCAGAGCTAATGTAGTCTTTCACAGCTGTCTTTGATTTAAATACATGCTGATTCACCCCCCCCCCCCATTGACAACTGTATTTATTGGCTTTGGGGTGCTGAAATATATCGGCAGGGAGAGAAGCCTGGTGTACGTCGGAAGGCAGAGCAGTTTGTGGTCATGCAAATGGGCCACACCTCGATGTCCTCTCTTTTCAAGAACACACACACACACACACACACACACACACACACACACACACACCCCTCTCTTTGAGCACACTAATAGAGGGAAATACAGACCACCATACCAACTGAGTCTCATATCAGAACAAATACAAGGGAGAGAGGGTGGAGCGTTGTTTTGTAACAGCTGGCTAAATGTAATATTTCCTCTTCTGGGCTTTTAAGTTTAACACTTGCTTTACATTCAAATGTGGTTTGGGCTTCCTTGTCTCAAGTCTTTTATCATGGGTTAATATATTCAACATCTAGACCATCTCCCTTTCATACACCGTGGTCGGAGGAAGTAGGGCTGTAATTAATCAGTTCTCCCCGGCCCACCTCCCCGTGCTCCTTATGTAGTTTTGAAACTAGAAGATTAACCCAGATTGGAGACTGTTCTTACTTCTTCAATGGATTTGGGTGGAACCTTTAAATAACATCAAGACAGTCATTGAACTAAAACACACATTTTATTGCAGAAAATGTTAGCCAAGAAATCCCCAGAGTGGAGAAAAATTACAAAAGGGGAGAGATCCCATGCCTGTAGGTGGAATCCAATATTTCTAATCAGACATTGATTTGGAAGGGTCCAAGCTGTGTATTGAAACTTTTAACAACATCATCTCTGAAGCGGAGGCCAAGCATCCCTTCCCACAGGTACAGGCGCTAAGCCTCGTGGTGCTGGAGGCTCTACTTCCCTCTTGACTCCCTGTGATTATGAGATTCGTGGGGTCAGGCTGCCCATCAGCAGGTGAAGTGTGCAGCTGCCGAGGATTTGAGTTTCATCTCACCTCAGATATGATGTCAGCTCCCTGTCATTTTCATCCCTGAGAATGATTTGAGAGCTCTTCTTGTCCCTGTTATTGCGGTCACTTGACCTCAGATGTAACTTCTGTCGAATACCATCATTTTAACAAAGTCGGATAGTCGCACCTCCCCAGCAGGGGCTGACCTTTCCATCCTGCAGCTCCCGATTGGCTCTGAGGGGTTGCGCTGCCCCGCCGTTCTCGACAAATGAATGTAAGGCCTCAATGAATTGGCTCACATTGGACGGTATAGTTTTTCATCACAATGAGCATTTTAAAATGGAGCCCTCACCCCTCTTTCCACTGGCCTGTCCAACAGGAATCTATTTCTCTTTTTGTATTGGCATACTAAAACAGAAAATGCCTTTCTGCTTAAAATGAAATGGCAGTTCTATGTTTGTCCCCTAAAACAGGGATGACACACCTTGGTTTTCTGTCTGGTAGGTGCATCCTCTGTTCTCTTGATTTGTTGTGGTCTGGGTCTGTGCACCTAAGGATCTCCTGTCCTTTCAAAGCATTATTCTTAAATTTTCACCAGAAATAATAATAATGATAACAACAACAATAGAATAAAACATTCCAGAATTTTAAACCTCATACTAGAATATATGTCCTTATTTTGGGGCTCCCATGTTAGTAAGGAGCTCATGAATACACAGCAAAGGAGAATTGAACACCCCATTCCTCACTGTGGGAAAGAAATGGACATCTTAGAAAAGCTTGGGGAGCCTATTCCAGTCTACAAGCAAGTATGAGACAGATGTGGGGCCGAGTCTTCACTTACCAAGTCATTCTCCTTTGTGGCCACACTCAGTGCTAGACCCTCTGCTAGGCTCTGACTCCTCAATATTCCATCACCTCCCTCAGACAAGGAACTAAGTCTTTAAGGCAGGAACATTTGGGGGCAACCAGGAAAACCCCAGGAGCAATCACCACCTCTGTGGATCTTTAATCTTCTAATATTGTTGATTGCTTTATTCCCCTACACCTTTAAATTCTACGAATTTCTACAATTTTCACTTAAAATAAAACCTTGGATTTAAAATGTTTTTAACATTTTAAACGAGTGTGTGTTTGTGTGTGTGTGTGTGTGTGTGTGTGTGTGTGTGAGAGAGAGAGAGAGAGAGAGAGAGAGAGAGAGAGAGAGAGAGAGAGAGAGAGAGAGAGAAACAGAGCGCCTGCAGGTGACGGCACGTGTATTTGCTTATAGAGATAGATGATGGTTTGTCAATGAGTTCTCTCCTCTTACCACCTCCAGGAACAAACCTCAGGCCGTCAGACTTGGCTGCAAGCACCTTTGCCTGAACAGTCTCACCAGGCTGATTTTAACTTTTTAATCAACATAAAAAGTATTGGGTATCATTATGGCGTTTCAACCAAATGTAAATTGGTTTGACTTTCCTTCCTCCTCTCCTTCCACATCCCCTGCCTATCTTTGTACATTTCTCCCTCAGCATCCTCAGCATCCTCAGCAGCCTTAGCATCCTCAGCAGCCTCAGAAACCTCAGCAGCATTTCTTGTTCTTTGTTTCCATGGAGATAGTGTTCTGACAAGTGAATGGAGTTTCAAGAGTGACTTTAATTTGAAATTCCCTGGTGGCTAAGGATACTAAACACCTTAAAAAATATTTACTGTCCATTTGATTTCTTCTCTTGAGAGCTGTCTGTTTACTTTATCATTAATTGGCAGCTGAGTTCTTTAATGTTTACTGTTCTGTGTATATTCTAGACAACCTCCTATCTGAAGAACGGCTGGCAAAGATTTTTTTTCCTATTAAAAAATGTGACATTTTTGGTTCTTTATTGTGCATGCAGGTGTGTGTGTGTGTGTGTGTGTGTGTGTGTGTGTGTGTGTGTGTGTGTACATGCAGAAGTTAGACAATAACTTTTGGGAATTAGCTTTCTTTTTCTACTGTGTAGGTCCCAAGGATGGAACTTAGGTGGTCAAGCTTGTCAGCAAGCAGCTGAATCTGCTGAGTCACCTTGCTGGTGATGTCTTCCATTCGATAGACTGTTTGTTCTCTCCATTGATAGTTTTGTTTGCTGTGCAGAAGATTTTAACTTCATGTTTGCCAATTCTTTGTTGGGAGCAAAACCTGTGAGATGCCGAGAGCCAAACCCATGAAATTACCTGCTGTCAGTTAAGGTGCAAGGTTAGAAAGGACAGAGCATTTGCGATCTCAGGTCCCAGGAATTGAAAGAACGTCTGATAGTGGGTTGGCCTTGGGCCATGTGTAACCTTCCCACCTGCCTGTCTTTTTAAGCTGAAATGAACTTCGAGAGCTTGATCAGAATGCACGACTGGCTCTCCTTCTTTGCTGTCTCTTGTCCCCCATTTGTCCATCCCCTCCTTAGGTCCATGTTGATGACTCAGAGGGCTGGGGCAATTGGTACCCAATGTTTGGGGCTCGAGGAACGGGTAATCTGACGAACACCGCTCTTGGAAGTCTGGCCAGATACTTTTCACTGAAATCAATGTGAGAATTCTGTCCAGGGATCACCACAGAGTGACCCGCCTGTGAGACAGATCTGGTTTTAAGGTAAGTGAGTGGCGCAATCATGGGACAAGCATTGAGTAAGCATGACTTATTCTTACAGAGTCTCAAGGAGTCCCTCAAGGCACGAGGAACTCAGGTAAAGAAAAAAGGATCTTATTAAGTTTTTTGAATTTGTTAATTGATGTCTGTCCTTGATTTCCTCAAGAAGGAACTGTTGATGAAAAAAGATGAGCCAGCGGTGAATAAACCTTGTAGAAGGACAAGGTAATGGTAAAATGTGTTTTATGTATGTGTTTAGAGTTATGCTAAAATCTAGAGAAGTGAAGGTAATTCTCATAGGTGCTTTTAGTCTTTGGACCCTGACTAGAGATAGTTTGCACCCTAGACATGAGAGAATGGGTTTGAGAAAAGCAATCCTGCTCGACTATCCAGGAAGGAAAATGAATATAAGCTGTTTCAGAGCTCTCCTAGGGACAGAAGGAGGTTGGGAGACATCCTGCCTCCTCTCTGGACCCTAGAGGAGAAATGCTTAGTTCTAGTTCTGGGTCTCTTAGGTAGGATATCTGAGTCCCTTTGGGACATCTAATTCTCTTTCCTCTCTGTGTATTGTATGTTCTTGGTGCACCAATCTGTCTGTGATGGTCAGTTTATGTTTGTTTTTGTTTCATTGCTTAAATGTTGCTCTGTGTTTCATGTTCAAAAAAAGGGGGGGGCAGAGAAAAAAAAAAAGAAAAAAAAAGCACTCTCAATTGACTTTTGGAACTCTGCACCTGTAGCTAGGAGTCAAGCACAGCTGGAGAAGCCCTGCCAGAGGCTAATTGTCTGCACAAGGTGCTCTTAAAGGGGCCAGCAGCTTCTTGGCTTCTATGGTAAGGGAGCTGATGGCTGTTTCTCCTAGAAAAATCTCTGTGATTGTGATTATTGGGTTCAGTAGATGGCAAGGTGCTCCTCTCTTGAAATTACAACTAGAAAAAGTTAAATTTTGTCTAAATAAGTAAATGTGTAGCGACTTCATTTTTGTTTCTGAGTGGTTTTAAAAGTATAAATATGTTCTGCATGTCTTGGTTATAGACTATTGGCTCATAAGTTATTGTGTATGATTAAAAATTTGTAACTTTGGTAACAGAAAGTTGGCTCAAAATTGGTAACTCAGGATTGGAGTCATTCTAGACAGCAACACATGGCACGAGCCAATCCAGGGAAACAGGTCTCTAAAGATACGTTTAAATTGGGTAATGTTTTATGTAATTCTTATCCTAGAAACCAGACTTATAAAAGATGGGATTTAGGGCAGTGTCTCTTTGGTGAGGTATTAGAGGCTGCACCATCATGTGTTCACGTGCAGGAACTGGCAGCCAAACTTTGTAGCATGGGGGTAAATCACTTGATTTTGGAGAGACTGGATTATTTGTTGGAGGTTGAGTTTTGCTTTCCAAGGTTATGGTTGTGCTCTGGTGTTGCAAGGGAAACTTGAAGATTATAGTTAAACTGCCAGTGTTCCATTAGCTGCAGTTTGCAGTTCAATCACAGTCTCAGGATTCTAACTCATGCATATTTGTAATTAAGAAAAAAATCCAGCAGGTGGAGATTGTTGGGTTGATAGGCTATGGACTTGCAGAGGCATTACAGCCTGGCTGCCTACTCCAGCTGCCATTCCAGGAAATGTTTATAGAATTATTATGGATTTAGAGAATTGTTTTTATACTGTTTCTTTGCATCCTGGTGACTGTGGGAGGTTTGCATTTAGTGAGCTTGCTTGTAATTTTAAAGAACCCATGAAACAATATCATTGGAAAGTTTTGCCTCAAGGAATGGCTAATAGTCCTATCTTGTGTCAAAAATTTGTTGCTGCTTCAATACAAGTGTTAGGACCTTGTATCCTTCTGTGTATATTAGTCATTTTATGGATGATATTTTATTAGCTGAACCCTTGGAGGGGGTTTTACTACAAGCCTTTGCTCTTATACAACAAGCTTTAAAATATTGGGGAGTGGTTGTTGCTTCAGAAAAGATTCAGGGGCAAGAACTTTTTCAATATTTGGGACATTGATTATATCCTAGACAAATTGTGGCACAGAAAATTCAAGTAAAAAAGGATAATTTATTTACTTTAAATGACTTTCAAACGTTGTCAGGAATTAATTGGCTAAGACCTCATCTTAAGCTTACCACAGGAGAACTTAAACTTCTGTTTGATATTCTCAAGGGTGATGCAAATTCTAATTCCCCTCAACAATTAACTGATGTGGGACTAATAGTTTACAGAAAGTAGAGGAAGCTATTAGCCAACAACAGATACATTATATAGACTATGATCATTTGTTGGTTGTTTGCATCCTTGTTACAACTCACGTGCCCACAGCAGTTCTTTGGCAAAAGAGACCATTAACATAGATTCATCTTTCTTCATCTTCAAGTAAAGTTTTAACACCCTGTTATGAAGCTGTTGCTGTGTTAATACAGAATTATAGAATAGAATCAAGAAAATATTTTGGGAAAGAACCTGATGAAATATTTATTCCTTATTCCAAACAGCAATTAAATTTGTTATTGCAAAATACTGATATTTGGCAAACTTTTCAGGGAAAATTGATAATCATTATCCAAAAGATAAGTTGTTGCAATTTGCCTCTATGCATGCTTTTGTATTTCCTGTAAATTTATGCATGCAGCCCATAGAAAATGCACTTACTGTATTTACAGATGGCTCATCTAATGGGAAGACAGCACATGTGATTGGATCACATGTTCATTCTCTTGAATTTCCCCTGCTTCAGCACAAGTAATTAAACTACATGCTGTAGCTGCTGTTTTGGAAATGCTAAAAAAAAAAAAATCAAGCTTTTAATTTATATACTGATAGCCAACATATAGCTCATGGTTTACAATTTCTTGAAATTGTTCCTTTTTTAGATACTGCTAATTCTCAAATTCTGCAGTTATTTATGCAAATACAACTCAATTTAAGAGAACGTACAATTTCTTATTTTGTAGGACATTGAAGAGCTAGCTCATACTGGGTTGCTCAGACCCCTTTGTGAGGGCAATGCCACAGCAGATTTGTATACTAAGAAGGTTATAAGCCTTACATAAGAACAACGGGCCAAACAATCTCATTCTTTACATCATCAAAATAGTAATAGCTTGAGACAATAATTTGGTATTTCTAGAGAATGTGCATGCCAAATTGTAAAGATTTGTCCTGAATGTCCTCAGTTTCTACCCGTACCACATAATGGTGTTAATCCTTGAGGACTTATACCTAACCAATTATGGCAAATGGATGTTACTCATATTTCTGATTCTGGAAAATTAAAATATGTACATGTGACTATTGACACTTTTTCAGGCTTTCTAGTTGCAACTGCTTTAATAGGAAAAGCAACTAAAAATATAATTAGTCATTGCCTGCATTGTTTTTTTATGCTTGGTGTTCCCAATCAGATTAAAACAGATAATGGAACTGGCTATTACAGTCATGCATTTGAGACTTTCTGTCAACAATTTAATATTTCCATATTATTTGGATTCCTTGTAATTCTCAAGGACAAGGTATTGTGGAACTTTAAAATAATATTTTCATAAAATAAAAAAAGGGGGTTTTATATCCCTGTACACCACAAAATTATTTAAATCATGCTTTTTATTTTAAAATTTTAAAATTTGGATGCCAAGGAACTCTCTGCTGGGTGTCTATGGCACTCTACAAATAGGCATATTTATGCCTAGATGAAATGGAAGGATCCACTTACAGGCATATGGCATGATCCAGATCAGGTATTTAATATGGGGAAGAGGGCAT
The DNA here is from genome assembly GCA_028551405.1 of Uromys caudimaculatus. NCBI lineage: Eukaryota > Metazoa > Chordata > Mammalia > Rodentia > Muridae > Uromys > Uromys caudimaculatus. Next base: position 92,875,648 of record CM052702.1, read on the forward strand.
GTTTGTGTTTTTTCTACAGGATGGTAAAGGAGCATGCTAGTTGCCAGAGTGATTGGTGAAACATGCTG
>CM052702.1:92875815-92888315 GCA_028551405.1 Uromys caudimaculatus
GGACTCTGAACAAGTGTTAGTGCGTGTGTTAAGGCTCCTAATCTTTTACTAATTGGTCATATTAAAATTACTTTTATTTCTTCTACAGTATTTAATGTAAGTTGTATTGATTGTACACTTTTTAATTGTGTTAGTGTGCTGAAATCTGGCATGTCTGTTATGGTGGTCTATCAACCAGCTTTTGTTTTATTGCCTGTGAGTATTACAGGACCTTGGTATTCTGAAAAAGGCTTGCGAGTACTAGAAGAAGTGAGTTAGACTTTAAGCAGAAGCAAGAGGGTAGTGGGCTTGATTATCACTGATATAGCAGCTTTAATTACATTAATAGCTAGCACCACTGCTTCTACAATTGCTTTGACACAAGAAGTTAAGACAGCTACCTTTGTTAATCATTAAAAAAAAAAATGTTACTAATGTTCTGAGTATTCAAGAAGGTTTAGATTGGCATTTAGAACAACAGATTGACTCCCTGCATCCAAACCTCTACAAGTCCATGATCATAGACTTGATTTGGCTGATAGAGGCCTGGCTGAACCCTACAATGACATGTCTCCTTTGTGAACTGCATAAAACTCAGATTTATGCTCACCTGCCTTGGCATGGGCACCTGCAAGGGGTTCGAGACTAAGTACCACAGGGGGAGGACTCAAATGTCCATTTCTGAGTCCCCCATGAAGGAAACCTGATTGCATAGAGGTTGGTGCCTGCCCTTCCTTTGATCATACTCTGTGGGGATACCTACAGAAATTGACAAAAGCTAACCTCTCCTCCCCAAAAGACACCGATGACATATAAAGTGCTCAGAGGATTGGGTCAATACTCCCCCCCCCTCTGGTTAGTGCCCATTCATCTTCATAGTGCGATCATCCCTAACTACTCAATGGCCTCATAAGAATTGTAAAAAGGGAGGAGATGTTGGGAGCCAAACCCGTGAGATGAGAACCACAAGCTGTCAGTTAAGGTGCAAGGTTAGAAAGGACAGGGCATTTGTGGTCTCAGGTCCCAGGAATTGAAAGAACATCTGGTATTTCCTGAAAACAGGTTGCAGTAGTGGGTTGGCCTTGGGTCATGTGTAACCTTCCTGCCTGCCTGGCTTTTTAAGCCGCTGTCCTGAAATAAACTTTGAGAGCTTGATCAGAATGCATGACTTGCTCTCCTTCCTTGCTGTCTCTTGTTCCCCATTTGTCCATCCCTTCCTTAGGTCCACGTTGATGACTCAGAGGGCCGGGGCAGTTGGCGCCCAATGTTTGGGGCTCAAGGAACCTCCTTAGGACCCCGTGGGCTGAGGCAATTCTTGAAATTATTTCCTAGGCTACCAGGGTCCTTTCAGGGAGTTCTTATCTATGTTTATATCTTGAAGTGCTTCTCCCTAGCAGTCTTAGTGTTTCAGGTTTTAAATTGAGGTCTTTGATGCATTTTGAGTTGATTTTTGTGCAAGGTAAGAGATATGGATCTAGTTTCCTGCTTTTGCAGATGGATATCCAGTTTTGCCAGCAATATTTGTTGAATGGGCTGGTCCCCTTCTTTTCAGTGCATGCTTTAACTCCTTTCTTCAAGTACTTGATGGCCATATCTGTGTGGATTTATGTTTGTTTCATTGCTCTACATGTTGGATATAGCCCACCTGTAGGGTTAACATTGTACCAGGGCTGGAGAGATGGCCCAGTGATTAAATTCACTTGCTGTTCTTGCAGAGAACTCAGGTTTGATTCCTGGCACCCACACAGTGGCTCACAACCATCTATAACTCCAGTTCCAGGGAGCTAGTGCCCTCTCTGGTCTCCAAGGGCACTGCACGCAGGTAGTGCACAGACATGCAGGCAAAACACCCAAGTACATAAAATAATTAAAAAACATTTAAAAGAAAGAAAGTAGTATGGACCAATGAACCAACAGTTCCATGTTTGAAGAACATAACAGCCACCATGAAACCTAAGCCTTACTTTTCTAGTTTTTCATGAATTATGTGAAATGACAGATATTAGGCAATCCCACATCTAAAATGTAGAAAATGGCAGTTTTTATTTAACCTAATATCTTGGTCTCATTATGCCACCAAATAGGTTCATATATGACCCCAAGTCAAGAGCCACTGCTTTTGAAAAAAAGATTTTTAAAATTTCATTTTTATTTTATGTGTATGGTTATTCTGCTTGTGTGTATATCTGTGTACCACAAGCATGCAGTACCTGTGGGGGCCGGAAAGGGTACTGGATCTCCTGGAACTGGAGAATGGTCTTGTGCCACCATGGGGGAGCTGGAACCTGAACCTAGATCCTCTGTAAGAATAGCACATGCTTTTAACTGCTGAGCCAACTCTCTAGGAATCAGTGCTTAGAGTTGGGGATATTGTTTGTCTTCTCATTCAACAGAGTTGTATTAAGAAGCCAAGTATACTTCCCTGGGCCATGGTTTCAGCTGAGCACAGACTTGGAAGCCTTATCATAGCCCCTATTTACACCACAAAGGTAGAGTCTGGAGGCCCTGCTTCACCCCCACTCCATGCTGACTTTTGGCTCCAGAATTATTATCTGACTTTGAGTAGGTATCTTCAGTAGTTTGAGTTCTGGGATGAAGAGGAAGGAACCCAGGAATGGCGATGGAACTGGTGACTTGTGGGAAACTGGATAGTTTTTTACCATGGTCCTTTGCACACAGCATGCCTGTATCAGACTGAACAACTTGACTTTCCAATCTCATTGATTTGGAGGCAGCCAAGACCAGTCTTAGGACCTGACTGAGCTTGTCTCACTCCTGAGTCAGACTGTCCCATCAGACCTCCCCATGGTACAAGTATCAGCCAGAAGACCAAATTCCTTCAGTATTAAGGAAAGTGCGAGTGAGCCTTTTCCACCTTGTTCCAAGGGTCTGAGTCCCCTCCTTCCTTAATGGAGCCATAAGTCACTGAAGGCCAGGGAAATGTCTTAGGTTTCTTTCACACTCTCGTAACAAATTGATGTGGGCGACCATAAATTCTATCAAGTGATTCTTATAGTGTGTGTGTGTGTGTGTGTGTGTGTGTGTGTGTGTGTGTGTGTATTTACAAGAGAAATGGTTTATTTTGGTTCATGGTTTTAAAAGTTCTGGTCCACGGTCAAGTGGGCCCATTTTTCAGGCTTCTCATGAAGCAATACATGGTGGTGGTGGTAGGTTTAATAGATTACTTGATGAAGCAGGAAGCAAGGGGAGAGAGAAAAAGAGTTGAAGGTCTTACTATCCCTTCAAGGGCACCCCCCAATGACCTAAAGATCTCCCTCTAGGTTACAGCTCCTTAAGTTTTAACATATCCCAACAGCTCCAGAGATGAATTGTTCAACACAGGGCCCAGTGGGGGCTGTTGATCCAAACTTCAACAGAAAGACGGTTCAGACAAGACAACTGAACACATTACCTTGCAAGTCATCTTCTAGTTTTTGGTAGCCATTTCACATATCTTACACACGTGGTGTGTAAGGTATCTTACATATCTTACACACATATCTACCACGTGGTGAGTTTGTGAAATGGCATTTGTTTCTTTGGGATGATGCATGGTGCAGTGAACGTGGGCCAGTCTTGGGTTCAGAAACCTGGGTTAAATCCCTGTCTCAGCCAGTTAGTCGCTCGGCTTTGGCTGAGCTTCTCATTTACTCCCCTTAGCTTGCTTTCCTGCTCTGTAAAATGAAGATGCTAATCACCTCTCAAAGATGTAGAAATTGAAACAGTAGTGTTCACAGGGTGGTGTTCTGGCCCTTCCCAATCATAAGGGGAGCCTCAGAAACAATGAAAGCCCGGACACTTAAACATGATTTAAATGTTATTTTTACTTCTGTTACTCTGTCTTCCTAAAACGAAGATTTGCCAGTATTGACTATTTAGAAATTTCTTTAAGTAGATTTCTGAAAATCAGTTGTGAGAAGCATCATGAGGCATTTGAGGCATAAGAATGGCTTGAGGCACAGTGCAAGAGAGGCTAGTGGTTGTTGAAGCTGTGAGTCCACAGAGGTAAGGGCCTGCTCAGAGCAAGGTAGGGTTGGGCAGCCTGTGTACTCAGCCAAGACAATGGGGGGGGGCAGCCAGTAGGCAACAGTGACACGGGGTGTAAGAGGAGTGGGACCACCTGTTACAACTTTCCACCAACCTCCTTCTTGTTTTTATTTTTCTAAAGTTCTATTTTTATGATAGATCTAAGAATGCACACACAATTTTGACTGAGATTAACTTGGAGCAACAGGGTGATTTTAGTATTCACATTCTTTGGTCTGAAAGTTCTATTTTAATTTTCACAAAATCCTAACATAGAATTGAGGAGTTAGAACAGGGTTTACGGAGTACCCTCTTTCTAACACTTGGTGAGAAGAATCTACCTTGTCCAAAATGAATTCATTGCTCAAGGCCACAATAGAAGGTTCTGTATTTATCATTTACTCGTTCAGCCCCAGATGTGGTGATGGGTGTTGCATCTGTATACTAAGGGTCACGTCAACATTAGGTTGATCTATAAACTGATATAATTGGGTAGAGTGGTTGTGATCGAAATCAAAGCAACTGTCACTCCTCTGTGTGGTGACAGAGATGGGAATGGGACCTTGAGCCAGCACTTCCCCCACAGGTCAGTGTGCTCTGAAGCAGACTCCCAGTGTAAACGGGACCACTGGCTACATCATAGGACCCACAAAGCACTGTTTTGATGGGCTTCCCCTTCATTAGGATGCTGTTTGTTTGTCATTGAGACAAGATCCTTCTGTATAACCCAGGCTGTGCTGACACTCACTGTGTAGCCCAGGCTGGCTTCCAACTGTGCCTCAGCATTCTCAGAGATGGGATTTCAGGTGTGTGCCTCCACACCTGACTTGGTAAGATGTTGATGCTTATGTTTCTACTGAGGAATAGAGTCGTGTGGAAGGCAGTCTGTCTGTCGTTCTGTGGGAGTGCTCTTCGTCTCTTCACAGGGTACTCTGACGAGGAACTTCAGCCCAGGATGCTCACCTTGCAGGCCTTTAATCTTATGGACGTGTTGTCTCATGGGTGCTGAAGAGGCATGGTGGGCTGAGCAGATGTCCTTTCTACTCTGGCTGGTGGAGCTCTGAGACCCTGGTGTGAATCCACCCACCGGTGAGTGGGATGCTTCATGGTAAGCGCTGCAGTGTACTCTCAGCCCTGCCTCAGTTCCAGCTTCCACACCCCGCATCCTGTTTTCCTCAGTGATTACAATTTACTTTCCCCTGATCTAATTGAAATAATCGTACAAGAAGTATGGAATTATTTACAAATCAGGGTGAGGGATAAATAATTAAATAAATAAAACTTTAAATTCCATGATGTTCTCACAAAAAAAACCCTGCTTGGTATTCCTATCTATCCTGGCATGAGAGGGGAAAAGGACCTAGAAGTTATAAACTCCTCATGTTGAGCTATCTCCTTGAGAACTCTTTAGGCGCAGGTGGGGACATCCAGGAGATGGAATGGTTCCCCACTGTCCTGTCCAAATGAACTAGGATGAGGTATCCATCCTACATAATTAACGAGTGCTTGAAAGCAGGGTCTTTTTCTTGATTTACCAACCCTCCTCCTTGTCATTTATAGTGCAGAGATATGTGAACGCAGGGAGGAGCGACACTTAAGGGAAGATGAGTCTTTCCTTAGACAACATTGGTGAGGGCAAGTGTCACCTTCACACAGCCCCTCCTCGGGTGGCTCTTGTGTTAAGTCAGGCAGCAGTGGATGGAACATGCTGTGCTTATTGACAGTGTATTGAGCTATCATCCATACTGTACAGAAACTCAAGGGCAGGACCCAGGGAGCTCAGAGCTATATTTTCAATGCTTGCTGAAGGACAGAATCTGCCCATGGTTTTGACTCATAGGAAATGTGGAGGCAGCTTCCTTCATGCACCTGCAGATCCGTTCCTTGGGCAGCACTCATTAACAGAGTTCTTCGCTCACCTAGTGATGTGGAGGAGGGAGGTAGACACAGGTCTTACCCCACACAATTTGCCCTATGTAGGTTCAGAACATATGCTCTCTAGAAGGAAAAATCCCAGAAGATTAAAACACAAATGTGCCATCTTGGTTTTTACATGGGAAACACCTACCAGGCTCAGTTCTAGAGAAGTCCTTATACCCCACTTCAGAATGTTGCTCGTGCTTTACTCCGTTCATGGCAGCGATTTCTCTCAGTTGAAAAGAACCATTCCCTTGACCCTGGTCACCCATTTACCCAATATTTTGTCTTTTTCCTTCCTTTCACTGTGGGAGCTCTCAGGTGAGCCATTTATGCCAAGTGCCTCCATTTTTATCTGTACCCACAGCTTTCAGAAGCTTGCTTGTTTTTTCTTTACAGACATCTCCCACCTCTTCCCCCTTTTTCGGTACTGAACACCAGCTGCCTTTTCTCATTCTATTCTTTGACATTTCAGGTAACGGGCTTTCCTTTTGCCTCTCCCTCACTGAGTGGCTTCTGGGATTCTGGCATCCTCAGCACACAAGCCTTCCTTTTCTCCTCTGACTCTCACAGGTCCCCTCTCCTTCTCCTCATCCGCCAAGGGCCACACCATCACTTTTTCCTCTTTTACTTCAGCTCCTTAGGGAGCATTTTAATGATCCCAGTGCTGCCTGTGACTTCTTAACTCCAGATGCACAGCTGCACACTCCTGGCAGCTCACCACCAGTCCAGGCCACTGCCATCTGACTAGTGTTTCTAGGCATCCACCACCTCAGCTGCCCTTCATCTGGACTCTGCTCTGTCTTGTCCTTTGTCCTGTGTCTATTTCCAGTCCACATCCTGCTGGCTTTGCCTCTCTAATCTCCTTCATTCTTTCCTTCGAGTTTCCAACTTTACCTCCATCCGCTCCACACCATCTGAGAGACACTGTCACTATTTAAATGTCAGCCTCATCCCACTTGGGGTGGTAGTAGAAAACAATGCCAGAGAAAGTCCCAGTCCTTCAGGACTTTAAAATCCAGGCGAGAAAGTATGGATCTGGCCTAGTAAAACTGGCTTTCAATAACAAGAGAAGACATGAGAAATCAAGAGAGAAATCAAGAGGTACCAAAACTCCCAATGAAAACTGGCTCATGGAAAGTTTTAAAAATGGCAACCACTGGGGCTGGAGAGATGGCTCAGTGGTTAAGAGCACTGACTGTTCTTCCAGAGGTCCTGAGTTCAAATCTGAGCACCCACATGGTGACTCACAACTATTTGTAATGGGATCTGATGCTCTGTTCTAGTGTGTCTGAAGAGGGCGACAGTGTACTAATATACATAAAATAAATAAGTCTTAAATAAAAAAAAAATCAACAGCTATTATCATTACCATGTCTAACCTTTTGTGTTTTGTAGGTCTTTGTAGCCTGCTGAGTTGAAGGCTGCCCTGGAGGTGGGTCATGGCTCCTTTCATCCACCCCACCCTCTCCTTACCACTGCTTACTTGTAAGGATCCATTAATTTGCAGTTGCTAGGAGTGTAGACTTAGGCCTTGGCTAGTGTGGCTGGCTGTCCTTTGATGGCCACTTCCAGCTGTGACAACAGAGACCAGTCTCCCTTCTCTGTGCTCTCCATTATGTAGGCATAAGAACAGTAGATTCCTACCAGGATTGACTGAAATGGATTACATAATCTAACTTGGTGCCTACTATGAGGTCATTTATAATAAATAGCAGTTATTATCACTGCTCTTATAAATGACTTTACTTTTGTGATATTTTTGCTTGCTGAGAAATTTCCTATAGTAATTACTAGTAGACACAGCATTATTTCTCTTGTGGCATCGTGGCTTTTCAGTCATATAAACTCTGCCCGGCTTCTCTGCCTGCTGAGAAGCTCAAGGTCAAAGTTTATCCCCAACAGCTGTGCAGACCCCAATACTTTCTCCTACTTCCCTCTTTATTTCTACTTTTCTTACACTTATAATAAAATGCTTCAAACCACATCTGTTCAAATCACTGCTTCTTAGGTTCTTCTTAGTCATGGTCTCCTTGAATAAATTTTCTTTGTAGAAGAATCTACATAGGAATTCTATCTACCCCCTTCAAATCTGCATCTGATTTAAGGGCGTTCCTGGGCTCCCTTATTTAGTCCATGACTAGATAACAGAGAAGAGATGAGAGATGTGGGACTGAAGTTAAGGTGGTTAAGAAATATCTTAACTCTTTACAAAGCCTGTGATGTGAGTTCTTTCAGTGACCCCTTGTAGATGGTAGCTCTGTCCCCCTTTGCCCCTGGGGATGCGTCTGCACGGCTGAGAACTCGCCCTACAGAACACTTCTGCAATCAGTTACCATGTGGCCTAGAGACAAGCACACATCCATAGACATCCCAGTTCCTGGAGGACTGTCTAGCTGTCCCTGGCTTTGATTCTCTGAATGCTTCCAGCCTCTAGGACCTGACCGGCTCTGACTGGTTAGGGCTGGGTGACCTTTGATGGCCACTTCCAGCTGCGAGAGGCTATGGAATCTGCCCAGCTGGACCCTTCCCTCATGGTCCAGGAAGCTGGGCTCAGTAGCCAAATTTATACCGTGAAGTGCCACCACCCTGGAGATGGCTGACAGGCCAGTCCTATAGTCTTCCTCCAGAAACCACAAGCTACTTTCTAGCCTTTTGAATTGGGCAGCTGTACTCCTGATGACTCTGTATGAAGAGAGAAGAGAGGAAAGGATTAAACCAGTGCGTGCAGGGTGGGTGGGCACTGGTTGGAGGCGATTCCCCGGGGGAAAGGGAAAGAAAGTAACCTCTGGTCCTGCTTAGCTCTCCAGTGCCTGGTTCCATTCTTCCTGCAATCTTATTTACCCTCTTGGCTTCCATGAGACAGCTCTGCAACTTTGTAACAAACGCCTGTTTCAGGTCTAACTCCATCGGAATGAGTTTTGCCCTAAATGCAAAGCCAGCCTCTTCTTCCCCCTCTCCATCCTTTTCTCAGTTCTTGTGTTCTTATGACCTTCGTCATCCCTTGCTGGGCCTACATTTTCCTGGTGGCAGATGACATCTCTGCAGCGATTAAAGCCGAGAGCTCTGCTTCCTCTTCAAGTGTGGAAGCTAGGGTTGCCTTCCAATCACCCCCTCTGCGAGGACAGGAAACTTCTCCCCAGAACCTCCATCTGCGGCCAATCACCCAGGCCTGGCATTTGTCATCATCCCTGCCTTCGGACTCTTCCAGCACTTGAACGTTCTCTAGATTTTGTAATCTTCTCTCCTACGGTGCCCTCAGGATCTTTTCCCCTCTCAATCCCAATCACTCTTCTGTTTGATTGCTGAATGGTCGTCCGTCCCTCTCTACCCTCTGCCACTTGACAGTGTTTCTACAAAACAAGACTTCTAAGCAAGATGCTACTGTGTGCCTGCACCAAGCGAAGACTCAGGAGTTCCATTCCTATGGCCCAGCTGGGAGCATGTTCTCTCAGTGTGCCAGCTCTGTCTATTTTCTAATGGCACTTAGATTAGACATGGTGGAGAGATCCTTACAGACATCCCCGGTCAACCACCTTCAGTGCTTTCTGTTCTGACCCGAGTCACTGTTCTCTACACTCACCTGGGGTGAATATCCCCACCTTAGGCTTTGTTCTTATTACACAAGTAGCACACAGTTGTGGTTGTGGCAAGCACTGGGAATGAAACAGTGAGCCAGACAGTCTATCATGGAGTGTGCTCTCTTTCCATGCTGTTCTGGAATGTTTACTCTCAACAGCTTTCTCTTCTTAGGCTCCATTATATCTGCCCTTCAAGTTCTCCTGAAAGCCCCACTTCTCCATTTACCTCTGCCTGGGTCTCTCTGTCTCAGCCTTTAGTCTGCGTGCCCATCTATACCCTGTACGGACTTAGCACTTAGCCTGTGGGTTGGCGTCTGTGCCTGGTGTCTCCTGCTCATGGGTCTCAGTTCCCTGAGAAGCTACTCTGCACTATCTGCCCTGTGGGCCTTGGTGCTGGAGTACATTGGATTCAGTGCTGAACAGCTGCAGGCGCATATGAACATGCATGTCCCTTGGGGGCTAACATGGAAACAGTTATTAGAGCTGGTTCAGCTATGTATGAAATTAACTAGGTCACCAATGCTACAGCATGGATGAACCTTAAAAACGTTATGTTTCATAAAATGAACAAGTCAAAAAAGAATACATCATGTCTGATCCCATTTATGGGAAATTTTTGAGTAGCCAAATTCATAGAAAGTAGAATGGTGGTGGTTTCTGGGGCCCAAGGGAGACTGGAAAATAATGTTTAATAGGTAAATGCTCTTCAGCTTACTGTAGAACATTTTCTAATAAACTTGTAGTTTTTTTTTTTTTCATCTGAGCCCAGAAAATGTCCTCCTTTCATTGGCTCTGAAATATTGGCTTCTGTGGTTGTCAAAGAATTTTGCATCTAAGCCATGATACTAAATCTGATAAAATTAGAATATTGTAAGTTGAAAACATGGTTAGTCCATCTAACCTGCCACACGTGGAACCTTTGGCCAGCCTTCTGAGCATGCCTGGAGCCTTTGCACTAGCCTGAAGTTGGCCAGATCATTCCACAAAACCTTGGCGAGTTAGCTGGCTGACTCTCTCACGTCATTTGTTGAATGCTGTACTGAAAATGGAAGTCTGAGTGGCTCTCTGGGTTTGCTTCAGGACCACGGAAGTTGGAGAAGTGGTTTGACTTCTCCAACTTCGGTGGTCCTGAAGCAAACCCCTGACGGCTGGGCCCATCCCTGTACACTTCCAGTTAGCTTCGGGAAAAAAAGTCTGAAGATGGTGCAGATATGGTGGAAAGGCAATAAGAATGTACTTCTTAAGGTCGACAATCTACAAAGAAAACGGTGAATTCTATGCCGCAGCTATCTTAGCAGACACTAACGTGGAATCCGGGTTCCACTTGTGTGTGTGTGTGTGTGTGTGTGTGTGTGTGTGTGTGTGTGTTGGGGGGTGGGTAAGTCTCCCACCTGTCTGGACTCTACTCTGCCTTCCTCCATTGCCAGAAGCCAGGAGCTCCAAATAAATACCTGTGGAAGTGAAGTGAATGGCATTATTCCCTCAGACTTGAGAAGGGAAATTAGAAGGGGCATGTGCGGGATGCTTTAAAACCTTCTCACGTTTCACCTTGCCGCAATCTCCTCAGGATGTGAGTGGGGAAAAGTGTCAAACCTCGAAGTCAACGAGAGGAGGCGTTTTTTGGGCTCAGATGAAGAAATCTGCAAAATTAGGAAATAATGCTTGTGCCATTTGTGGAAGGCCTGGACAGGCTCCGTTCACCTCCACATGATTTACCTGTGGCTCTCCATGATTATTTACTTGGCTATTCACTTCAAGACAATCACAGGGATGTACGGCCCATAAATTAGAATAGCTATGAAACACAGGCTGCCTTTATGTTGAAACATAACTTCTTCGTTTTTTTTTTTCCAAAGGGAAAATACATTTAATATACAGGCTCAGAGTGATCACTCTGTCCCTATGCCTCTTTTTTAATATCAGAGCTCAGATCTGATGTCTAGCCTGTTCTAGGACTTTGCCCTTGTGGCCCATTGCAGGCTCAGTGTTCTGCACGACTCCTTCTAGAAAGCACCTGTGCCCTCTGCTCCAGCTTGGGGGCCTCCCTGTTTGGGGGACTTTTCACAGGAGGGAAACATGGAATGGAGTCACTTTCTTGAATATAATTCTCAGAATATAGTATGGGTCCTCAAGGTGTGTTGGGTTCCATCACACCCGGCACTGACCATGGGCCAGTTTTACCCTGCTTGGTGAAATTACAGTAAGAAAAAGAATGATCAGCCACTCAGACTCTGGCATTCAATAAACAATTACAAGGGTGTCAAGATGGGAACACGTGAGCAGCCTCACTCTGGGGAGGAGGAAGAAATCTCAAATGGGCACAGACAGTAACTCAGGGGCAGAGGAGAGTCGGGAGGGGACATCCATCCACCCACAAGGTCGGAGGACATGCACAGCTTGGAGTCTGGCCACAACAGGACACAGGCTACTGAAGGCACCAACAGGTTGTCTGAAGATGAGGTTAAGGCAGTCTAAAGATCTCTCTGGGATCGAGGCAGACAGTGACCTAGAAAAAGCACCAGTTGTAAAGCTAAGAAGAACAATTCAGAAGCTAGGCAAATATGTAGGGCCCTACTGCTTCTGGTTCTAGGGCAGATACCTATCAAAGCTTGGATTGCAGTCATACTGTGCTTGACTAGCGCTGCCCCCAGTGTGATCTTGGGCAAGTTACTTACCCTCTCTGTGATTTAGCTCCTTGTTTGGGAACAATAATAACACTGATCTCATTGATAAGGTTGATAAGTGAATTAAATGAAATATGGAAAGCATTTAGATTAGTCTCTAATACAGAATAAACGCAGAAAAGGGCCAGTCCTTCCTCTCCTCTGTCTCTTGCCTAGGTACCTCCCTAGGAACCAGCAAAGCTCTGAAATGGTTCACACAGCTCATGCCCAGCCTGCAGGTGTCCCCTCAGTGACTCCCAAATAGAGCCTTAGGCTGTGATATAGGCAGTGGGCCTTTTTTCCAGGTTCAGGATTTTTTTTTTTTCTTGTTATA
>CM052702.1:92893315-92911049 GCA_028551405.1 Uromys caudimaculatus
GCTCTCTATCCATAATCAGCAGCAAATAATCTGGTTAATGAGTTTGTATGCCCATATACATCTTTCTGAATCAATGTTTTCAACTGAGACCGTTACTGAGTGGTTAGAATCAGCTGGAGAGAGACCTCTCATGGAATGCATGCCATTTGCCAGGCTGAGGTCTGTCTGCTGCAGTCCTATTGGCGTCTCAGGCTGCAGGCATTGATGCATCTATGACGACTGAATAAAATGTGTTTAATTGGCATGAAAGGCACTAACTGAAGCTGGTGGGGTTTCCATTATCTGGGTGGATATCTTATTTACTTTGGTGGATCCTGGGAACAAGATGAAAGTGGAGGAGAAGGGAGAGGGGCATGGCCCTCAGATGACTGGGGTTTGTGGTTGGTGGGGGGCAGAGAGCTTCACAATCACTCAGACACAGCAAAATGGAGCTTTGTGACACCTTTCCTCCCTCCACCCTCAGAAGAGGAGCAGTGGGACTTTTCCTAATTAGGATCTGGAGAACAATGCTAGCCCCTGTGTGAAATGGGTGAGCGCAGGGCCCAAGTCCTTACATTTTAGAGCCTGCATTTTTAGATAGCCCCTCAGCACAGCTCCAAAGCTGAGTGGATGAGAAAGTGCTGTTCTCTCATTTGAAATTTAGATAACATGGTAGGGGGCAAAGCCATGCTTCTCAGGTCATCTGCATTGCTTTGGCGTCTCTCTGGACAAACTGTTCATGTCATAGCACTGGTCCTAATGATTCCTGTGGTTATCAGCTCCCCAGAGTGAACACTTAAATCTCTATTTCTAGGAACTTACAAATTGTTTCTACCTTAATGGTGGGACTGGCAACACCTACACGCCGTGAGTGGAGGCATCCACACTCTGTTGGTGTGCATTTAGAGAATGTTATTCAAGTCTCTTCTCAAGTCTTAGTGCCTGATATGGACCCAGTAGAGAGTAGGGTGGGATGGTAGTCATCCCATTGGCCCCTCCATAGAGGGCAGAATTACACAGTTTAAAGGTGCACCGAGAGAAATATTCATTGCCTTAAGAGGCACATTATTTGTATACATTAGAGAAGAGTCCTTCGATGAAATCTGGTTTCTCCAGGAAGCACTGAGGAGTACTGCAATGTGTCAGATCAGTCTCAGATGGATGGGTGCATGGGAGCCTGGCTTGCACAGTCCTGAGCACACAGGGCCTGTGTGTTCTGATAGACTTGTGACAGACAGTGCCCTCTTATCCAGCCTCACCTAAACCCTTTGGAGGAAGCTCACAGCTTGGGATTTGTGAGAAGTATGAGAGGCAGATGTAGTAGTAATATAAAATAAGCCTTTTTGGTCAAACTCATTATTGAAAGTTCTTAGTTTTATTGGAATTTTGAAAGGAGGATAAAAATGGGACAAAGGACATTGAGTTTGTTATACAGAACAATCCCACAGACATCAGCCCTGGTAGGTGGCTGTGAAAAACCACACATCCCTTCTGGTAGGGCTCTGTGGGGTTGAGCAGTGCTGGGGTGGGGGAGGGGGTTGGGGGAGGGGGCTGAGGGATAGGGTGGGAGAAGGCTCATATTGCCTTCGAAAAGTGACAAGACACTTTCCTCTCATCCTTAAAGGCACCAAGATGACCAGAATTAGCACAGATTTTTGCACCACTATTTATGTACTATGGCTTCTAGGTGCCAGGCATACCAAAGGATACCATAGGATTCTTAGTTAATATCTCCATACCGCTTTTACAAATAAGGAAACGGAGTCACCCAGTGGTTAAATCACTGGCTCACATTTAAGACTCCGACTGCGAAGCTTGCCACTGACCCCTTACCAAGATAGCCTCATACGTTTAGCCAAGGTTGCTGGTGTAGCAGCCCGAGCATGAGGCCGCCTCCAGTTATCGCGGTAGTTCAGACATCACATGGAAGAGCCCTCCCCTCCTTCTTTGTCACTACCCCACTGTACTCAGCTCAGTAGAAAAGCCAGCTCCTTCATTTCTGTGCTCTGCATTTACTGTCTGTGCTTCTCTCAAAGTGAACAGGCCTCATGCGGCCACTACGGTCCTGCCCCAGTTTCCCTGGTTGGAAAACTGACTTGAGTGCAGAAAGAATGAGTGAGCGGGTGGCTCAGTTCCTCGGCAACGTCACGGGGATGGAATCCTGGGGAAGCACACAGCCTAGGTGGGAACCTCAGCTCTGCCACTTGCTGTCCACATAACTATGTCTCAGCTTCCTCATCTTTAAAATAGGAAAAATAGCAACATGCACTTCATAGGAGGTTTTTTTTTTTTGAGCAACACCTGGTGGTTTGCCTGTGGTAAGAGCCACGAAAAAGTTACTTCTCTGTGTTGCCAGGGTTGCATAGTTCTCAAAGATAATGCAAAGACAGTGAGTGACCTTAAGACTTTGTATCAACTCAATCATTTTGGATACTTACCACAGGGACAAATGTCTCTGGATGACTGGTAGAATTGGTCATCATTTGGGTGTGCCCTATTTTTTACCCCATGAGATGGTTCATTGATATAGTGACACAAAATGCTTTGAGTGCTTGCTCTGAACCACACAGCAGAGGCCCAGCTGCAGAGGCTATACCAGAGAAGCCTATGACTTAGGCAGCAGCAAACACCCCGACTATGTTCTACACATCAGTGACAGCCGTTCCAGTGGCCGCATGCATGGAGAGGTAGAGGGACTCCTGTATCGTTGCCCTGCTGGGCAGAGGAGTCATCGACGGCTTTGTGAACAGGGAGTACTTGAGCCAGAGCTTGAAGAACAGGGTGAGGGTTTGACTTAGGCACACAAGCAGAAGGGACCGCACAAGGGAGATCTGGACCGTACAGTGGATGTTACGAGGGAAGAGCAGTTATAAAAGCAAAAATACTTGTTTCTTAGAAATGCAAAGTCAAAACGGCCCATTTCTTTAATTGCAGACACCAGAAATGGACTCTAGGGTTTAAGCTAATAAGGACTAGGAACGGTTGGGTCACAGTCAGGAAGACAGAGAAGAGTCTTCTTAGTCCCCTCTTACAACAATGTCTTTTTTTTTTTTTTTTTTTTTTTGTCTGCACTTTTTCTCTAAGGAAGTCCCATGAGAGAAATGTTAATAGGTTGAGCACAGGTCACATGCTCACTGAAGGGCTGTACTAGGCAATGAAGATTGGTTGGGCAGAGCCTGTGGAGCACTTTTAAGACAAGAGCACACTAGAGGGCACCAAGGTTACATACATTCCATTGGGAAGGGTGATGCCCCACTAGCAAATCAGGGTACCAACAGAAAGGACTATTATTTGACCCCAAATTATAGCTATCCATTGTGCATCATACTAGTAACATGTTTCTAGCCAAGTATCATCCTCCGGCGAATACATGCTTCTCATGTATGTTTTATTTAATATGTTTTATAATCTAGGAACAAGTGAACTCTCGATTTATAGGAGCAAGGCAGTATTCACAAAGGAAGATAAGTCACAGTTCAGAAGGTCTCATGTCAATGTCATACAACTGCTGAGAAGACAGGCCAGGACTCAGTCCCAGGGATCTCCGACAGCACAACTCCCAGCCATTGCATGTTGTACCTCTAAGAAGCACCTGCAGGTTGGTGACCATTTACCCCACTCTAGTCTGGCCCGCCTTTCTTTCTTACCATCCCTGAGTGGACACACTCAGTTTATGAGGCAGATAAGAGCCTTGAAGCTCCTCTGCCTGTAGCTTGTGCAAGCAAGCTGTGTTCTCAAGCCAGTCTCTCAAGTCCTTTGTGGTCGTCACACACAACACTCCAGATCAAGCCAAGTTAACATTGCCTCTTGAGCCACAGACACAGAAAACAAAACACTCACAAGGAACAAAGGTACATTGTTTTAGTTAAAGACTGAGAAAAGGTTCCTGCAATCCCTGGGGACAGATCTGCCTTAGAGTTTACACTTCTATTGGAATTAAACTTCCCTCAGAAGGAGGTGGAATAAACTGCTTATCTGCAGTAACATCTTTCCGAGTAACCACATGATCAGTATAAACAGAGAAAACTCCATTCATACCACACAGCCAACACTTATCTAGAAAGCCATTGATCTAGACTCGACTACCTTAGGAGCTCACCAGATCCACTTGTGCCTTTTTACTCAACCAAAGGCTGCCCGATGATCATTAGGGTCCTCATGTAATAGACAAGAAAATGGGGACTTCGGACGTTGAATGGATAGACTAAGGCCACATAGAAAGGAAGGGGCTCATTGGTGACTCTCTGCTTTGACTTATACCATATGGACCCTCTTTGGGACACTGATGAGCGGTGGCTGCACTCTCATCCTGTCTTCAAGGGTAACTTCTCTGCACCCTCCAGGAAGACCCTCCCCTTATCAGAGAGGGTGCCCAATACTCCAGAACTCCCTGTCTGCAGAAATGTCTTCTCAACTTATCTTCCACCAACACAACCAGTCTCTCCACTCCGAGCTTGTGTTCCTTACCACTCAGGGCTTATGGTCCTTCAGTGGCTTCCAGTTCTCTCCAATGGCAAACTCAGACTCACATGGGTTGCAAAGCCCCTCAGATCTGTCCCTCGCCCATCTCCTCTACTTCCCTAGATCCCTTCAATGCTGTCTCCTCTCTGATCAGGCAGCTTTCCCAACATTCTTCCTGTTGGGATGATGTCATTCAGTGTCTCTTTGAAGATTCCCATAGCATAGCTGGAGACTTATCATTCTGAATGTGTAAGGGGCAAACGGGGAGCTTGAGGACTGTAACATACATAAATACTCCCTCAAGTGGGACCATGAGACAGGAAGATAGTATAGGTGTTTCCCGAAGTTGCAGTGAGTGGGCTTCAGGTGTAGTAATAGTGTGTCTAGTTCCCTGCAAGTTTCACACATTCACCTTGCAGATGTCTTGCTATGTTGTTCCTAGTCAGTTTCTCCAGTGGTAGCAAGAAAGTTGCTAACAGCAGTTGAGGTAACACACACAGAGGAGACAAAGAACTTTTCTTCTAGTTGTTGTTCCTTCAGGTGTGATGGAGCCATTTGAAGCCCCATGCTCATCCCTGGGCCAATTAGCATTACTAATTAAAAAACTGGTGAAAGCCAGGATACCTAGACCAGTCGCAGGTAAGAAAGGGTAGTGGTGGTGCATGTCTTTAATCCCAGCACTTGGGAGACAGAGGCAGGTGGATTTCTGAGTTTGAGGCCAGCCTGGTCTACAGAGTGAGTTCCAGGACAGCCAGGGCTACACAGAGAAACCCTGTCTTGAAAACAAAACAAAACAACAAAATAAAAGAAAGGGTATTAAGACTGTCTGCTTGATTGAACCAAGGGCAGTAGGGTCAGTTTCTGCCAAGTCAAATAACTAGGCAGCTGATAAGTGAGTATCTGAAAGAAATGGAGCCAAAATGGAGGAACAAAGGAATGGATGTTGTAGACACCAGTGAAGTTGCCAACAGGGCAGATACAACCTTCTCTCCTTTGAGTAAGTCACCAGAGGACAAAGGGCAGGGTAGGGTTCATTTACTTGAGCATTTTGCTGCCTGACACAGGACCTGGAAAAGTGTTGAAAAAGTCAGAATGAGTAAAGTTTTTAGAATATCATTGGAGGGGCTGAAAGTTTGTAAAAAAAATCAAATGAAAAGTTCAGAGTTGCAAACAGCTTGATCGGCACCTGCCAGAGCCATGTTTGGTGTATAAATTAGATCTTTTAAAGAGACATGTTTCTGTCTGCTAGTCTTCAGAAACACTGATCCAAGAGCCAGACATCGCTATTAAAGTTTTAAAAACACAGCTCTAAGTCATGCATTATATCGAATGCCTTCATATCTCATCTGATTCAGTAGCTTTTAAACCTCACAGAGGTCACATTTTGAAACAGTAGTCACTTTTTACAACATCTTCAAACATTAAAGAAAAATAAAAATTATTATGAAAAATGGAGATGTCCAGAGAGAGCACTAACATGACACTGGGTATTATTATTGCTGAGGACAATATTATTTGGAGGCTCAAGGTTAAGATGCCTGGCTCATCTCTGTTTCATTTTCCCTTGATTGAAATCAAAGAAGGAAGCTCAGATTCTATTAATGCTCAGTCAGCTTTTTAAAGTCTTAAGTAGAATATGGAGTCCCAAGCTGTGGTGCCCTCAAGAACACTGTAGATCTGTAAGAAATACACAAAATTGCCTCTGTTCTCTCTCTCTCTCTCTCTCTCTCTCTCTCTCTCTCTCTCTCTCTCTCTCTCTCTCTGTCTTTTCAAGAGAGCAATTGTAGGACTGGCTTAGTAGACAATGCGTTTGCCATGTATATGTGAGGCCTTGAGTTCGAATCCCTCAGAGCCAGGCATGATAGCTCATATCTACAATGCCAGTGTTCCTACAGTGAGATGGGAAACAGACTAGATAATTGCCAGAAACTTGTGGGCAGCTAGTTGGCATGCACAGCTGTAAGCGACAAAGAAGTCCTGTCTCAACAAAATGGAAGACAAGGACAGACAACAAACCTGACCTTTGACCTCCACATGGGCATTGTAGAGTACCTATGCCTCCAGGCACACACAAGCTTGTCCATATATACAACTCTCGCCAGGTTCAAAAAAGAGAGGGGCAGATTATAGTTTTGTTATAATGTCAAAAATATTTAAAAATTTTAGTACATTTATTTATTATGTGTATGTGTGCATGTGTGTGATTGTGTGCATGTGTGCGAGTGTGTCTGTGTGTGTGTGTGGGGGGGGGTGGCCTATGTGCAAACATACAGATTCCTGGGTAGCTTTACACAGGGCTCTTTGATTCCCCCACAACGCATCTCCGTTTGAGGAGGGCTCTGTTGTCTTCTATTTGCTCTCTGTTTTCCTTGTTCCCATGTTGAGACTTTTACTGTTCAGAACTGGAAGGGTGTATTCAACTTAAGGAGCATGACACTTTAACCATCTCCGCTCACCAGGGTTCATCTCAATTTACTTTTTCCCAACTGTAGGGTTGAGAAAGCACCCCATTGCCAGTTCTGCAGGGGTGGAAGACCATAAACAGAATCAAAGGAGCCTTGAATCAGCCACCCTGTGAGCACTGCTCACAGGTTACATCCTCACAGACCTCCTGAGAAGGCTCTGGATGACATTAACAATGGCCTCTGCGGTGTATTGCTGAATGTTCAATGTAAACCAGCAGATGAATCAAACAGTCCTAAAGAGAGTGGGGATGTGCTGAGCCCAGCAGGGTCCAGCAGCTTCTCACAGGGTCCTACTAGGCGTGCTCCAGATGATGCATTACCTGCAAAACAAATCAATCTCAGGACCCAATATAAGGCCACCAGAATATATTTTACTGTCTTTAGTGGACTACCATTTTCAAGTTCAACTGCGACTGAACTTTGGGTATAAAAAATCAACTCTGTCTTCACTCACTCAAGAAACCTCAGCTTCTGAGTTGCTGGAATCGATAATGAGGTCATGAACAAACATTATTAATGCCTTTTATTATTTATATGGATGATAATGTGTCCGATTGACACACAACTTTTCACCTCTCAGGTCTAACACCCCTGACCCCTAGTGTCTGCTTCCTGTCCTTCCCTCTCTTTCCCTCTCTTTCCATTCACTCACAGATACAGTGAAAGAACGATATATCACAAGCCGTGACCTCTTGACCTTTATGAATTATCTGTTTAGAAAGATGTGAAGCCACCTTTTATGTCCACCATAATAGATACTTAGACATAGTGGATCAATAGTGAACAAGTTTGCTGGTTATAGTTAATGGGTACCAAAGGGACACTCTGGCAGTGACCTCTGACATTGAAGCTGACAAGAAATCTATAGAGTAAAAAATAAGGAAGATGGACAGTTTTTAAAGTTATGAACACGAACTCGTAGCAAATCATGATAATTTTTCTCCCAGTAGAAATAATTCAGAGTTGTGGGAGGTCACTAATTTCTGTAAATCCTTTCTTTTGGACCACAAAATAGGCATGGCCTTGCGCAGCCTTGCTTTTCTGGAAACTGCAGACCTGACATGAGTCCATCTGTTACCCAAGGAGAACCAGATGAGATTGTTTTCCTGTCAAAGAGGGCTTTTCTCCCTATGAAATGGGCTGTCACTTATCATTTTAGGCAGGTTCAGATTTGTTAAACAGCCACATGGTAATGGGTTTCTATAAGGAGATCCACAGGCCCACCGTTCTGGAAAGAAATCAAGCTTACGAGGTATTTAAAGATGTAATGAGGATGGAACATTTGGGCTTTCTTGAAAAGATGGTTTTTGCGCTGCGCGTTGTCAAGGGGATTTAACTATAAATCCATTGTTGTGTGTCTGAGAGTCTGTTTAAGGCAATTATAGTTTCATACTTTCCACAGAGTTGATCTTAGGGAAACCCACCAGGGCACCAAGCCCACCTTCTCGTGTCACCGCATGGATGTCCACGTATGCAAGTGGGTTTAAAGTGTCAGGGAACTAGAGCTAATCTGTGAACAGAGAAGGAAAGGCTACAACAAACAGCCCAGCAGAGACAGGAACACACAGCATGCAGTCCAGAGGAGAGAGGGACCGAGTGACCTGCAGAGTCCTTTCGCCCCCATGCTGAATCATGATGTCACACTGAAGTGGCATTGCTCGCCAGTCCCCAAGGTCCCCCTGCTGCTAAGTACACTGAAAGCACATTCATCCCCACTGTTCCTTTATCTTCCTCTGCTCTGTAAGATGAATCACTACCGGCTCCAGACCGATTCTGAGGACAGAGGCAGGCCCTGGCGAGGTAGCCTGCCTCCCATGGCTTAAACATTTTAATTAATTTCAACACTAATGCGCAAATGAGAGTTAATCACTCTGCTGCAGTGCTTTCTAATTTACTAAGTTTATTCATTAAAACTTCCTTACTGAACTTTGATTGAATGTCATGCTTTTTTGGAGGCCTTTCAAACTGCCTTAAGGGGTTTTTTTAAGTGATATCTTGGGTAGCAGCTGAAAGCCTCCAGTGTTTGCTTAAAGAAAAGGCTGAGGAAAATTTGATCAGCAAGAAACCTCTGGGCGGAGCAAGAAGCCTTTGGGGCAGTAGGAGGCCTATAAAGGAAGGTTTATTTTTAAGCAATATATAAAAAAGCAAGGGAAACCAGTTTCTAATAAAAGAAATAAAATCCATCACCTTAATACTTTTCAAAACCTGGGACTCCATCTCCTGGTAAGATGCAGCTATCCTTTAGAGCCAACAGAACTATAGTAGCACTTTTGATTAGTGTGGGGAGACATGGTCACAATGTGTCGGCCAACTCAAGTATTTTGGAATCAATATAATAAAAGTTTTAAGTACATAATTTGCCTATTAATCATACCTATATATTTTTTTTTACTGGAAAGATTGTTTCAATGAAGACTTCCATTTTAAATTAACCTAAGAAAAACTTAACCTGTACCTGTACCAGTATTCAATATTAAAGGACAAAACACCTCATATTGTCAGTTACTTTATGGATGCTCTCAGACTGATATAAAAATACATGTCAACCAGATGTGGTGGTGTATGCCTGTTGTCCTAGCACTGAAGAGGTTGAGGCAGGAGCACTGTGAGTTGGCAGTCAGTGTAGACTCCATGGTAAGCCTCCTAACGCAACCAAATATGGTTTGCTTTTTCAGACACTGACAATGTCACTGTCCTTAGGAAGTCATTCCTTCCCTGGCCCCATTCCCCCATCTCCAGACAGAAAAATGCTTAGAAATTTTAGCAAAAACTCAAGTAATTTGGAAGGGAAAATTAAAGTCAGAGATGTCAATGAAAGTGTTGCTTCTATAATAAGGATCAAAATATGAATATAATATTGTAATATGATATGATATATTGATATATAATATGATAATATAATATGAATCAGAAGATGGGTTTTCACATTTTACTTTCATGTTCTATAAAAAATAATTGCTCAATAAGACCCAACAAAGGCATTTTTTAAATGGAATTTGTAACTTTGGGAAATGAAAGTAGTGATTCATGTCATCCCTGTTTGAGAAATGTGACCTGGCTGGATAGTGTGCTCCTTCTTCTGTGAAGGGGCCAGGGCTTGTCCCTTTGAGTTGACACATGCACTTGCTCCTCAGGAGGAAAATGTCTTTGGTGGGATCTCCTCTACGGACACAGACCATAAGAGGATTGTGTCAGCATGGGGTGGATAACGAAGGGGCAGAAACACCCATGCTCTGTCATCAGATCAACCCTGACTCTCTGTTTGGTAGCTGTACGGCCTGGCGTCCGTATTGCGCATCATGATGATAGCCTCCCATGGGCTTTTATGAATATGAGCAGCTAGTGCACGCTGAGCCCTAGTATGTAGTAAATGACACTCAGGGCTAGACACTGCTCATTCTCACTCCAACCTCAAAAATCAGCATCCCATGACATCCTTTATAGAACAGAAAAAAAGAATCTAAAATTAATATAGAAGCTCAAAAGACCACAGGCAGTGAAACAATTCTAAATAGAAAGGTACTGTTAGAGACATCACATTACTTGTTTCAGACTTTACCACTGAGCCATGATGACAAAGACAGGGTGATTCTGGCACAAAGATAGACACTTAGGCAACTGGAATGTCACCGAGGACCCAGAAATAAACTCATGCTACAACGGCCACTCAGCTTTTAACAAAAGTGTCCAAAAACACACTGGGTGGGAAAAAAAGACAGTGTACTTAATAAATAGTGCTAGGAAAACTACATATCCACTTTCAGAAGAATGAAATTAGATTCCTATATCTCACCTTACACAGATAATTCATTCAAAATGAATCAAAGACATAATTTAAAAACCGAACATTGAAACTCCCAGAGGAAAACACGTCACGATATAGGCATAGGCAAAACCTTTCTGAATAGAACCCCAGTGGTAGAGGAAAAGGCTTCAAGAACTGGCAGATGGTGCTGGATGGTGGTGGCAGTGGTGACAAATCCCTTTAATCCCGGTACTGGGATGCAGAGGCAGGTGGATCTCTGTGAGTTTGAGCCCATCCTGGTCTAAAAGTGAGTTCCAGACAGCCAGAGCTACACAGAGGAACTCTGTCTTGAAAAACAAAAACAAACAAACAAACAAAAGATAATTGGTGGATGGGGGTACATGAAATGTAAAAAGCTCTACAAAGCAGAGTAGACTATCAGCAGAGTACACAGTCAACAGAACTGGAGAAAGTCTTTGTATACTGCACTTCAGATGGAAGATACATATATACACATATATACACATATATACACATATATACATATATATATATTTAAAATTAGTACATAGTATATAGTATATAATAAATATATGATACATGCTACATAATATATAATATACTATGTACAATATACTATATACAATATAGTATAATTATATAAAATATGATATATTTATTTTATATATAATATAAATTATACAATATATAATACATAAAAATATAATAATACATATATTAAACAGTACAAAACCCCAAAGGTCTAATTAATAAATGGGCTAAGAAAGAATAGTTTTCAAAATAAAAAATAAAACCATAAAGGGCCATTAACTACTTTAAAAAGTGTCCAAAATGAAGGAAAGACAAATTAAAACTTCTCTGAAAGTCCATCTTACTCTAGTTAGAATGATTATTGTCAAGAAAACAAATGACAACACGTGCTGGTGAGTGTGTGAGGAAAGAGGAACCTTTGTTCAGAGCTAGTGGAATGGAAGCTGCTGTGTCCACGGTGAAATTCAGTGTGGGAGCCATGTGACACAGTCATGGCACTTCTAAGGACTCTTCTTGCCAACACATAGATATTTGCATAGTCACATTCATTGCTGTTCTAGTCACAGTAGCAAGGAATTAGAACCAGCCCAAATGTCTGTTTGTAGATAAATGGATCATGAAAATGTGACATTTTATTCATCTGTTTAAAAAATTGTAATTATGATATTTGTAGGGAATGGAATGGAAAGGGATAATGCATCAAATGAGGTGAGCCTAATGCCAGGCTCCTTCAGATAAGGGTCCTAGATTATAATTTTTTTATATATGTGCATTTATATGGGAGTGAGCGTGGATAGCTGTCATGAAACTAGAAAGGGAAAGGAGGCATTAAGGAAGTTACCATTGTGGGCATTTAGGTACCTTTATGTGAGCTGTTCTTCTGATTCTTGTTTGCTTCAGGGAGTTTTACTTGCATGTTGGGTATTGACCTAGAAGTAGACTTGCCAAGTGTGGAGGGCAATTGGTTTTGGCACACTGGGCATGAATGTTTTTCAAAAATAGCACAGTTGGCTCTATGGAGCAGTCAGTTTGGGACTCAGTGTCTGGGCTATGAGGTCTCTAAAGTATCCCAACCAGCCTAAAGATGCTCAGGACATCAGTCTTAAACCACTGGTTCTGGCCTTCATCTTCTCAGGGAAGTGCTTGGATTTGGCCTGAGTTAGGGCCCTAATACAACAGAGTTGTGCTCTGTGCAGTCAAAGCAGTGAGCAAAGTATATGGGTCTCTGTCACAAGTGACAGGGTGCATGGCCAAGTGTCCTCAGAGTATCTTCTAAGCCATTACAACATGGAGGAAGAAGAATGCCAATTCTCTATCTAGCCCTTCTGTCTACCACATCTCCCAATCCACCCTCTGTCCTAGAGAGTTCCCACGGCTTGGACACCCAGTTCAATGGCTCTCCTTCCTGAGGAGCCTGCCCTGTCCTTCCAGCTGAGAGTGAGGCTAGGAGGTCCTTGAAGGAATTGCCATCTTAGTTTAATATCTTTAATGAGGTCTCAGCCAGTTTTAATCAGAACTTAAGGGAAAAGCTCTGTTTATCTACAAGTATAGAAGAACAGTTTCCTCATTGAAGACTCTGTCAGGTGTACATTCCCAACATTCTTTCTCTCTAAGTCTCTCTGGTCAGCAGAGCACATACTTGACCAGGACCCACAAAGAGGACAAAGGAGGGCAGGTCTGGTTAACTAATTAACCAATTGATTAATTGTTAACATGATATACAGACAGGAGAGTCTCTTCTTGGAGCCCCAAAGGAAGCATGCTTTAGCCCCAGGACAAGTGTGATGAGTGTGGATAATTGGACTTTCTGCTGACGATTAATCCTTCCAGCATGGTCATCACTAGAGTGGGAAGAACAGCAGATGATATTCCTCTGGTAGGACCAAGGAGTTTCTGAGCAGGGCTCTCTCTCTCTCTCTCTCTCTCTCTCTCTCTCTCTCTCACACACACACACACACACACACACACAAGTATGTACAGTGTGTGCCCTGCACAAATCCAGGATATGAAAAGGAACTCTCTGGAGTTGTGTGTCTCTTTATTTCTATCTGTAAAACCCACCTCAGAAGGGTGTGGTGGAGGGTACAAACGCTCCATTCCTGAAACAGCACAGAGCTTGACCATGGTTCACTGGGCATTCTTTGCTGATGCTCTTCATGGGTAAGCATAAAATTTATAATATAAAGTAATATGCATTTGTTGGACTAATAAATGAATAAATATATACTTACAAATTGCTCTGAGGAAGAGAAACACAGAACACAGAATCAGGAGGAATATTATCATAGTTAGAGGGGACAGATGGAGCTAGGACAGCCCTTATGAGAAGTGACATTTAGGCCATATATAGGCAGGGAGATGAGTTTCCTCCACAGACTGGGGGGCAGAAAAAAAGGCATGTAGCTGGAACGCAAGGGGTTACTGGGGTGCTGGTGTTAGTGGAATTTTGGGGCTCTTAATAATCCTTGCCTCTTTTCTTGGCCTCTTTTCTCAAGTCTTGGGCTCTGGCTGCTCAGTGATGGTGAGTGGTTCAGGTGTCATGGTCCCACAGCTTTAGGAGGTCCATGTCATGGTGTTGTCCTTAGAGGATAGATGACACTTAGCTCTGGTGGACCCCGCGGAGGCTTCACCCCCTTCTCCTACCTCTTTTTAAATCTTCACCATAACCTTGGTGCTTAATTCAGCTGGCATTTGCTGACAGTGACCTGGCCCCAAGAACCATTGCCAGAACACATGGGTGACCTCTACAAGTTTCCACCATCAGCAGATCCCATTATTTCCTTTATTGTCCATCAAACCTGGTTTGGTTCCCTTAAATCCTGCTGGCATGACTGCTTGTTTGAATTAAGGCTATAACATCTTAATAGATTGATTCTCAAAACAACAACAACAACAACAAAAACCAAAGACCTTTGTGAAGAAAAGAGCCAATGAAGTGGGTGTGGTTTTAGTCTTGTAGTCTTGGAGTCAATTCGACTGCATCTTCAGTCAACTAAAACCCGTTTTTGGGCCCTCCTCTGGTGGGTTTTCTTATTTAGATTATTTGAGGCAGGAAGGCTCTTCCCACACCCCTAAACCTGGGCAGTATCTACTAAAGGATAGAGAAAAAGGAAACTTTGCTTTTTGCCTGCTTGTTCTTGATCTTGCTGGCAAGTGCATCTATCCTGTTGCTGCAGCAACCCTTCTTTTCCTGATATTAGAACCAACTTCTTCAGCATTCCAATGTAGACCGAAGACTAGCAGCTCTCCAGAAATCCCCCAGGCACTCATTGCCTGGCTAGGACTGTTGAAACATCCAGCTTTTGAGACTGAACTCTACCAGATTCTCAGCTTCTCCTGTGTGAAGCAGCCATTATTGGACTATCCAGACTATATCCTGTAAACTGATCTAACAAATCCCCTTTAATATATATGTTACACATATCTATTTGTGTATGAACATTCTATCAATTATGCTCCTTTAGAGAACCCTGACTAACTTGGTAGGTCTATATTCTATTTCTACAACTTAAATATGAAGTCGAGTCTCACTTCAACTCTACTAGTTCCTTTGATCACTTTACATATTTATTCTACTTTGAAATGTAGAGAGAGAAAATTCCAGATACATTGTCTGAGTACACAGGGACTGTTATATAGATTTATGAGAAAGCAGATGGTTCTGTTAGGCCAGGATGAGATCTAGAACCTCACAGATCCGTATTTTAGCTCAACAGAAGAGGAAGGGTGATCATAACTAAATCTACTGTACTGCGAGAGCCTGAGCTGCCCTTGGAAGTGCTCAAGCAGAGATGTCTGCACATCTATCGTGGATACCACAGAGGGAATCCCTGCAATGCCCGGGTGGTTAGGGTGCGTCCTGTCCCAGCTCCCTTCCAGGGCTAAAAGCTATAGTTCTTACTTTTCATAAGAAATTTAATCATAAACAAGGGAGATCTCCATCTCCATTGTGCCAAGATTTAAGGAGAATTGGGACCTTGTTGTTTCCATTCATACAAACCCCTTAATCTGCCCCAGCTATAAGGCTAACTTGAGCTATCTAAGGAATTCAGTCTGTTGCGAAATTGAGCCCTGTCAGAGGTTAGAAATTTATTTGATTCAAAAATTCTAGTTAGATGATTTAGTTAGATTTGTTAGTATTTTCCACTAGTTTCCACATTTTCCCCACTCATGATCCCCCTTTACCTGCAAAATCTCTATCTGAGCCCACGTGTATAAAATAGACATATAAATCAAATATTTATTGATAGTAAATCATAAGAAGTTTATTTTAAAACAGTTCTTTGACACACTATTAATTTTACAAATTTGTTATAAACAATTGTACAATAATTGGTATGGTCTGTTACAATTGTTGCAGATAGCTACATAGATGAACTGTGTGTTTACTTTTACATAAAGAATAGACTCTGGGGCTGGGCAGGTGGTTCAGTGGTTAAGAGTATTGACTCTTCTTCCAGAGGTCCTGAGTTCAATTCCCAGCAACCACATGGTGGCTCACAACCATCTGTAATGGGATCCAATGCCCTCTTCTGTACTCACAAACATAAAATAAATAAATAAATCTTTATATTTAAAAAAGAGAATAGACTTTGGATGAGTACATGACACCAAGATAGCACATCTTTAACATTTATCAGAGATGACTGATACTTTGACTTTATAATCATCAATGCTAAGGCCATCACTTTGAATAAATGCATAGTACACAATTGCAGAACTATGCTTAGGGCCATTTCAGAAATTATTAGAAATTCTATCCAGTTCCTAGCCAAAGTTCATTTAGGACTTCTTAAAATGAAATTTAGGTTATTGGGCTGGAGAGATGACACAGCAATTAAGAGCACTGGTTGCCCTTCTAGAGATCCTGAGTTCAATTCTCAGCAACTACATGATGGCTCACAAGCATTTGTAATGGAATCTGAGGTTCTCTTCTGTCATGCAGATGACAGGAAGACAGAACTCTCATATAAATACATAATTAAATCTCTTTTTTTATAATTAAATCTTTTTTAAAAAATTAGATTATCAACTTAAATAGCAATCATAAAGACCACATATTCCAGTCCAATCAAAGGTGTGCCACTTTGATAGTCAGTCCCACCTTGAGGAAAGGGGGTAGGGAAATACTAAATCTTTGTTTTGTGTAATTAAACCATTATGTTTCTGTGAAAGCAGAAAACTTTGTAGAGTAAAATCCCTGCAATTGGTGACACAATAGCCCCCATCTGTTCAGGCAACATTGGTTGACCTTGCATGGTAGAGCACAGAGTCCAGAGTGGGTTTGCTGTATGCTCAGACCCTAGGCTGCACTGAAACCAGGAAATGCAACACAGGTGAGCACAGGTGAGGCCAAAATGCCTCAGACTCACTACACATTTGAGACTGAATTAACTTCTGGTTGCTGTGCATTCAGAAACATCTTTCTGTTGCTAAAATTTTGACAACCCCACAGTCAATTACATGACTCTGTAAGCAATTGTCATCCACAGTTCAAAAGTTGACGGTTGGATGATTTTGAAGTATTTCATTTCTATTGGACTTACAAACTTTACAATATGAACACGCACTGCAAATTTCCAGTGAAATATAAAATTGACTGAATTCCTTGAAGCTGTTTACCCAAAAATTTTAATTAGAGCACATTTGGCAGGACCTATCTCCCAAGGAACACACACAGAAAAAAGCAAGTCTAAGCACATCATCTTGTCTTTAGTAAAATAAAGACTTAGTGTGGCTATTGACTGATGGGTTTTATGTTGCTTTCATTCCCAACTTTACATAACCTAGAATCACTCAAGAAAACAGACTCAGTGTGAAGTTATCTAGATCAAGTTGGCCTGTGGACACAATTGTGGGGGATGATCTTGATTGTTATTGATGTGAGAACTAGCCTGTTGTGGGCAGCACCATTCCCTAAGAAGTATAATTCCCATGAACTACATAAGAGTGGTGAGGGTGGAAGGCAGGCAAGCAAGCAGAATACTTATGTTCATTTTCTCTGCTCTCAACTGTAGGTGTACAGGCCTTGACTTCCATACAGCAGTGGATGTAGGCCAAATGAACCTTATTGTTTCTAAACTGCTTTTTGTCAGGGTGTTTTGTCACAGCAACAGAAATGAACTAGAAGAGCAAGTCTGGTGTCAGATAGATGGGAAACAATCATGACTAAGGCCCCATTACTGCCCAACTCTTTTTTTTTTTTTCCTCCTTTTTTATTTTTGATACTTTATGTACATTTCCAATGTTTCCCCTTTTCTGAGTCTCCTCTTTGGATACCCCCCATCCCCTCCCCAACCCGCCTCTAGGAGGGAATTCCACCTCCCACCCCCACCCCCCGTCCACCCATCCCCATATTCCCGCCTTGACATTCCCCTTTACTGAGGCCTCTAACATCCTCAGGCCCAAGGGCCTTTCCTCTCTCCCTGATGGCCATCGAGGTCATCCTCTGCCACATATGTGGTCCAAACCATAAGTCCATCAATGTGTATTCTTTGGTTGGTGGTCCAAACTCCAGGAGGACGGGGGGGGG
>CM052702.1:92911549-92951554 GCA_028551405.1 Uromys caudimaculatus
CCTTCAGACCTTCCTCCAACTCCTCCATCTGGGACCTCACTCTCAGTCCAGCGGTTACTGTTAAGTGAAACTTGGGCATTCTGAACTTTTGGGCTAATATCCGCTTATCAGTGAGTACATACCATGTTCCTTCTTTTGTGACTGAGTTACCTCGCTCAGGATGATATTTTCAAGTTCCATCCATTTGCCTGCAAATTTCGTTAAGTCATTGTTTTTAATAGCTGATTGTATAGATGTACCGCATTTTCTGTATCCATTCCTCTGATGAGGGACACCTGGGTTGCTTCCAGCTTCTGGCTATTATAAATATGGCTGCTATGAACATGGCGGAGCATGTGTCTTTATTACATGTTGGAGCATCTTCTGGGTATATGCCCAGGAGAGGTATAGCTGGGTCCTCAGGTAGTATTATGTCCATTTTTCTGAGGGTCCGCCACACTGATTTCCAGAGTGGTTGTACCAACTTGCAATCCCACCAACAATGGAGGAGTGTTCCTCTTTCTCCGCATCCTCGCCAGCATCTGCTGTCACCTGAGTTTTTGATCTTGGCCATTCTGACTGGTGTGAGGTGGAATCTCAGACTTGTTTTGATTTGCATTTCCCTGATGACTAGGGATGTTGAGCATTTCTTTAGGTGCTTCTCAGCCTGTGAATTTCCATCCAGAATCTGATGCTTGAGCAATTAAATGCTTACTTACATCTAAGCACATATTTTCACATCTGACACTTTGGAAGACGATGTATTTATGCCAGGCATATTCTTGTATCTTTATATCTGCATCTTTCACATTCACTGTTTGGATTTTTTCCTTCCTGTATCTAGCTCTTAAGAGAATCATTAGCAAAGGGGGAAACACAAGACGTTGAGGCAGAGACTTGCAAGCCACACGAACAGTGGAGGGAGGTTTCTCCTAGCCAGCACAGCCCACCATTGGCTCGTCCAGTCTCTGGCTCACAGCCTCCTTATTTGTTGTCTCTCAGCCTGGATGAGCCTCTTGGAGATCTGTCTGAGGTCATTAATGGTGAATAGAGGAGCTCAGGGCTCGGTGAGACCAAAGGTGCTGAGTGTTCAAGCTATTCATTATCGGCATGATGAACGCTGACAGTGGGCTTATACTGTCAGATCATGTACTTAATTTAATTAATAAAAAAATTAAGATCATCACCATTAACCTGCATTTGCTCAGAATGCCACAGGGGTGATTAGTTTGAATGGCACTCAAGGTTTTATAGTCCACTCTAGTAAGAATTACTTTGGTGCCAATTAGGATTTTCCGTAATACCACCCTGTGTAATATCCCTATTACATGACACATTTTCTACAAGTGATTGAGTTCATACCACACAGACACGATGTCACAGGACTCTCCCTCAGAGCAGGCGTGGGAACTCCCACAAATGTTAACGTTCTCGTCGGTGAGGTGATTCCGGTTTTTTATATTAAGCAAACCTATTTCAAGGGCAATGATCCCCTGTCACAGCCTCGGCGCTCTGGGAATTGGAACCGCACCTGACCGCCACAGCTCGGGCCGGCTCAGACTCTCAGAACCTCTCAGCTTTAATATGCTCCCTTCACTGCATGTAAATTCTTATTTTTAGTGTCAGAGAGGAGCCAGTTATTCAAATGACTCTTTCATAACATAAAATAATAATTACAGGGGAACATTTCATTTATTGGGGAAAATCAAGTGGTAAACTACAGAAAAAGAAAAGTGTGGAAAAGTCAAGTCTAAGTCCCTATGGCTTTTAGAAGCCCACTTACTGCTTGGGCTTTTCCAGAATTATTTATTTACTTATTGAGAAAGGGTCTTACTACGGAACTCATGCATGCTTTAAACTTTAGGATTACAGATGGGCACCATGACATATTTGTATACATAAATAAATTTTGTAGGTTGTTGGTATAAAAGGACACTCTTACACACTCTGATCCATGCAACAATAATGAATCCCATGTCTTTATTATTAACTTTGTCATCTTTTATTCAAGCTGATGAATCGTTTTCCATCCTGAGGGTGGGACCCAAGGCTTGCACATGCTAAGCAAATGCTCTACCATTGAGCGACATTGTACCCCAAGTCGACAAGATTTTATGAAGTACTTATTGAGTACCAGTTGCTGTTCATCCAAGTTGAATAAGTATTAAAATTTGATTTTGTTGCCTTAGGAGTTTTAAGAATAGTAAAGGTTTGATAAAGCCATATGCATAAATAATTCTAGAAGGAGACTAACTGGACAAACCGCTTTAAAAACCCAAAAATCAAAAAACAACAACAAAAGACACTCAGACTAAGGTCAAGACAAGGGATCTATATGATTATTCAAATGTTTCATGAGAATGCTATCGTGTATGAACTAAAATCTAATTAGAAGCACAAAATAGAGCCTTAGGTGGTGTTTGTTCTGGGGTGGGGAAGGGACCAGTGAAACATAATTTTAAATAAAATTCCTTTTGAAACGATGAGCAGGGAAGAGAAGCAAGTAATAAACATAGGACAGTTGTCAAGGTCTCTGTACTGCGCTTCTGGTGGCTCCACTCTCTCCTCTCTCTCTGAAACTTGGCTGATGTAGGTTTCACTGTCCTCTGAGTCAGGGCCTAAAATACAGACTGCAGCAGACAGCTTGGGTTCAACTTCCAGTCCCATTATTTACACACTGGGCCACCATCGTTGGGTTTTTCTGTCTTGGTTTGCTCTTCTGTCAGCAGGTAATAGTAACAACCTGCTGCCGTTCTTATCAAACTTCCTCTGCTAAAAATCACCCTGTAGGTTTTCGCCCGTGTTCATTCAAAACCCCACTGGCTGTGGATTTCCAGTTTCTTACCTTTACCAACACCAGTGGTGCTGAACGCCTCTTCAGGTAAATCTTTAGGCATGTTTGAAATCATTCCCACTAGAATAAATTCAAAGAAGTGAAGTTGGCAAGTTCACAATATGCATATTCTATTGCTTTTATATCTGTTGTTAAATCACCCTGCAAAACTGTTTTACTAATATGCATTTCTGTCAATATCTTCACAGAAAGGGGCTTTCCAAGTCCTCAACATCCCATATTTGCTGAATAGATAAATGGAACAGTAGAGAAAAGAAGTTGTCATCTTCCTTTGCAAGGATGGCTGTCATCTGCATAGCTGTAAAGTGAGGTAAGGCATCAGATAACCCGATTGTCACAGGGGCTCCTCAACCTTAACTATAACCCAGAAAGCTCTGTGCCAGTAGAATGTTACACACATTGGGCTGAGCAGACGCACTGTGATATAGACACCAGCCCGATAGGGTGAGGACCCAGTGATGGAGAAGTCAGCCACTGCCTTGGAGGATGTGTAGGAAGCATGTGTTTCCTCAGGGTCCCTCAAAATAAGACCCTAGGAGGAAGAACTGCCTGTGGATGGCGTGAAAGGCTCAAAGACATCCCCAGTACACAGGAAGAGCTGGGTGATGCTTCTTCTCTTCCTTCCTCCCAAACAGACTTACTGAGTGCTGTGCACTGTTCTGAGGGCAATTAAGAACACACACTGACAAGATCTCTGCATAAGCTGAGAGCCTGGTGGAGCTCCAGACCTCAGGGAAGAGGAGCCTTGGCCACTGAGCTCTGATACCCAGAACTGAGCTTCTATTCAGAGATGTGACATGTCACAGACAGGGAAATCCAGGTGTGACCCAGGTGAAGGGGAGGAGGGAAGTAGGGGAAAGAGAGGAGACAGAGAGAAGAGCGGGTGACGGAGAGGGAAGAGGCAGGGGACCTTTGGAGGAACAGTGGGGCATCTGCTGCACACAGTGACACCCCCACCAAGGCCAGGCTGCCCACCGTTGTTCCCTGAGGCAGGATGCAGGCATTCCTTGTTAGGGACTCCTGTTTGTTGAGGCAGCTGGGCTGCTGGAGGCTCTCCAGTCCTCAGGATGTCTTCTCAGGCTCCTGTCAGCCCTTGGCTCTGCAGCCTAACCAAATTGGACTTTTCATTTCTCAAAAGTAGACTGGGTCTTGCTGAAATGTTTCTCTTTCCTGCTTTTCAAAAATAAATAATAAAAACCTACATCATTCATCCTGTCACGTTTCTTGGACTTGGCACGTGGCTGTGAGGGTCACATCTACTTACGTCTTACCTGTAGCCACAGATTAGACAGCCTGTGTCTGATTCTACCTGATGTGACAACTTATGAGAGAGTAGGTAAGACAGAAAGGAGAAGCAGGTTCAGGAAAGGGAAAAGAAGAAAGTCATATACATGTGTGAGTGCAAGCACACACACACATAGACACACAACTAGCACACACCACACACACACACACACACACACACACACACCACACACACACACAACTAGCACAGCTTTATACATTTGGTCTCATTCTATCCCATCCCTCTTACAGCTAGCTATCCATAAAAAATTCAGGATGCCTGTTCATTCTCTAAGTGTCTTGGGTGCGTGGATGAAATTTCTAGCAATATCTCCTAACTTCACTAGTATAATTCAAAAACTCTTATTAGTAATTTCACTTTACTTAAATATATTTCCCCCTTCTGCTATGTTGGGTAAAGAAAAGTAAAAAAATCATCCCTTAACACTGGGACAATGGTTCTTCTTTGCACCCTGAATATGATCTTGTGTGTTCCTTTTGAGGTTAATATATGCTATGCTGGGTAAAAAGCTTGATTAGCAAGGTGTGTGTGTGTGTGTGTGTGTGTGTGTGTGTGTGTGTGTGTGTGTGTGTTGTTTCCATCCTCAATTTTTATCTTTGAATCAGCTTCTGCCTTTTGGAAGTCTACTAATGCACTTCTACCCTTCCTTCCTATCTTAGTTGGGGTTTCTATTGCTGTGATAAACACCATAATCAAAAACAACTTGAGGAATAAAGGGTTTGTTTCAGTTTAAAGTTCCTTGTCACAGTCTGTTATCAAAGGCCATCAGGACCAGAGATCAAGGCAGGAACCTGAAGGCAGGAACCGAAACAGAGATCATAGAGGAATGCTGCTTACTGGCTTGCTCCCCATGGCTTGCTCAGCCTTTCTTATACAACTTGAGACTACCTGCCAGAGCCAGCCCCAGGGCTGCACTCTCCCATAGCAGTCGTTAATCACAAAAATGTCCCATGGATATTCCTCAGGCCAGTCTGATGGGGGCATTTTCTCAGTTGAGATTCCTCTTCCAAATGACTCTGGCTTGTGTCAAAAATGCTAGGCAACACACTTCCTGCATTAATTTATCAACACTCCTTTCCCAGAAGAATTGGACAGAATGGGCATAGGAGGCCCTGGGGCTGGGAAGAATGGAAGGGCATTAGCAGAGGAGACTCAAGTTGTGACTGAAGTGGAGAGAGCACAGGGTCTGGAAAGACGTTCCCAACTGGGACAGAGTTTATTTCTAGTCCTTCTAGAAGGCAATGTAAAATCTGGATAGATAGCAGATTTGACATATTGAATCAGATTCATGGTGATTGGCACAGAATTTATGCCCTCAAACCCAATTAATTATTCATTAACTAATTAGTCGATTCTTAGGAAGAAATACTTTTGTCCTCTTGGGAACAGTTTCCTCAAACACCAATACTGTTTCTCCCAAATAACTCTAAATTCCAAATTAGCTTCTCCATTGCCACAAGGTTTGCAAAATGCTTCGGACGCATCCCGTTACTTAACCCTTCTGGCAAGTCTGTAGAATGTGTGCCTTGTTGAAATCGTGAACTAGAACTTGTGACTTACCCGCTCTGATTAAAAGTAGATTCTAACCACACATCTAGACAAACCATAAACTACAGAACCAAGAAGCTTTTCCAAAAATTCTAAAGTTACCAGAGAGGAAGACTGACTGCTTCTTAAATAACAGCTGACCTGGTAGATTGGTTTTCCTGTGAGGATGTTGGACCTGCATGGCCTGGGGTACTGAGGAAGAGGTACATAATTGTATTCTGCATGATGAACACTTGAGTGGTGTCATGCCCCAGTCAAAGGTAGAGCTGGGGTCCAGGCAGCTGGCAAAAGAAGGGCACAGCTAGGTAGATCACAAGGCACAACATGGCGATGCTGGAGCACTCGAGAGGCGGGAAGTGGTCACAGAGCTTTCTGTTCCTCCAACTCTAAACGGAGACACTCTGATCAACTCTGAAGCAGAACTCTATAGCACATTTTACAGAAGGGAAGCTGAGCTTGGAGAAGTTATAGGCTGGGAAAGAGGTGGGGTGAGTGGCGGGCGTATGAGAGAATTAAGACAATTTCAGGATGTATGGCTTTGGATCACAAGTTACTCATGTGTCCATGTACCCCAAAATGCATATATTGATCCATGATTACTAAGGTGATGGTATTGGGGAAGGTCTGGGAGGTGATTCAGTCATGAGGACTCTGCTACCATGATCAGGACCGATGACTCTATTAAAGATGCTTTAGATAGGATGCATGCATTGAATTCCTTCTGACTCATAAGGATACATGAAGATGCTATCTTGGGAGCAGAGAGCAGCTCTCCACAGACACCAAATTTCCCAGTGCCTTTATCTTGGACTTCCTGGTCCCCAGACCTTGAGATATTCATTTCTGTTGTTTATAAATTTCCAAGTCTTGAGTATTTTGTTATAGCAACAGTAACTGAGACACACACTTCTCTAGTGTAGGACACTACCAGCCCATGAAGAGTGTAGTGTGTGAACTTCAGAATGACATCTCTTTTCTCTGAGCAGTGACAGAAGGTGCCCACATCAGTCTGTTCAGTAAGCAGGCCATGAGTGGGATAATTATCTCCTCTCTCCTTGGCACACCCTAGGAGTGCCCTTCTGCTCCACCCAACTGACTTTGCTCCTGGGTTCCCCCTCCTCTCCCTGATGACAATCCCATCCACCCTGAACTCTTAACTTTGAACTCTCTCCAGTAAAGAGCTCTGGTCTCCAGGTATACGGGACTGCATGTTCACCATTAGGCTGGGGCCACACTTTCCAAGGGTGACCTACTGGCGTGTAAGTGACATCTATTACTGAAGTCATGCCTGAAGTGTTTTCCCCCAAACTCTGTCCTCATGACGCCCCTAGTCCATTTACCATCTCTGCTGTCACTAGTGTCTTCCTGGCAGCGAAGGACGTCCTGTGATGCACTGCTTCACACCGTGTGTGTGCTCCATAAATATTGAAAAATGACAGGATTTTTTTTCAAAGAGATGAAGGTTCCGCCTCTCAGGACTCTCTTCTGCTGTACATCTTTGCCAAGAGTGGGTTAAGAGGGCCCATCTTTTAGCAAGAATAGGGGTTTGGAGATTAGTGAAGTGAGAATTGGTCAGGTTTAATGGCACGGATAATATTTTATTTTTATTTCAATTTTAATATACTATCAACACGCAATGAAGAAAGATATACGGTAACGCTTAAGGAAGGAACTGCCCTCCAACTTGTCTTCAGTTACCAATTTGGGACCAGTTTCAGAAATTATTTTTCTGCTAGTCTTGAGAATCTCAGAAAATTTTGGCTTCATCAAAATGATGTATTAGGAAGGGTAAAGGTCACCTTAAACTTTGCACAAGAAATCAGAGTCGTGTTTGACCATGACACTTCGATTTTTTTTTTCCTCCAAAGATATAGAGAAGACAAGGGGGGGAAAAGGAAGACTTCCTCTGGACAATGAACTTTCTTTATTCTTCTGTGGCATTCAAGACGTTTATTCTGACCCCAGAGGCCCTTAGATATACACTTCGGCGTATTGAACTCGGAAAACTGATCTAGCTGCAAAGACCCTTAGGACTGCCGTTCTTCATGCCTGCATTTCTGTTTAGAATGGGCATCCTTTGGGTCAAGGATTCTGTCTCATTCATTTTAATGTCTCTGCCACCCAGCTCACTGCCTGGCACTGAAAGTCGCCCACTGCAGGTTTAATGAGTTATGATAGTGCTAATCAACGTGGTCTTATGTGTTTGTGATGGGATAGATGATGTTGAGAGTTTACATAGAGTATTTGACATTTAATATTCTCTAAAACTCAGTGGGATGCTATAGGTTGAGTCAAGTCCCCTCTCAATCCATTCAATGATGTCCTAACCCCCAATCCTTTTTGATAGAGAGGGGGAGGGAGATTTGATTTGTCACTGTAACTCTTCCAGGGAGGCTGATGCTGGGATGAAGGTAGAGACTGGGAAGTATAGCAGAAACCAAAGAATCCCAAAGATGCCAGTCAGTCACTAAGGCTGTCTCCTCCCGACCACTATAAGGAGCCAACCTCACCAACCTGGCTTTCAGACTTCTGCCCTCCAGAAGGTTTCAAGATCCCGAAGATCGCAGGGATGGACGTCAGAATACAATGTGTCTGTGAAGCTCCATAGAACGTGGTTTCCTTTCCTGAAGCACGCAACCTGCTGTGAGACCTTATGTGAGTTGCTTCATAGCCTTACAAGACCACATTTTTGAGTTCTCATTCTAGGCAGCAGACACTTGTACCAAGGCAGAAAGTATATATTCCAGTCCTTCAAAGAGGACAGCATAACTGGGAAGAAAAAGAAAATAAAGAAAGCTACCATCGAGCACCAGCACCAGCTGTGTTCTGGGGCCTCTGACCGGGATGCCAAGTAGAAACAGGGCGGCCCCGAGAGGCCACTGCCAGGTGTGGCTTCAGCCCCATAGGTTTTCTAATGCCCTCTTCCACAGACATTTCCATAGAGCAGTACAAAACAAGATGTGATTAGGTATTCAATTAGACCTGTACAGCCCTAAGCCTACTGGGTGCTTCCCAGATTCTGGCCATCTGACAGTGGGGACAAGAGATGGACTGGAGACGTGTATATGTGTCATGGTTGGAATTTTTAGGGCTTACATGTTTATTTTGCTTAACACTTACAAACATCTCACGAAGAAGAAAGTGCTTAGACTAGACCTGTTGTTCTCCTCTGGGGTTGTCATGGTCTCCCAGGTGACATTTGCCAATGTTTGGATACATCTCTATTGTCACAGCTGGGAGAAGGGGCGGTACATGCAGGGCCCTGGATCTGATGTGTCAAGGCCTTACATAAATTATTTTTCTCATAGCTGTGACCAAGCACCTTGCAGAGGCAGTGGAAGGAAGGGACTCTGTGTTGGCTCGTTGTCTGAGGCTATAGTCCACCATGGTAGGGAAATCATGGTGGCAGGAGCCTCAGGCCACTGGTCTTACTGCATCTTCAGTCAGAAAGCAGAGAGAAGTGAGAGCTCAGGCTCAGTGAGGAATCCCAGCCTATGTCATAGTGGCGCCCACAGTCAGGATGAGTTGTCTCCACTCAGTTAGCTCACCTTCTCAGTTATCCCAATCCCTCCAAGATGAAGCATTCCAGACTTGATGCCACTAAGGATGTTGTAGCTTCCAGAGCAAGATGTGTCCTGCCCAAGCAGCAGAGCCACGCCCAGGGAGCCTGCTCTAGAAGAGGAAAATGAAATTTCCAGAGGTGAGAGATGTGTTCCAGACCACACAGCTGGAAAAAGACAGAGCTAGAACAGTCAGAGCTTGGCTCTTCTGCCTTGATGACTAGCACCTCTTCCACCACAAGACCCTTCTTATATGAAATAGGGACTCACATTTTAAGCTTTGGAGAAGAAGAAATTCTTGAAATGATGTTTGGGAAAACATCTTGCTGCCATGGTAAGGAAGGATCATAAGACGTGGATCCCATTCTTCCCGAGAATAGTCTCTCTAAAATGCCTGTCTGCCGTGGGTGCTGACGCACCCTGTCTGGGTTCCAGACCCACTCTGACCGATACTTTGCCTCCCGATAGATGCTGGGGAGGAAGGGTCAGTCCTCTTTAAGGTGAGAAGCTGCGGGGCCCTTCCAGCTGCAGAGCTTCCACCGGTGAGCTCAGGGATCTCTTAGGTTTCCGCTTCTCCTGTTAGCCCAGCTTCCTTTACTCCCTTGAAGGTTGTTTTTCTCAAGAAGCTGCATTGTCTGTGCTAGGGTGAGATAGCTCAGTGGGTAAAGGCCATTACCGCCAAGTCTGGGGTGAGATAGCTCAGTGGGTAAAGATCATTACCGCCAAGTCTGATGACCTGAGTTTAGTCCCTGAGGACCCATATGCTAGGAGGAGAGAACTAATTCTCAAAAGTTGTCCTTTGACTCATATGCCTGTGGCACACACACACACACACACACACGCACACACACACACGTGTGTGTACGTGTGTGTGTGTGTGTGTGTGTGTGTGTGTGAATGAGCATAAGCATACTGGTGAATCTAAATGAGATGGTGGTAAATGGTACCCAGGTCCTAGTCGTGGGAGTAGATGATGGGTTTGCATGTCACTATGTGCAAACAAGTTTTTAAAACCTGCCTTCCAAGTTTCTAAGAGAAATGGCTTTCAAATTCAAAACAGCTAGCACAACTTTATATCCTGGAAACCAAAAACTGCTAGGAAATGTGCCACAGAGTCAATACTCAGTATCTCTCACTATTGAAGCTATCAAACATTTAAGATTATTTTGTTTCTCCAAATTCCCTAAAATTTCTTCCATTTCCATGGCACAGAAGGCATTTATGGCTGCCTTTGGATCGCCTGTGCCTTTGATCCAGCTGAGTCCAGTTTCCATTTGGGTCCCATGTGGTCCAAGGACCTTGGTTCCATGTTCTCTGTCACTACCGCCACTATAGAGCAGCTTATGACCGAGCCTGAGGAATCAGTTGGCACCATTCCTGTGGACAGAGGGAGCCAGATGAGCAAAGACATTCAGTCAGAACAGATGTCTGGATTCCTGCTTGGGATGCTGGAACAAGAAAAGGCAGACACTGTCACTGGAGCCAGGGAGCACAGACCCTAGGAGCTGCTGGTAGCTGACACATGGGGATAAGCCTGCCTTAGTGGAGAGAACCCATCCTGGAGAAATCTCAGTTCCCATTGGCCCTCAGGTCTAGATGTTCCAACCATACAAAAGATAAACTGTCTTGACTGTTTAAGCTAACTTAAGTCAGGTTTTCTGCCACTTACAGCATATAAAGGATTAAACTATGTACTATTTTCATACCTAGGAATTAACAATAAAAATATATGCTAGGGCTGGGGAGATGGCTCAGTCAGTAAAGTGCAGGCTGTACATGCACTGGGGCCTGAGTCCAGATCTCCAGGACTCATAAAAAGCTTAACAGGATGGTGTATGCCTGTAATCCTAGGGCTGGGGGAGGGAAATAGAGACAGAGGAGTTCCTGAAAGTCATTGGCCAGCCAGTCTAGCCAAACCAGGGATGTATGTGCCTGTGCTGCAAAGCACAGGTCAGAGGGCAGCGTACACTTGGAGGAGTGCTCTCCCTCCAACCTCCAAGTTTCCACAGACTGGAACTCTGGTAGTCGGGATTGGCAGCAAGCATGTTTGCCCGCCAAGCCATCTGGCCAGGCCATTTTTTTCCTGTTTGTCTAACAGACAGGAAACCTCCGTGACTGGAGATGTTTTCTGAGATGTCCCTAGCATCAAGTGAAGTGCTGGGGGCAACAGGCACAGGTGCTGCTCTGTCCGGGTCTGAACGAATCGTTCTGGGCATCAAAGGCAGTCCTTCCATTTTCTAACTGAAGAAGCTGAAGCTCACACAGGAGAGGACTTGTTTTGGTTCTTTCCATTGTCGCAGGTCTGCTAGTAAATGTTCATTAGATGAAATATAACCATTAGTTTGGATGTCAATTGCCTACAAAACGCCGCTTCTCCCTGGAAGGGCTCCGTAACCGCTTCCGTAGGAGTTTCACATCAAGCTCGGAGTTGTTAACTCATTTTTCAGCTTGTCCGAGACCACACATGATATAGAGTGCCAGGCTGACGCGGGAAGGGATTTTTCTCCACCAGTCAGCCAGGTGGCTTATTTCAGCCCCCGGAGTAGCTGTTAATCAGGTTGCAATAGACTTCAGCATTTCACTCAGAACCTGGTGGCAATCCTAAAACTCTACCGGTGCTGACATTGCTGCAAAATGAGCTGGGGCGATGGCCCCATCCGTTTTCCGGTTTTATTGAGGGATCCCTTCAGAACGGTTCCTGCTGCAGCGGACCTCAGCAGGGACCCCTTCCTCACCTCAAACGGCTCTCCCAGGACACAAGTGATGTGCCCTGCTCCCAGAGATTTAATAGCATCAAGGCAAGAGCTAAATGCGCTGCTGGTGCCCGTCCAGCGCCGCTCCTACACTCAATCGTGGCCTTTGGAGCTCGGCACTCTCCTTTAGAGCTGTCAGAACCTGTCTGGCCTTTCTCCTTGTGACTCTGAAGAGGTATCTCTCTCACTTGCCTCTGGATTTTTATGAGATGCTGCTGCAACCCCGTTGAACCCTTTCACCCCAAACGGATCCAGTGGAAATATTACTAAACACACTGAGCTCAGAGTGAGGAAACAGAA
This sequence comes from Uromys caudimaculatus, assembly GCA_028551405.1. NCBI lineage: Eukaryota > Metazoa > Chordata > Mammalia > Rodentia > Muridae > Uromys > Uromys caudimaculatus. The sequence goes on from CM052702.1 coordinate 92,923,850, forward strand.
AAGTTCTGGCAGCACAGGTGACCGGTATAGAGCTGCATTACTGTAAAATACCAGGGCTGAGAAACAGCAAGAGCACCCATTGGTCTCACAGAGGACCCACTGCGATCCTGTTCTGAGCACCCACTTGGCAGCTCACAACTGTCTGCAATTCCAGTTTCAGGGCATCCCACACCCTCTTCTGGTCTCTGCGGGCATTGTATGCACATGGTATGCTTACACTCAGGGGCAACACATATGCACATACAACAGAAATAAAGAAATCTCCTTCTAAAAAGGGAGAAAGAATCACTGGAGCTGGCATTTTAAAACCCAGACAGTTCGGCTCGAGGGCTGGATCCCCTTTCGACTGTTCTACAGTGTTTATAAGCTTATGAAACAATTGCCCTTAGAATCTACTGAAGCGCACCCACCCTATATGCAAATGGCCATGAGCTGACCTTGACAACAGAGCATTTTTATCCTTCAGATGCTTGAATCACTGCTTAGAAGTCATGGCTATAAATAAATAAATAAACAAAGTTGAGACCTAAAAATTGCTTTACCTGAGACAGTAAAAGAGCATTGCGAAAAATACAGGAGGGAGCCTGTGATAGAACTGTTCACTGTCTTGACTGTGTTCCAAGCCACAGGGTCAATAAAACTGAATAGCCAACACACACACACACACACACACACACACACACACACACACACACACACACACGGGAGGGGGGAGCAGGAGGAGAAGGGGAGGAGTCTGAGAAAGAGGAGGAACCTGACTGAGATGCTGTGTGCTGTCAGTGCCATATCCTGACCTGCTGTGATCACATTGGATAGTTCCTCACATACTAGCCCTGGGAAGAGGGTTAAGTGCATAACAGGTTCCTCTGTGCTCATTCTTAAAATGTCATGAAAGGCAGCAGCTTTTTAAATGGAGGGGAGTATTGCAAAGAAAAACAAAATCAGTGCATGCAGCAGTTAGTAAATATTTACAGAGTTAATATATACCAGTTAGGCCAGTGTAGTGAGTCAATTGTTGTATTCATACATATGTATATGTATATATATTCATATATATAATGTATTTATATATATTGAATATATGTATATAATGTATTTTTATATATTGAATATATATAAATATTCAAGGAAAAGTAAATTATTCTTTTTTTTTGTTTTTTGTTTTTTTGAGACAAGGGTTCTCTGTGTAGACCTGGCTGTCCTGGAACTCACTCTGTAGACCAGGCTGGCCTTGAACTCAGAAATGTACCTGCCTCTGCCTCCCAAGTGTTGGGATTAAAGGCGTGTGCCACCACTGCCCGGCCAAGTAAATTATTCTTAACAATTATGTAGGGTATTACGAAGTGTGTGGTGTCCTGTGAGTGGGATCATTAGAAGGGAGAACATACAGGGCCTACGATTGTGTTGAAGTGGCCCTGCCCATCAGCCCTGGAACCCTGCCTCTCCTGAAATATGTGCCCCGGGAACCAACACAGAACTAAGCAACTCTAAACAGGGCTCTGAGCGTCTCCCAGTCACTGTTTTCCCCCATGGTCTCTAAACTGCTAAAGTTCCACAAAGTGGCATAATCTTTCTGAAGGTAAACTTGGCAACATTTATCAAAGGTTTGAATTTCTGGTACCCTTCATTCCAGGGAATGGTAATTATTTATGGCAGGGGCAGTTAGCTCGAAGTGGTGAGGTTGGGGTGCATTTAAAAGTCATGTGCTTTACGTTGTCCTGTATGTAGTTCCTGAATTTTTGTCATTGAGGGAAAGGGAATCCAGTACTGTGAATAGTACACAAAAGTCACAAGAGAGGAAAAGGCAACGACACAAGAGGTGAGAGCATGTGACAGAAGTGTGGCTCTAACATGGGGCAGGGTAGACATGCATCTGAGGAGTACAGCTGAGAGACCTGAAGTAACCACACACACTCATGGTCCAGGGACATTTGACAAAAGTGTCAAGAGAAGTCAGTGGAAAAATAACACCTTTTGAATAAATAATGCTGGAGAGAGTGGACGTCCAAATTCAAATCAATGAAGTTGACCTCTTCCTATTTTATATGGAAAATTAACCAGAACAAAATATCAGAATGGGAGAAAAACAACTTAACTCTCAGAGAAAGATCCATGTGCCAACATCCAGGCAACGGCTTAACTAACATGATACCAGCAGTGGAAGAAGAAAGAAGGAAATCATTAGAGTTTGTAAAATCAAAAGATCTTTGTGTGTCAAGAGATAAGTAGAGAGATAGCTCAGAAGGGGAGGGAAGAGTTGTAAATGATGTATCTGATAAGACCAAGTATCTGATAAGACCAAGCATCCAGAGTATATAAATAATTTTTGATGTGACCAGCAGAGCTATTAAAGCATGTGCATTGACTGGGGCTGCAGCTCAGGGGTTGAGTGACTGCTTCTCCATGTACAAGGCACCGAGTGTAAACATATGTTCGGTACCAACACTTACCAGTAGGGGATATCAAGCAAGAACTAAACAAAAGATGCTGTGAAAAAACGGTCTGATGAGCCGGGCGGTGGTGGCGCACGCCTTTAATCCCAGCACTCGGGAGGCAGAGGCTAGGTGGATTTCTGAGTTCGAGGCCAGCCTAGTCTACAGAGTGAGTTCCAGGACAGCCAGTGCTACACAGAAAAACCCTGTCTCAAAAAAACCAAAAAAAAAAAAAAAAAAGAAAGAAAAACGGTCTGATGACTCTGAAATTTACACACAGTGCCATTGTGCAACTCAGCAATTCTAGATAAATGCTCAAGAGAAGAAAAAAAGAATGTTCTCATAGGTTTACACCATACCACGTGTAGGAATAATGAAACGTGACGCTTCCATACAGTGGACTATTACTCGGATATATAAATGATGCTACAAATGAGTTAGCCTTGCAACATCACGGTGAGTGAATGAGGCTGTGTAATACGAGCTTCCATTTATATACAAGGTCCAGACAAGCCAAATCCATAAGGGATAGGGCGTCTACTTGGGAGTGATGAAAACATTCTGGAATTGGGTTGTGATAGTTTGAAGATGGGCATATGACCTTGTGAACATACTTTAAGTCATTAAATGTATGGGTTATATGGTATGCAAATTGCACCTCTTAATTGGGAATTCTGGGACAGTATCCACCCAGCTGGGGCAGAACTCAGTAGAATCATTGTGGTGGGCAGTTAGGAAAGAGCTTCTGTCTCAACCAGGAGAGATGAGAGAGATTTTACAGGAAGCCCAGAGGCAGGCATGCAGGTGGGTCTGGATGGGGAATCAGAGAGGGCTGGCTTGGTGCACACACTCTGAGCCCTTCTTCTTCCCCACACAGCAGCAGATTTTCCCTCTCTCTCTCTACCTTTCCATCCCAGACTGCATTTGACTCTTCAGGATGCAGCTAGGGTCTTGGGTTGGTCTTGTCTATTGTCCTTCCTTGGTGATGTACCAAAGAATGACTTTCTAATACTGATGGAAACTGGCTTTCAGATTGTCATTTTCAAGTTTACCAATACGATTAAGGGTTTCTTTGGAAAATCAGCTGAAGGGCGGCCATCCTCTCCTCTCCCAGGGCTTTGTCAGTATTTCATCTTCACTGAAGAGGCTGAAGAATTCGTAGGCTGAGCCAATTGGGTACTTACGGAGTCCCTGCCCTTGTGATGGTAGGTCCCCGTGGTTCTGCAGGCTTCAGACTGGGGAAACAGGAGCTGCAGCTGATTTCCAAGCCTTCATGAGTGGGTAAGGGATCACCTGTGTTACTAATAATTGTTGTCTTTGGTAACTTCAAGTGGAAGAGTAACAAGAGGTATAAATCACCCCCCAGGCTCTTAATTACTCCATTAACAGTTGCTTTGTTATCCAGGATGCAGAGCGGTTGCGCTGCTCTGTGAGTACACACCGTGAGTTCACAGGTTCTGTCCTGGCTCCAAGCCAGGACTTAAAATAAGTTATGCTAAATGGATGGCTCAGTTGTTCCCCGGGACTCTCTCTGGGTTTGGGTTTGCAGGCCTAAGCGCATGCTGGAGCAATTCGGGGTCTGTGCATCTTCCACGAGCTCCGCAGAGCCCATGCTGCCTCGCGCTACAGTCACTACAGTTTTCGTGCTGTTGATAGTTTTGACTCTAATGTCGGTGTTTTCTCCATCTCTTGGCCTCCATATCCTCTGGTAGTACTGCAAATTAATCTCCAGTCTCTCTCCTCTCTCTCTCTCTCTCTCTCTCTCTCTCTCTCTCTCTCTCTCTCTCTCTCTTTCTTTCTCCCCCCCCCCCCCATAGTATGCAGCTGGCAAAAACTAGAGTTCTAACACTTAAAAAGAAAAGCCAGGCAGGCAAGTGATAACTCGACTGGACTTTGGGACTCAAAAGTTTGGAATCGTTGAGTCTTCCTCTTCAAACTCCGTCACGGTGTTCACGTTGCCACATAGAGGAACTCCAGAAGCCTGCGGTATGGTACAAACTCCCCTCTCAGACCCTACCCGCCTCCAGCTGCCCTATGGAACTGTGATCTGTGATCCCTAGGGGTACAAGCTTTATTGATGCAAAGACTAGTCTGGCTTCGCTGTGTGACCTTTGACATACATTTGCATACGTGGAGCCTCATAGGCCACACCCTCATGTACCAACAACTAAAATCTGGAGGATGAAGAAGACATGTGACAGCGCTGTCTCCTCAGTGATGACAACCTGAAACATTTGACCCTTGCAGTCAGGCACACCCTGTTGCCCCATCCACTGGCCCTCTTGGGATACAATGCTGATTCTCTGTCCCTGGGCCCTAATCTTTCCACTAGCCCCAACCCACTGTTCTTCCCTTCCCGTCTCCCACCTAGATCTACCTTGAAGTTTGTTTCCCTCAGGAATGTCACCTTTTGAAGAGAGTGTGTCTTATATGTCCAGTGAACACAGTATAGGAACAGCGAACCTTTGCTGAACGTCTGAAGTATGTCTTGAAACTGCTCCTACTAGCAAGTTCGTCATGGCCATTGAAGACTCATTTGGGTTTGGTAACAGAAAGCATGCTGGTGTCCTGGCCTGTCCTCCTACAAAACCTACCCCAACCAACTGAAATTTCTTTTTTATTGAATCTGAACCACATAGTCTCTTTCTATCGAAAACCACTTCCACCTCTCATGGAGATCAAGGACTCCCAATCAGAATCTCTCTGTACATATAAAGGAACTGCAAGTCTAAGGTAAGTCAAAGAACTAAAGAGGGGTGCTTTCTCCCCCTTTGTCTTTCTCTCAACCCTCTCTCCATATTCACATCTACAAAAGAAATCATCTTTATCTTTGGGTAGTGAAAATTTGGATGATGTTAGTTTTTTTTCTGTGTCATTTCAAAGTCTCTATAGTGAGCATCTATTACCATTGACATTAGAAAAAAAAAAAAAAACTAACAAGAAAGAGTCACAGGAATGCTGAAGCTCGCTACACCCAGACTCTCCAACTTAGTTCTAATGTCAGCTACTCAGTCCTACCAACCCAAAGAGCACTGTCTGTGCTGCTGGTCTGAGAAGTTAGTCCCCTTGTAAAGGTGGTTCACCTACACAAGCATCCATGGACCATGTCCGGAACACCTAAGTCCTCCTCAGTGCAGCAACCCAGCACGTGTTGCAGCTCCGGCATCATGAAGAACCTGAGTTTGCACAGTTAGGTACCGACGCACTATTGAAATGATGGACTCGGGAGTCTCTCCCTGTCATCATCCCTCCTTTAAAATCACTGTCAGTTCAGAGGAATTTTCCCATTTTACAGAAAAGGAAATAGAAGTACAAGCATGCTTTGCTCACAGAGAACACGCGTCTCCCTGTGCTTCCCTTTGAAATAGTGTAGATGAGAAAGTAATAGACCACTAAGTTAAAAAACCAATAATCTGTGGATCAAAATTTGAAAATATACAATAAAATGACAACATGGTTTAAAAATGGAGGTGAAAGCTGTCAGGCTAGAACTAGTCACGAATCAAAATAGGGCATGAGGCCCCACTCTTCTCTGGGGACGTCTAGACAGTTAACATGGGGGGGGGAGGAACATCTTCAGCAGGATAGGCATAACCCTTACCCAGGCTTTTTGTCTTAGAGTTTTACTGCTGTGAACAGACACTGTGACCAAGGCAGCTCTTATAAGGACAACATTTAATTGGGGCTGGCTTACAGGCTCAGAGGTTCAGCCCATTATCATCAAGGTGACAGCATGACAGCGTCCAGGCAGGCATGGTGCAGGAGGAACCGAGACTTCTGCATCTTCATATGAAGGCCACTAGGAGAAGACTGGCTTCCAGGCAGCTAGGACGAGGTTCTTAAAGCCCATGCCCACAAGGCCACACCTCCTAATAGCGCCACTCCCTGGGCCAAGCATATACAACCCATCACACTCTTGTAAGTAATCCTAGTTAAAGTCATTGAGTCACCTACATGAGACACTGAAGTAGAAAGCGGACTAATTGGGACAAGGAAAGGAATTGATGTGGGCAGAAGGGGAATAAGAGAGGGCCAAAGGGATAAGTGTGATCAAAACGTGTTATATATATATACATATATGAATATACATATGTTAATATATATATGAAAATGTCATAATGAGACCTTTTATTATATATAATTAATATGCACTGTAAAACTTCTTAAAACCATGATACATGTCTGCACTTGGAGATGAACATTTTCAGAGTCACACCTGCTGGGAACTCATGACTCATTCTCAGTGGAGCTGTTGACAAGACCTTAAGCACCATGTACTAATGTCTCAACAGTTACAACATTTTCCTAATCAATTGTTTTTTTAAGGGGCAGCATGCACACAATCTTTTGTGCCCCTTCAGCAGGCTTTATTTTGTGGCTCTATAATATTATTTCATTGCTAAGGTAAAAGTGAAACTGCAATCCAGCTTAAGTGCTGGACAGTGCAGGCAAGCTGCTGCTGATATATAGTCTTTAGGTGGAAACTTGTCTTTAGGTGTTGCTGGCATGGAATAACAGCTTCCAGTTTGGTCTTCCAGGTCTAAAATACACACACACACACACACACACACACACACACACACACACACACACACACACGGAACTTCCTGTGGCTTAACAACTTGTGAAATTGAACTCGGACACAAAATGTGGGAGAAAGAAAAGGCTCTGAAGACTCTCCCTGGCTCTGGACTAAAACCCACATGAGGTGGTAAAAACCCAGAAAGGCTCAAGATCTTGAAGTCATGGGGAATCTGGCAAAGTCGCAAGGAATGGAGGTATTTGCAAAAGACATCTGACAAAGCCAGTTTCTAAAACATACTCAGAACCCTTACAACACAACAAGAAGCTGGGCAACTCAGTTTAGAAAAGGCCAAAACCTGAATGGACAGCTTACCGAAGAAGACACCAAGATGGTAGGTGGGGCAGGTAAGCACATGCAAGAACTATTTAACATCACGGCTTCTTGCAAGTTTCTGCAGCAAGGAGGCAGGGTCATACACCTGCTGGAACAACTGAAATCTGAAAACTGGACTCCCCTCCCAGGACTGAGGACCCATCGAGATCTCCCTCGATGTTGGTAGGAAGGCTGCTTTGAAAGCCAGCTCGGTGGCTTCTAGAAGGGTAAGCATCCTCTTCAGCTTCAACCCGGCAGTCCATCTCCTTGGCATTTACTTGGATGTGGTCAAAACTTGCACCCAAATAAAAGCCTGGATACCAGTGTTCCTAGTGGTTAGGATGTGGGATCAACTGTGGTGCCCATCAGTATGTAAATAAACAAGTCAATGGTGGTAACCCAGACAACGGGACATAAAGAAAATGAACTGGCAAGCCGTTAAGGCTCAGAACACAAGTCTTTGAAATAGAGTACCTTGCCAAAATGATCATTTCAAGGTAAAAGAAATTAAGACCACCAGAGGCGACTGGTCCCTCTGGCCCTCTGCCTTTTCTGCTCTCCTGAAGTCCTGTGACAGGGGTGTCACCCAGTGAGGCCAAGAGGAATCTGAATAATCAGGCTTTTCAAAGTTTTCTTAGTTTGTTATCCTTAGATCCTCCCAATTTCTGTAAAATTGTACTTCTGCGTGACTTCCCATTCTTCACCACTCAGAAAATACTCAGTTCTCTCTGGGCCTCTGGGGCTCCACTTCCAAAACCCCTAACACCATGGAAAACATTGGTTAAGTAGATTAGTTATGGTTTTCTCTCGCTAACTTGTCTTCCAGTACAGAATGTCAGCTAGCACCTTTACACGAGTCAGAGAACGCTATTCATTTTTCTCCTCTACAAAGCTATGAAAAGACATGGAGGAGCTGGAAATGCATATGAAAAATGAAAGAAGCCGACTGCTAAGGCTGAATGCCTAACAGGAACACTGGGCAAACGGCAAGCTGGTGCAGATCAACAGTTTCCAGAAGTGGGTGAGAGGAAAGGCTACAGGCCACAAGACTGGGGCAGCAACAGTGTCCTATATGGTATAATAGCAGATTCCTGTCACTATATGTTTACCAAAACATACAAAATGCATGGCACAAAAGCCAACCCTCATGTGAGCATCTGGTGGAAATGATATAGAGAGGGGAGTGTGTGTGTGCGTGTATGTGTGTGTGTGTGTGTGTGTGTGTGTGTGTGTGTGTACAAAGAATACATTGAGAATTCTACTTTTAACTCTGTTTTGGTCTAAACCTAAACCTGTCCTCAGATGGCATTTTAAACTTCTTCCAATCACAGTCACTTTTCACTCAAAACATTTTTATAACACCCTGAGAATGTAGATCTATAAAATAGATATGCAAATCAAATGTTTATCCTTAATAAAGAAATATATTTAAAATAATTCTTTGGTACACATACAATTTTATCATTTTTTAAAGAGAAAAACAAACTTGCACACTAATGTTTATTTTTGTGTAAAAAGGTTTGACCTGCGGTGAGTATTTGCTATCTGGGACATGGACCATCTTCAGCATTTTCCCCCTTGACCACTGTGAGTCACCAAAGCTGACAGTGTCACTTTGTATGCATAAACAGCCCGGGTGAGGTGTGTTTAGGTCATCTCCGAAGTTATTTAAAATTCTGCCTTAATCCTAAACCAAAGTGTGATGACTTTGAAAACACAGCTCAAGTCAGTAACTCAAGCAGCAATTTTAAAAATCAAGCACTCTAACACAACACAGTTCAAAAACCATTAAACTGATGCTTGGATGCTGACGGAGAACAGTGTTAAAATACCCAAAGTCTTTCCTATGGTTAAACTGTAGTGTTTCCTATGAGAACAGAATACTCTACATATGCATTAGAATCCCGGCTGTTCACAGAGCACAGCAACCTCTGGCTGTGTCAAGATTCTAGGTTACACTTGTTGGTGTGGGCTGGTGGCATGCACAGGGCAAAGTACATGTGTTGCATTCAGAACCAAGGCTGCTATGATGTTGTGCACAGAGACACAAGCAGTCACTGCTACAACACCTGACATTCTTTAAGTGTTTGATTTTGAATTAATGTTTGGTTACTGCATGTAGAAACCTCTCACTGTGGCTAGCTTTTTCATGACCCTACACTCATCTTCTTGACCTCAAGTGGCACAGGATAACATATAGCTGGTTTGGAAAATAAAGAAGCTTGTGTGTGTGCATGGAACCATCACGCCCTGCCTTTATAGGACTAATTGGAGGCAATGTGATGAAGTTGGAGGAAGTCCCCCAGCTGCCACCCTGAGTCTCCCTTTCTCATGTCTTCCTAGTGCTGGGCCCTGCCCTGCCCTGCACTAAAGGTAGTGTTGAACTCTGTGAGTGAGCCTTGAATCAGTCCCCATTTTTATTGACTTTAGGACTCAAACGACAATTGATCACAATAACTGCACAGGTAACTGACTGAATTGTGAAGAGCATCCCTAAAGCACCTGGCAAGACAATCAAGCCATATTGCTTGGACCAGAGAAGGCTTCTCTCTAACTTAATCTTCGACCTCAAGGTAGGGTGGGGTGGGGTTGGGTGTGTGTTCAGCCTGTGGGGTTGGAAGGAGGTTGAGGGTAGGGAGCACCATGGATAGGAGGGAAAGGGGTAGAGTTTGTAGGAGATGTGGAAATGAATAATCCGGATGTGAGCCATTAGAGGGTTGGGGGACACAGCTGTGCTACATGAGAGGGTGGGGGGAGCTGATGGTATTGAAATCACCCTAAAAGCAAGGGCCAGCTCATGAGGTTGTCAAGCAGAAGGGGGATCCTGCCTTGACTCTCACGTGTTTCTAGGATCTATTCATCTAAGAGGCTCAATCAACATTCAAAGAAGAGGGAAGGGGAAAATGAGAAAGGTGGTGGGCACACTCATCCACTCGGCTGCGAGCTGTGTGATAAACAGGATTCCAGTCTGAAGTCGGCGATGTGCCCGTTCAAACCAGTCACTCCGGATACCGACGCAGCGCCACAATCATCGCTGTCCTCATCTGTTGTTAGTCAAAGAAGCGTTTTCTCACGATGGCACGACAAAACAGGCTATTAGAAATTTTACTGTATTTTCCAATGTGGACATTCTCTACTTCCTGTATTAGGACTGGGGAGGAACCTCACTTTCCATGTTTGCTGTATTTGAAAATTTATGAGCATCTCCCGATGAGAGATATAAAACTCAACGGCAGCTTTACTGCTAATGATGGGAGAGACTGGTTTTTATTTGTAGCCGTTGCTCTTTAATGACCTACATAGCTTTGGCACTTTTCCTACCTAGACAAAGGAATATTGATTTTCCTTTTCTTCTCGGTAGTAAAATCTTGCTAAAAGAGTGACTCAGCTAACATGACTGCTTTGGCATCTTTTTTTGCTCATGGGTTAGCTGGGATTCTATGAGAACGAAGTGCCCTTCTTGCTGGCAATGCTGTCCCACGGATAAATGGCTTCTGATCAGAGGCTCAGGGAGGTTCTTTCTGCCATTTTATGTAATGTTCTTGTAGACAGACAGGGGGAAATGAGGACATCTTATTTGACTAGGGAGAAAAATGCATCCTTAAACAAAAAAGAGCAGGAAGAGAGCTATAGGGGGTACCAACACTCACAAATTGAATAGAGAGATGATTAGAAAGAATATACTTCTTAAAACCTTGGGAAAATACAGAAAAGGAGGCTATGGAAACATTAGCAAACTGAGGTGGCCCAGGACAACACTCCCCAGAGGTGCTGGATTGCCTGGGCAGCACGGAGCTAAGACATTCACCACGTATGGACAGCACACGTGGTTGCCCCGGGACTCACAGGTATGTGCCCCATGGCTGATTTACAAATCCATGTTGAATGGGGTGGATGGAGGGAAGAAGGGCGACACCCATGTGCAAAAGAATAACTCTGCCACCTCAGTGCTGCTGGACATTAGAAAGAGGATACATAGTCTTCAATTCCACCATCCTGTAGCAAGCAGTGTCAACACAGAAGTCTTGGTCATACAGTAGCTAAGGGAGAGGAGGCCAGGAACTCTGGACCTGGAAAGCTGCAGCCAGGAGGCCTCTTGCCTGTTTGGCAAATGTGATTGTATGAGAACACAGCCACACCCACTCACTTGTATGGAGCCTTTGGCTGCTCTCCTGCACAACTGAGACAGTTCAATGACAGGTCTGGAATATTTATTCTTTGGACCTTTATTAAAAGATGTTTTATCAGGCCGGGGAGATGGCTCAGTGGTTAGACATACCTTGGGTAGGCCCTTCAACCCAAATCTGATCTCCAGATCCCATGAAGAGGCAGGACAGTGTAGACTCCTAAGAGCTGAATTCCACATGTATGCAGTGGTATGTACATTTCTGAATATACATACAAATAACAGTATTAAAATTGTTTTAAATGGCAACATCTGGATGAAGAACAGAAACGATATCTCTTTCAAACTCTCTGCCTTCAGAACTTACAGCTGATTTTAGGTGTGTGAGAGCCAATGATACCCAACTCAACATTAACAGCAAGAGGCATAAATGGCAAAGAAGCACCTGCTGGGTGGGTGTCTTTCTTTTAATCCTATCTGAGAGCCTCCTGGATGCATGCACCATGTGTTCTGCTGCTTAGCAATGCCTACTCCCAAGATAACTCCAGAATATAACATTTAGGCTAAATAATTAAATAAAGACCAGCATCTACAGGGCCTCGAGGCTCTTTTACCAAGCACACATGGATGGAGCAGTAGTTTCTCAAACTTCTGAATCTTAGTGATGGAAAGGTTAGCTAATCCCTGAAGCTCAGGGTAAGTCTCTACTAGTTGTGGCCTGAAAAAACAGTTCTTTCTGTTGTGATCATGGGTGAAATGCCACAGAAACAGCTAACATTTAGCCAGGTTTCACACATGGAGGGCATGAGTGCTTTCTGCAGTTTCACTCATCCCTTGTCAAATTCACCCTAGGAAGCAGGCACAGATCTGATTCTAGCTTTCCCTACAAGACTGCCATTCCCATGAGGCTCACTGCCTTTCTTGTGCTGCAGAACCAGTGGGGAGCAGAGTTGTGCTCTGAACAAAGAAATCTAGTTCCAGACATAGGGCAGAAGGCCCCAAATGGTTCTGGCCTTTATTTGAGGCAGTAGTTCTCAGCCTCGATGCAGGTTTGCTTCACCTAGGGACCTTTCCAAAATGCTGATACCCAGTTTAATTAGAAACAGAGCCTTGGTGTCAGTGTGTTGTAAAACTCGTTTCAGAGAGAACGATCAGAAATAGCAGTGTAAGGAACTGCCTGAAGTTGTGCAGAATGCCTCTCTTCTTGTGCTGTCTCCCCAAAGCCAATGTCCCACTAATCCCCACATGCCACTCCTGTGGCTCTTGTTGGCTGCTTCCAGCTCATGAAGGCAGTGCTGGTTCCCACCAAAGTTTCTATGGCATCCTGGAGCCTCTGGCTCATCTGAATTTATGGGTTCTCTTACAGGTCCGATACATTCCAAATCGCTATTGATTAAGAATAGCTATCATTCATTGTGCTAGCAACTGTACCAGGGGCTTTCCAGACTTGGCTATTAGATTTCCTCCCTACTGTTTGAGAGTAGCCTGAGTAGCAGCACCCGTCTTCTCACCACTTTTTAAACTGATTGTAATGAGTAAAGGGCTAGGGTATATTAGGTAAACATGGTAGCCTTACTGCAGGTGAAAGCTAGGGAAATTACAGGGTAAGTGTGAGCCATAAATGAGCTTCTGTGTATTTGCACCTTAGAGTTAGACACTGTGTAAAGTTCAGTCGTTGGACAGATGTCCTTAAACCTAGAAGAGACATGCCACTGCTGCGACAAACGTTCACAAGGCATTATACAGTTGAGCGGCATTATCACAAAGCAGAGACCGCAATAGCCACTTTATTCTGTGCAGGTGCCATGCTTGGAGGTCATTAAGGCTACTACAGTGCAAAGTCATTTACAAATTTCTCTCAATTTACATGTATCTACCATCTGCAATATTTCTCCAAACTAATTCCCCAGAAAAGTGAAAGAATGAGATTTTGCTGTATTTCCATCTTGTAGGCTGCACTTATGGGTGTCATATGCAAGACACACATGAAAGGCACAGCCACAGCACACCTCGTGGGGTTTGCAAGCCATTCACCTTAGCTTCTCCTGCTGCGGTAGCTTCAGGCACACAAAATGTTTATCACTGTTGTGATGCTGTTGCTTCTGTCCTCCATGTACCAGCTGCTGAACACATGGTTCTGTGTTGAAAAGAATGGGAACACGTGGACATTTTTTGTTGGTATTCTAGATTCTTCTTCTTCTTCTTCTTCTTCTTCTTCTTCTTCTTCTTCTTCTTCTTCTTCTTCTTCTTCTTCTTCTTCTTCTTCTTCTTCTCCTCCTCCTCCTCCTCCTCCTCCTCCTCCTCCTCCTCCTCCTCCTCTTCCTTCTCCTCCTTCTCCTCCTCCTCCTCTTCTTCCTCCTCCTCCTCTTCCTCCTCCTCCTTCTTCTTCTGCCTCCTCCTCCTCTTCTTCTTCTTCCTCCTCCTTCTCCTCTTCCTCCTCCTTCAATAGTCCCTGGCTGTTCCTGTCATTCTTTTTGTGCCATATTCAGAGTCTTTATTAGAGTAACCCTACAAAAAGAATTCAGAGACTTTAAAGAATCAAAGAAACAAATGCAGGCCTTTCTAATACCTTGGCAATCACGTTCTAAAGCCATGGTTCTCAACCTGTGGGTCACGACTCCTTTGGGGGTTGAATGTCCCTTTCACAGGGGTCACCTAAAGCCATCAGAAAACAGATGTTTACACTATGATTCATAACAGTAGCAAAATTACAGTTATGAAGTTGCAACAAAAAATAATCTTATGGTTGCTATCACCAGAGTTTGAGGAACTGTATTAAAGGGTCACAGCATTAGGTTAGCATTGCAAACCACTACAACAGAAGTAAGTTGGTGAGGTTTTCCCAAGGAGATGGTAACTGTTCCAACATTAGTCCATTGTCTTGCACCCAAGCCACCGTACATCTCATTGGCCCTATTGCAGTGCTTCAGTTGCTAGATATTTCTCAGATGCTTAGCCCCTTGTCTTCAGTGATTGGAAGGAAGCTGAGGTCTTTGTGTGGAATATTAATTTAAAAACAAAAATTAAATGCAAGTTGTGTCTTGAAGTCAATCAGATATTGGCATGGTTTTAATATTAAATATTACTCAGAAACTCGTGTTTTAAACGCTTGTTCCCCAGCCAGTGGAACTATTTTGAGAGACATTGGAACCTTCAGGAAGTGGGGTCTCCCTGGCAGAAGTGGAACACTCAGGCACATCTTTAAAGGTTGCAGTTCTTGTCCCATGGTTCTATTTTTGTTTCCTGGTTCATCCATGTGATCATCTCCTCCAAATGATCCCACACCGTGGACTGGTTTTCTCTCAACACTCTTCTTGCCATAATGATGGACTTAAGCTGCTCGGAGACCATGGGTCAAAATAAATCTTTACACCATTAAGTTGGGTCATAATCATGTAAAAGCAGTTGATACAGATGTGAACTTGAATGTTGGGTCATAATAATGCAAAAGAAGTTGATACAATGTGAATCTGAACTTTAATGCTATTGTCTATCACCCATGTGACCTCTGGCAACTTGTAAAAGTATTTATTGCTCTGGTGTTCTTCAGCAATATGGAACATTGTCACAGAGGGTGACTGCCAAGAAAGCATAATGCCACTTGAGTATTCCTAGGAGATACCTGTCATCACCACCAAGGGAAGAAATCTCTCCAGGAGGAGTGTGGCCACAGGAAGACTCTTGGGATCATAAGCCAGCTGTCACATGAGTGCTGGTGAGGAGTCATCATCTCAGAATTGAGAATTCTGATAATCATACGGAACTCAATTTTGAAAGGGACTTAGAGTTGGGCAGTTGAAGATGAAGAGGACCTGACAAGCAAGAGAATGGCTTCATCCTGGGCAAAGAAGCAGGAGTATTCATGCAATAGCTTATGATTAGTGAGGCTAGCCACTGGCATGGCTAAAGCGTTCATGTGGGGAGAGAGGAGTGAGTGGCAGGCTGGGTGTTGTATCCAAGCTCACTGATGTGAGGATCAAACTCTACTGGTCCTCCTGAGTAATCTTGCATAGGAGGGCTACTACAGTTAACAATACCACACTGCATGTCTCAGATAGCTAGAATATTTCAGGTGGTCTAACAACAAAGAAATGATAAACATAGAGTTAGAGAGATGGTTCAGACATTAAAAAGCACTGGCCGATCTTCCAGAGGACCCAGGTTCAATTCCCAGCACCCACATGGTGACCGTCAATCATCTGTAACTCCAGTTCCAGGATATTTGACATCCTCTTCTGATCTCTTGAGGCACTGCATGGATGTGGAACACAGACAAACATGCAGACAAAACACCCATACACATGAAATTTTAAAAAAGAAAGGAGGAGGTGAAAGAAGAAGAGGAGGAGAAGGAAAAAGAAGAAGAAGAAGAAGAAGAAGAAGAAGAAGAAGAAGAAGAAGAAGAAGAAGAAGAAGAAGAAGAAGAAGAAGAAGAAAACCAATAGATGTGCCACCTTGAACAGAGGAAAGACCATGAGGCCTTAACTGTAGACAAAGAACTACAGACAACTAAGGAATGCCAACAATGGGAGAAAGAGTTGGCCCCAGGAAGAACACCAGATACACTGGATATGTGCTTCAATGTATCACACTGTAGCCCATAAAATGTGCAATTATGGGAGCTGGAGAGATGGCTCAGCAGTTAAGAGCACTGGCTGTTCTTCTACAAGACCTGGGTTCAATTCCCAGCACCCACATAGCAGCTCACAGCTGTCTGTAACTCCAGTTCCAGGGGATCCAACACTCTCCCACAAACATAAATACAGACAAAACACCAATGCACATAAAATAAAAATAAGTAAATGTGCAATTATGGTTTGTTGAGAATTCCACAAATCCTCATTTTTCCATCTGTAAAACATGGGTAATAGTAAGATGTGATAACTACACTTTAGAAATTAGAACAGCTCAGCATTACTTTAGCCAAACATTCTGAACTAGTCCAGGGCCAGGGCTTTCTGCCAATTATTTGTCACTCACACGAATTTGTCAAGCACCTACTATATGATGGGGGCTTTTTGTCAAGCACTCACTATGTGTCAGGGGCTTTTCAAGGTACTAGAGACTCAAAGAAAACTGTATTCCACTCCTTCTTGAAGGCTCAGTGTAGAGAACAATGACAAGCAATTCTCAGAATTCAGTACATTTGATACAAATGAATACAAATCGATGCTGAGTAAATGTTTAACCCACATAGATACAAAGGGGAATGTTGGACCCTGCCTATCAAAGCTTATTTGTTCTACAAACACTGAGTCCTGCTCTTGGCATGATTCTGAATGCTGTAGAAGACACTAGAATAAACTAGAATGTTTTCTGAGTCAAAGAGCAGCAGAGTGTAGAAGCCTGGGGTGTGAAGTCAGATGACATACATCTACTCCTCGCTAGTTAGTCATTTTTAACGGATTCCTGGGTCTTAGTGCTTCCACCCTATGAAGTGAGGGTAATACTGATTTAAATGCATGTTAAGAGGAATTGTATTTGTAGAAGTGCTCTGAAAATTACCATGCAAAGCTGTCATTTTTATATAAGTGTGCCTCAAATGTCTACTGCTAAAGGTAGCATACAGGATCATTCAAAGATGACTGAGAGTTGCCCTGAAACCCAGGTTTGTGCTGGCGCTGAGGACTAGGCTGATGGTAGGAAGTAATGAAATGAATGTCATTATCATTGTCCCATGATGCTTTCTTCTTCTCTGGAATCCACTCAAGACAATCACAGAGGCATTTGCTTTAAAGAGCTAGTTAAGGAAAAAGAAATGTTTGCTGAGCCAGTAATAAGTCTGAGCCTCTCTGATGAGAGGTCACTAGTAAGTGTTGCTTGTTGGGCCACATTTCTGTGCCTTTTTGCCTGCCTACCTCAGGGTCAAGTTAACAAACATTTATCAGTCACCGATGAGTTAATATTTTTTTGTTGCCAGGATTAAATATCCGAGAAGCAACAGTATAAGGAGAGAGTTTCTTTTGGCTGTTATTTCAAGAGGACACAATTCCATCATGGTGGGGAGGCATGGTGGCGACCCTGGTTGGTCACAGCGTCTCTGCAGTCAGAAGGCAGAGAATGAAAAGGGAGTAGATCTGGGATACAAAACCTCAAGGCCTGGCCCCAGCGACACACTTCCAACAGCTAGGTTCCATTTCCCAAAGCTTCTACAACTCTCTCAAATGGTGCCACCAGCTGAGGACACCATGTTCAAATACATGCATCCATCGGAGAACCTTTCTCATTCAAACCATAGTGATCACCTTCCAGGAACTAGTCTAGAGCATGCTCTACGGTGCCTACGGTAGGGAATAATACACATGCCATTGCTCCTTGACTGAAATGGGGTTATGCCCAGTAAACCCACAATAAACTGAAAAGATTTAAAGTTAGAAAGATCTTAAGTCTCAAGTGTACTTAATATACCCAATCCCCCAAACATCATAGTTTAGCAACACAGTCTACCATAAAATCCAGTTTTTTATCATCATGACCCTGCTTGTAGCTGGGAGCTGTGTTCACTGCTGCTGAAAACATTGTACACTTCTTGTTACTCTTTGCTGCCTAGGAAAATATCTAAGTCCAAATTTCACATATGGTCTCTGCTTTTGTACCATTGCAAAGTCAAAAATTAGAAGTTGAACCATTGTGAAGTTGGCAGTTGTGCAAATACATAAAAGGCTTATTATCAGACTTGGCCCACTGATTAAAACCTAGGAGCTCTATGACCTGCTTGCTGCAAGCTGAAGAACTTGGAAAGGAAGTGATGTCGTTCAATTGAAGTTCCAAGGCTTGGAACCATCAGAGTGATTACAAGTTCTGGTCTGAGCACAGACGCCTTGAGGGCAGGAGAAGATGGGTGTCCCAGAGCAGAAAAAGAGTGAGAAAGCTTCCTTCCCTCTCTCCGCTTGTTTGATCTCTTCAGAACTCCACAAGTTTGGGTGAGAGCCACTTATATCATGGAGGACAGTGTACTGACTCCACCAGCTCAAGTGTTAATTAATGTTAAAACCATTCTCATAGTTGTGCCTAAAAAGAATGTTTTATGGTCAGTCTGGGCCTCCCTTAGGCCAATTAAGCTGCGAGTCAGATGTGAACATAAGTTGTCATGCAGGACTGGTGAGATGGCTCAGCTGGCAAACGTGCTTGCTACCAAGTCTGATGACCTGAGTTCAATCCCTGGAACCCATACAGTGAAGGGAGAGAATCTGCTATTGCTGATTATTCTCTGGTCTCCACTGTGCACCTTGGTACACATGTGCCTACACATTTGCGTGCCCACACACAATAAATAAATAAATATAACAAAGATTTAAAAATAATTCTTGCATGGTCTGAATACTAGACAATAGAAGTATGAGTGGATCATAACGACAAAAAGAGACATGAAAGACTGACTCTCCACAGACAACAAAAAGAGACATGAGAGACTGGCTCTCCACAAACAGCAGCGATGGTTTTATAGAGGAGGTGACATGTGAAGGGGTTTTAACATGAGAAATTTACTAGTAGAGGAGAGAGAAATGGTTTCCCATTCACCCAACTGCCCAGGTCTCCAACCCTGTAGACTCAGGAAAGAGAAAAACACAGAGGAAAACAATGAATGGACTTGGGAAAGAAAAAAGAGCCAAGTTGGGGAGGTGAAGCAGATGATGGAGCAGACGGAAACTTTCAAACCCTGCTGGTGTGGGGCTTCGTTGCTGCACACTCAGGCTGGACCGCCTTGCCTCGGCTAGCGTGACCAGGTCTCCACAGTGGAGAGAAGGAGCATCTGCAGAAGTGCCTGATGAGGGGACCATGCTGGAGCATTTTAGGTGCTGCAAGACTCCTGCACATGTTGGAAGAGCCTGAGGACATTCAGTGAAGTTAAGGGTCCTGGGTGGAGGCTGGGGACTCACACATGGACCAGGGTCATGGAACCTTACAGAACAGGATGGCTGAATCCTGTTACTGAGAGCAGTGAGTCTGGAGGGGCTGGGGACTCAGGCATGGACTAAGGACATGGAACCTGACAGATGGGGCCGGCTGATTCCTGTTTTTGAGAGCAGTGAGTCTTGCTAACACTCAAATGATTGCCATTTCCCTTGTCAGGCAGTGACAGGAGTTAGTTGACCTGAAAATTCACTAATAGTTCCATTAAAGAGGCCTTGGAACAGCCATCTTCTTACTCATCCCGGTCAATTAACAATGAATTAATGCCAGACATATTTTCAATCGAACTGAATCCTGATTCCCCCTCATTTTGCCTAAAAATAGCCCTTAAGAAGGACTGTCAGCTAGGTCTGTTCTCTTCCCAAGGTGGCACTGGAGTGTCTATGAACCAGTGTCTCCCCTAGACATTGATGGGAAGTGCACGAAACCCTGAACTGAAGACGGGAGACCTGGGGAGGTTTACCAGCTTCCGTGCACATAGGCTTCATATTTTTGAACAGATGACCGGAACTCTCTGAAGTTGAGTGTTTTCTCATGTACATTGGAAAGACAAATGAATGCTCAGGGGCCTTTCAATGATTAACTTAAGTGATTTCAGGACTGAGGGCTGTACAGATGGCTCAATGATTAAAGATACTTGTTGACTTTGAGAGGCTGTTGGTTCAGTTCCCAGCACCCACATGGTGGCTCACAATGATCTGTAACTCCAGTTCCAGGAGATCTGATGCCATTTTTTGGCCTCTACAGGTGATCATGGTTCATGGACATATATGCACACAAAACCTTCATATGCATTAAATAAAATAAGTGGATGTTTAAAGGGTTTTTAGGAGTGTTGGAAAGATGGCAGGCTAGACTGGAGACTGCAGAAGAGACATCAGACCTTCCATCTCTGAATCAGCAAACAGGATGCCCTTACCCCTGTTCTTGTCCAGTGGTCCCTAACAAGGGTAGAAGGTGCTAGAAAAGTGTTTTTCGAAAGACATTTTCCAATATCTGGAGACATTTTTGATCATCACTAGTGGGTGACATTATTGGAATCTAGTGGCTGAAACTAGGGATGTTACTAAACACTACACACAGAGCAGGGAGACCCCACAGCGAAGGACTGTCAAAACTACGCTGACAGCAGTGGCCAGGCTGCAGTACTTCTCTGGCTTGTTGGATGGTTTTGATCACATCATTGCTTTGCCGTTTGCAGTGTCCTTGTTTGTAAAATAGGGAACATAAGATGTGGTTCTTGATACAGGAGAACTGTCTTCACCTTTAGGCTAATTCACTGCTCCATGCGATACCTCACTTGAGGTCTGGTCTTATTCCTTTTTGGATGTGGTATCTAATTTTGCTTTTCCAGTTTGTGGCAATGACCTCAGTGTTTGATCTCCAGGAGTTTTGAATCTTAGCTTTGAAACTGAAGTAGGCAAGGAGTAGCCACTGGGTTTTTATTGTTCAAGCGCACTTCTAGTATAAGCTTCTATTGAGCAAGATCCAAATCTCAGCAGTGCAGGATTTCCCTTCATGTCACCTCAAGCTTGGGTTCCCATGCCTTGGTGTTATGTAGACCCCTGGGGCTGGGGCTAGGACTACCAGATCCTCAGCGGACCTATGGCATTTGTCTATCCAGGTCACTGCAGGATAGACAACATTTTAGGACTATTGTTTCTCCTGGACATGAAGAATGTATCCTGATGTTTCCTACTGCTCTGATGAGGTGCATCCTGTGTGATGCTCTCCCTCCATCTCCTAGACACTCCTCTGCATTCTCGTTCATTCTGTCCCCTCCTCTTGTCCAACCAGTTTACCTTAACTATTCTAATTATCTTCACCATACCCACCAAGGATTTAGCAACTCCAAAGGTTAAATTGTTGAAATCATAAGAAGTTTTCTTCTGAAGAAAGTATACAAATAACCAAGAAGTACAAGAAAAGGTGCTCAGCATCACCAGTCATTTAGGTAGTGGCACAGTGGAGCACAGTGATATCACAGTTCAGCACTCTGATGTCAAAATGAAGCATTACAAAGGCTTATCAGTTTGTATACATTAGGATGACTATTATCAAAGCAACAGTGAACAAAAACAGATAATAATAAGTGTTGACAATGACATGGAGACACTGGAATGTGTATGCATGCTGGTGGGGCTGTAGAACGGAAAAGCCCCTGTAACAGTGGGGCTTCAAAATAACTTAGAAACAGAATCATCAATTGGTCCAAAAGTCCCATTTTGGGTGTGTATACCCAAGATAAGTAAAAGCAGAGGCCTGGAAATTATGTCTGATTATTCACAATATCTACAGAGTGGAAACAGGTCAATGTCTACTGAGAAATGACTAAAGCCTTTAGGGCATGGGTACAGAGGGTAACCTTAACAAGGAAGGTTTCACAGACACCACAGCACAGCTGCACCTTGAGAACATTCTGGGTGAAATGGGCCAGACATAAAGAACACATGTGGCCCACCTGCATGGTGTGTGTCTTGGTTGGTCTTTCTATTGCTGTCATCAAACACCCTTACAAAAAGAAAGTCAGGGAGTAAAGACTTTATTTAAGCTTACACCCACAGCAGGAACTCAAGGCAGGAACCTGGAGGCAGAAGCTGGAGCAGAGGCAATGGAGGAATGCTGCTTTCAGGCTTGCTCCCCATGGCTTGCTCAGTCTGCTTCCTTTTAGGACCATCTGCCCAGGGTTGGCACGACCCACAGTGGAACGGGCCCTTCCACAGCGATCATTAATAAGAAAATGCACCTCAGGCCAATCTAGTGGGAGCATTTTGTCAGTTGAGGTTCCCTATTCTCAAATGATTCTAGCTTGTGTCAAGTTGACAAAATAACAACAACAAAACAAACAAACCAACAACAACAACAAAAAAAAAATCAAAACCTACCCCGGACAGGGTAGTAGGGGTCAAGTATACAGATATAGAAAATAGAATAGTAATTGCCAAGGATGGGTCTTGGAGAGGCTGAGAATTAACCTTTCAAGGTTCATTTCAGTTTGGGAAGATGAGTTCTCGAGGTAGAAGGGGGTGGTAGCTGTTTTAATGAAGCATGCTTCACTTCAAATATGTCTCCTTAAAGACCATTTGTGTAAAACTTTGTTTCCCAGCCCATGGTGCTGCTGGGAAGTAATGGGATCTTTAAAAGATGGGGCCTGGATGAAAGTCTCCAGTCTGGTTTTTGCTGCTCACTGGCTGGAGGTGAGCATCCTCTCCTGCCCAGCACTCCTCATATGATATGCCACCTCACTGCGGGCCCCCAAGCCACAAGCCAACAATTGTGGGATGAAACCTCTCTAAATGCACAAGCCAAATAAATCCCCTCCTTTTAAGCTGATTCTTTTGGGTGTTTGTTATAGTAATGGAAAGCTAACTCACATGCTATAGACCTGCACACTTAAAGATAGAATGATAATAATTCCCATTTTTTATGGGTGCAGCAAACTTTATTGATGGTATTCAAGAGAGTAGAATTCCCTAGGCCCCTCCTGTTATTGTGGGGGTCTGGGATGGAAACTGTGAGGGAGATGCTCAGTGTTGGGGACCGAGTTAGGACAGGGACTCCTCAGCGACCTAGGGCCTCTCTCTTGCTCTCAGTGTCCTTGCTGGGGTGGGTGTCAGGGCTTCTTACTCCTTGGAGGCCATGTAGGCCACGAGGTCCACGACCTTGTTGCTGTAGCCATATTCATTGTCATACCAGGAAATGGGCTTTACAAAGCTGTCATTGAGAGCAATGCCAGCCCCAGCATCAAGGGTGGAAGAGTGGGAGTTGCTGTTGAAGTCACAGAAGACAACCTGGTCCTCAGTGTAGCCCAGGATGCCCTTTAGTGGGCCCTCGGATGCCTGCTTCACCACCTTCTTGATGTCATCATACTTGGCAGGTTTCTCCAGGCGGCATGTCAGATCCACAATGGATACATTGGGGGTAGGATCACAGAAAGTCATGCCAGTGAGCTTCCCATTCAGCTCTGGAATGACCTTGCCCACAGCCTTAGCAGCACCAGTGGATGCAGGGATGATGTTCTAGGCAGTCCCACGACTATCATGCCACAGCTTTCAAGAGGCGCCATCCACGGTCTCCTGAGTGGTAGTGATGGCATGGACTGTGGTCATGAGTCTTTCCACAATGCCAAAGTTGTCGTGGATGACCTTGGCCAGGGGCCTAAGCAGTTGGTGGTGCAGGATGCATTGCTGACAATCTTAAGTGAGTTGTCATATTTCTCATGGTTCACACCTATCACACACATTGGGACATGGGCAGTAGAGAAGGAGATGATGACCCTTTTGTCCCCACCCTTTAAGTGGACCCCAGCCTTCTCTATGGCAGTGAAGATGCCAGAAGATTCCACGACATACTCAGCACCAGCATCACCCCATTTGATGCTAGCAGATCTTGCTCCTGGGAGATGGTGATGGGCTTCCCGTTGATGACAAGCTTCCCATTCTCAGCCTTGACTGTGCCATTGAATTTGCCATGGGTGGAGTCATAGTTGAACGTGTAGTTGAGTCAATGAAGGGGCCATTGATGGCAACAATCTCCACTTTTCCAAATGCAGAACAGAAGGTGGCCCTGGTAATCAGGAGCCCAATACGGCCAAATCCGTTCACACCAACCTTCACTATCATGTCTACGGGACGAGGCTGACACTGCATGAGAAGACACAGCTGTCTCTGGAACGGGGGAGAAGAGAGCCAATATTTCCCATTTTAAAAGTTAATGTGTTTACACACACACACACACACACACACACACACACACACACACATTTTTGCATCTTGTTCTTCATATCCCAACCTCCACCCCGCTGCTTCACCAGGGTCCCTTTCTTTCCCCTCCTGCTTTCGTGTCATGTGTATACATACATGTTGTTACATCATCAAATCTAGATTCTGATAGGACACAAAGCATGTGATATTTTGTTCTACCCAGTACCCTCTCTTGTTCCTCTCTCTACCTACAAACTTCTTCTACTCCTCTCAAAGTCCTTCTTCTAAGTTCATGTCATTAATGTATGGATGGATAGAGAGATAGGTAGATAGATACACAGATAGATAGATGAATAGATGATAATGATCGATAGATGATAAATAGATGATGGATAAATGAATAGTGATAGACAGACAGATAGATGAATAGATGATAGACGGATGGATGGATAGATAGATAGATAGATAGATAGATAGATAGATAGATAGATAGATAGAAAGAAGAGAAAGTATTTGTCCTGAGTTTGGCTTGTTTTGCTTAACATGGTTATGATCATCAGTTCTGTCCATTTTCTGGCAAATGATATAATTTCACTCTTTTTTACAGGTGACAAACACTCTATTGTGTAAACGTACCACATTTTCTTTACCTGTTTGTGGGGCAGTGGTCTGTAGCATGCAATCTGACACCCGGTTGAGCACAGACTGAAAACTCTGGGAGACCCTGTGGAATATCCACCAGGGATCAGAACATGTTTTTGTTTTTGTTTTTGTTTTTTAATGGTTGTAGGAAGCACCCTACACCCTAGAACACTTTATTAAGACCTTATTGCTGAAGTAGTTAGACACTGATTGGCTATAAATGTTTTCTGGACCTGGTCCCTGGTTACTCTGCAGAGCCCTCCCAAGCTGTTGGAAGTGAGGACACCACTGAGAGTGGGAAGAACAGTACCTCTTAAGGGCTTCAACAGGGCTCTCGAGTTAGCACAGGGGTCAGGAGTGTAGGCTTAAGCCAGGGCCCAGGGGCAATGTTCATTGAGATGAGTCAAGCCCCAGCTCCCCCTGACCTTTTCCAGAATAATGGGTAAGTAAGGGGAACAGCACTGTGGAGGGGCAAACTAAGCCTCCCTTATGTAGAGGTCATGCTGGGCTGGAGCGGCCAGCACCAAGCTTTGGGACAGAGAGTTTTCAGGAGTGACCACAGCAGGTAAGAATACCAAAACTTCACTTGAAGCAGCCATGTACATGTACATGCAAGACAGGGCAGGGTTCTTCAAGGACAGGCTGCTCAGGCCTGGGTTTGGGGCCCCAGTTCTTTAGTATGAAGGAATACAGGAGTGCAGTTAGGTGTTTCCTTAACCAAGCCCACTCTTTATGTCTCCTAGGTGTAGTAACTCTCCCTCTTGAACATGCAAAGGCTAACCTGGACACCTTAGCTTTCCTTACAAGGCACTTGTTACAGGGCTGCTGGGGATTGCAGGAGGGATGGGAGGCGGGGTTAGTTTTTGCAAGAGAGTCTCAGATATTACAAAGCTGTTGGGTGGTAGAAGGGGGAGGAGAGACATCTCTCTCAGGTCGGATGAGGGGAGGTGCAGTAGGGGGAGAGGCAGGCAGAAGCTCCTTTGTTTTGTTAATGGAGCCTTGCCCTTGAGTGGGAGAGGGAGGGGCAGGAGGAACAGAGAGTTTGTTTTGTATATGAGTACTCTGTAGCTGTCTTCAGATACTTCAGAAGAGGACATCAGATCTCATTACACATGGTTGTGAGCCACTATGTGGTTGCTGGGAATTGAACTCAGGACCTCTGGAAGAGCAGTCAGCCCTCTTAATCACTGAGCTATCTCTCCAGCCCCATGTTGGGTGCCAGAGGCTGGGCGTGTGGTGGGGGCTTTCCTGGGGGGTCTCTGGCCCAGCCGAATGTGAGGGTTTCAGCAGGGGAGGGAGCACGAGCGGGGACGGAGTCTCCTCTGCCTTGGTCCCTGCGGCTGCCACCCGGGGCCATGCCAAGATGCTACACTAGCCCAGACGCTGCACTCGCCCAGCACTTGCCACCCCGTGCTGAGTCCGGCCAGGGCTGGGCTCACAAGAGGCCAGCTAGCTGTCGGAGCGCAGGAAGCTTCTGGCGGCTCTCAGGAGAGCGGGTCGCTTCCCGGGTCGAAAGTGTTACAGCCCTTTTGAGAGAAGCTCTCAGATGCCAGAGTAGCTCTCACACCTTTATTCCTTCTGGAAGGCGGCAGCGGGCAGATGAGGGCGCGGGGAGGGGGGGAGAGTCCTACACAGATTGGGACGGTCTAATATACTGTTTGGGAGGGGTCAGGGGTTTGGCAACCAATACGTCTCATTGGTTTGGTCTGGGGGTTTCGGGGTACCTCATTTGTTTGTGGGAGGACTCAGAGTTGCTTTCTACGTGACAAATCTCACATGCCAGGCCTCTCTCTATAGAGGGGTTGTAAAGCTGTAGCTGTTTATACAGGAGTCTTCCGGGAGCATCGGCCAAAAACATGTTCTGGTCCCTGGTGGATATTCCACGGGGTCTCCCAGAGTTTTCAGCCTGTGCTCAACCGGATGTCAGATTGCCTTCCACAGACCACTGCCCCATACCTGTTCATGTTTGATAGGCTGCTTCTAGATCTTTATTATTGTAAGCACTACCACAATAAACCCAATGGTAAGCCTCTTTGGGCTATGCTAGGTAGCTCCCTTTGGGTGTGTTCTTGAGTGCTATAGCTGGGTCATATGACAATTCTATTCTTAATGTTTCGAGGATACTGAGATCCATAGTGGTTGCAGCAGTCCACATTCCTCTCCTCCACATATAAAGTCTCCTATTCCCCACATCCTCTCCCTCACTTGTCGGCTTCTTGACACCACCATAACATGGCGAATCTCATGTTCTGTGAAATTGATCACTATTCATCTTTTTCATCTTTTCTTTTTTGGTCAATTTTACTTCAAAACACAGATGAGTGAAAGACAGGCTTCACAAGGAATGATGGGGTTGCTAAAATGAAACGAAATGGAAAGTTAATATTTTCAAAAATTCATTGGCTTGTAAACCTATCCTCCTGTCTAGCCCATTCAAAAAATAAATAAATAAAAGAGGGCTTGTTGGTTTGCAACAGAGATGCTGAATTCTCTTGTCAGAAGGGGGAGGAGATCCATCCCAGTGGTCAGTCAGAGGAGGGAGGGAATCCATCCCAAGTGGCCAAGAATAGAAAAGATACACTCTAAACATTCAGTCAGAGAGAGAGGCTGGGGAAGAGGGAGAGGGAGAGGGAGGGGGAGGGGGAGGGGGATCCACTTTAAACATTCAATTAGGGAGTAGAAGATCCATCTCAAACATTTATGGGGAAAGGATCCATCTTGAACTGTCAATCAGGATCCATTGCACGATTGCTGCCCTTATTCAACTTTCCCCTTCTGATCAAGTCCCAGCCTCAGTCTGTCTCTTGGTCTCTGTCTCCCTCTTTCTCCCCCCCTTCTCCTCCCCCTCTTCCCCTCCCTCTCCCTCTCCCCTCCCCCTCCCTCTCCCCTTCCCTCTTCCGCTCCTCTCTCCTCTCCCCTCCCCCTCTACCCCTCCCCTCCTTCCTCCCCTCCCCTCTACCCCTTCCCCTCCCTTTCTCCATCCCCTCCTCC
>CM052702.1:92951654-93031730 GCA_028551405.1 Uromys caudimaculatus
AGTGGTTCATAAATCTTTGCGTGCTTTATATTTTGGCTTCCTCATCAGTAAGCTGGAAATGACAATGGCGCTGGGAGGATTAAATGACTCAGTATGTTCCAACAAAAGGGAAGTGGGCCTGACGCATAGTGCAGCACCTTCCTCTCCCTCTCATGAGCCTTAGAAGCCTCTGTGAGTTATGGGAGGCCTGGCCTGGGTAGACTATACCTGGAAAGAGAATCACCCCTTTCTATGCCCACATGGCTTCACACGAGTTCCATCCATTGGATCCAGGACATCCTAGCGCAGGCAGCTTCTCTCAGTGCATCCATCGTCACCAATGCTTGAAGGGCCGCAGATGAAACAGGCAAGCCAGTTGCCACTCCCATGTGGTGAACACCGAGGTGGAGGAATGGAATGTCCCAACAGATGAGGCAACTAAACAGAGAAAAATGTTAATTTGTTGAGACCTACTCCATGTTTGATTCTTTGAGAAAATGTTCTCATTTATACGAGGAGAAGCACTACAGTCCTATCCTGGTTGCTGAATCGCCACCAAGTAGGGTGCACAGGCAGAAAAAAATTCCACAAATGCCCCTTTGGGCCCTTTGGCCCTCATTACACACAGATCTCTGGCCCCACCTAGAGCTCCACCCATGACCTCCCAGCCCCGCCCTAGCCCGCTGAGTCCGACTCGCATGAATCTTGGGAAGCCTTATTTGTAACATGTTCTTTGGGCAACAATTCTCAGCCAAGCAATGTTGGCCATCCCAGCGTGGAGGACATCTTGAAAAACTGAGAGGAGGGCTTGTCACACAACTGAGAACTTACACTTGCTGGTCACAAATGCAAGGAGCAAAGAGGGCAAAGAGCCAGCATCACGGGGCATGACAGTCCCTCTTGTTGCCTTCCTGGGGCTCAGAGGCCCTCGCCCTGGGCCATTATACCCTCAGAAGTTTTCCTCTCTTAAGGATGCCTGATTTACATAGCCAGATCTTCAGTCTCCACAGCAAAAATCCATGGATTACCTGGGTTCCATTTAAACCTCTTTGAGCTTGGTTCTCACGCACCATGACGTCAGCAGATCCCCAAGACTAAATTATAGCTTTGCATTCAATCAAGGATCATGTATAATTCTCCGTGTTATCCATCACTGCTTCCCCACTGCTTGAAGACAGAGTGACAGCAATGCACACAACGGGCAGCACCTGAGGGGCTTTAAACCTATCAGTGGTAAGCATTGTTCTCAGAAAGATTTCGCTCTGTGGAAAAGGCAGAATGGGACTGCCTTTGCAATGGCCAGCAGAGGCTGTGGAAGGTTTCCCATTAACTGCACATATTCCGAATTCACAGAATGCAGCAACCAACTCATTTACGTCCTAGGCATTTGGTTTGAGCTAAATTTTTAAAAATCTATGTGTATTAAATATAAAATGATCATTGGGTGCCCCGCCTGTTTCTCACATTGCACAGCATAACAAACACTAAAATTCAATCTATGTAAAATTATTTAGTGGCGAGTCTCCTGTCTGTGTGTAATCGGAAAATTACTTTTGGAGCCTTGAAAGCATATTAATTGAAGTTTATCAAGAAGGCAGTAAGCATTTATACGTAAACACAAATATGAAATATATCAATACTCTTACCAGCAATTATCACAGCTGCCTTTCAATTCTCATGCCTTTCATAAGGCTGAGACCATTGTAGACATTAGAAATGTCAAACTTTTTTTCTTTTAACTTTGTTGAGCTGCACATAGAGAGTACACATTTGTGTGGTCCTATTGAAGAAAAACACTGGCGGTTGGCATGTAGCACCTCCCAGCATTATCTGCTAGACTGAATGCAAAACAGGTTTTAATCTAGCTTGACTCCTTGCACAAATAATTAGAGAGACAAACTCTAGACAAATGGCCCCATAAATGATATTGTAATAATAGAGCACATACACAAATCAAATAAGGAAATAAGCAATTTTGTCTTTGAACTTGTTTCCCTGCCTTTAGCTCTGAGGAAATGCAATGAGTTCAGCTGATACGTAAAACACCTCCAATGTGGGAACTGGGATTCCCTAGCAGTGTCTCTTCCGCCACCCCACCCCCACCTGTAATGATCTGAGTTCCCTGCCTCCTTCCATACTTGAGGCTTTCCCAGCACCTACCCAACGTGGGGCTTAGAATAAAGCAGCAAGAAACTCAGAATGTCCAAAGATCTGAGCGCTTGTCACTGAGGTATTTAAATACTCAGCGGTTGGACTGCATCTCATGAGCTCCCTGGACACCAGGCAGTGAGCAGCCCCTTCTGGGCCTCTGAGACTTACTGCTCTCTAGGTTGCTGCACAGGAAGGCATGGCACTAATTCAGAGGACTTTTCAGCTCTCCCGGGAGCTGGCCATGGCCAACAGTCAGGGGCTTCAGCTTCCTCAGGACCTCTGCCATGCCCCTGGCCTCCAGGAGCTCATTCAATTTAATCCTCCTTGCTGCCTTAGGAATTGGTAATGTGTTCTTGTTTACTAAATGAGGAGTCCGGGGCACAAGCAGTGATGTAACTTGCTCCAGAGTCAGATACAGAAGATGACTGAGATGAGGAAGGCAATAAATTACATGGACTCGAAATGACTGAGCTGGGATCTGAACCCAGGACCACGAGGTTCCTGACACCCTTGTGTTATATTGTGATGTTTCTGTATGAAGAGTGAAGAGCGATGCTATGGCTTTCCCTGTCCCCTGTATGTTTAAAAAGAATCACAGATTAGCCATAAGCCCCGTAGTTCTGACTTTTTAATCTTTCTTCTTGGGAGAGAATCAGAATTTTTAAAAATTGTTTGTTTCGAGGTTCTGAGCAGTAAGCCTCCTCCAAGGACGCAAGTTTCTTGTTCTTAAGGACAAGTTATCACTTGTGTTGTGCTCTCTACATTTTCTTTGTACGGGTTTCCCACACGTCATTGCTAACAATGTAGCAGCTCAGTGTTTGTAACAGGAAGTCTCAAGGCAAACTCACAAGCTTCAAAAGCCTGTGTTCCAGTTATTGTTCCATGCTGAGCAAATTGCTTGGGCTGCTTAGGTCTTCGGCAGTCAAATGAAGATGCTAATGATGACAGTAGCTCATGACCATGCACAATGCTTGGTCGCTGGTAACCTGAAAGCATTAGCTGCTTCCTGCTGCTTGTAGACGCACCAAGCTTTGACTCAAGGATACACAAGGGTGGCTCACCAGCTATGAGCCAAAGTCTCTTCATTCTAGTTCATTACAAGATGATTAAGATCCTAGATCCAGAGGCAGAACAAGGTCATCTTTACGATTAGCCAAATAATGGAGTCTTAACAAAGTAGAAGCAGACAGATGCTATTAGTTCTGTCTCAGGCCTGCTAGGATGGTCAGCTGTTTGTTGCTGCAACAAGAACATGGCATGACCAACTAACAAAGCCAGTGGGTTTATTTCCACTCACGGCTTTGTGACTGGGGTGGTTCAGTGGCGGGAATAAGCAGCAGTTCAAAAACATTTGTTTCACAGATGGGGTAGAAAAGGGAGAAGAGAAAGGGGCAGCTAGGGGTGGTGACATTTGCCTTTAATCCCAGCATCTGGGAGACAGAGGCAAGTGGATCTCTGAGTTCAAGTTCAGCCTGGTCTACATAGCAAATTACAGGACATCTAGAACTACATAATGAGATTCTATCAGAAAGAATATACTCCCTTCAAGGGCCCTGTAGGCCCAACGTTAATGTTTACACCACTTATGAGCATGGTAGCTAATGCTTTTTAACACCTTTGGGGGAACCTTTCACTTCCAAACTCTAAAACTTAGCATCAGTGACATTAGGCAAGGCACTTTCTCCAACTTGGCATTCAGTATTGCCTTCTATTTAACAAGGAGAAATTCATGTGCCTTCTTAGGTAGATTCCTGTTAGTTTTTGGCACCCTAAGAGGCCCTCAGGCAATCATGAGTTAGCTCTGGCTCCTGAGAACTTGTCCTTTGCCCCACTAGAACACCACCAACCAGTCCAGAGAGCCTGGACCCTGGGCCTTACCTGCACTTAGCATTGAATGCCCGGAGCAGCTGCTAACCCCCTCCCAACCCCTCCCCCCAGCACCCAGCAGAACCCCACACCTCCTTAATCTGAACTCCTCATTAGTTCCAACTGCAAGCCATCCATTATTATCTTATGCCCATAATGAGAGTTAATTTCTGTTGGTATCAGATGGTCTTCCCCCTGGACATTTTTATTCATATTTCTTTCCTGTTTTGTGATTCTCAATTGGAGTTTTCTAATAACAGATCATTTCTTTTTGTCTAACTTTAATCTGGTCCTGCTTGACAAGTCCCATCCTTTTCATTGAAGGGTAAGACCACTTAAAGGAAGGCCAATAAGCTGTGCGCTGCTCGGCCAGCTGGGGTGATTTGTCACCCGGTGCAGTGGTGGTCACACCAATGGATTTATCTCAAGGTAAATGGAGATGCTGAGCCCCGGGACCCGGAGCTTTGATTAAGGCGCCCTTTTTGTAGTGTTGATAGATGTTGCTTGTGTTTATCTATTTGAAATGCCACTAAATCTGTGAATACAATGGAAAAAGAGAGTACTTTGCCGCTGAAAACATATTAGTGATTTATGTTTCTGTAAGAGGCACAATAAAGAGACAGAGGCTATTAAAGGCAGCTATTTCCATGAGAAATAGTTGTGCTTTAAAACATTATTAACCCCACCTTGATAAAGACTTACATGCATGCATAATCATGTTTACTTACCCCTTTAGTCTGGTGCAATGTGCTTTGGGAAGCACACACTCTCCAAATATTAATAAGTTGGTCAGCAGAATATTTACGGCAACAGACATCTTACCCGGGACTGTTCTGCATGCAAATTTCCTTCTCTGGAGCTGGGGACACATAATAAACTTATCTCAAAAGCTCTGAGGTTTATATGGACTTCATGTTGCTCACAGAGCTCTCAAATCCTCCTCACCATCGCTGGCGGTGTCTGCCCACCCCACCCCCCTGCGCTGTAGTGGAAATAACCAGGGGGTGACATATAAAGATTATAATGCATGGATATAACTTATAGCATGAATCAATGTCATCAAGACGCACCCATTTAAATGAATAGGGTCAGAGGAGAGCGCTGTATCACCCTGACTTGTGTGACAGTTACAAATGCATCACCTCGTATGCATAATAGGAGTGTACAAACCAGAAGAGATTTGTAAACTTGGTTCATTTCGAGCAGAACTGACCTGCAGAAGTGGAAACGAGAGAAAAAGCAACCCGTGTTGGGGCTGTCTGTCAATAAGTGGTTCTTGGCTGTCTCTAACACACAGAGAGAGAGAGAGAGAGAGAGAGAGAGAGAGAGAGAGAGAGAGAGAGAGAGAGAGAGAGAGAGAGAGAGAGAGAATTTCAAGTCCAAGTCAGCTCACTGTTTAAAGGGTGCAGAGCTGCCACGGTGTACAGTGGGACTCAACGCTGTGGGGGTGGGGGGGCAGGTGCAACACAAGCTACGGGCTACGGGAGGGCGTGGTTAGAGGTGTGAGATTCATAGCCAGTCTGGGGGAAGTCTAAGAAACAGAACCCAGGCGAGTTGGACCTGCCAGAGTGAACTGTGCACCAAGTGCAGTTTAGTGGAAGGCTCTGTGCAGTGTGCTCTGATTTACGACTGATCTCTTCAGCTGCTGAGGTATTGGGCTGAGCGGAGCAGGGCCGCGGGTGTCAGCCCCCGGCCTTGGCGCTCCGGGTGCAGGTCTGGCACTGGCGGGGTGGCGAGCTCCCTGCTTGGCAGTGGCCACACCTGCATTTCATTTGCTTGGGAGCAGCACCGCGACCCGCCTGCTGATGGGGAGCCTTCTTCGCATCCTCGCGAT
The DNA here is from genome assembly GCA_028551405.1 of Uromys caudimaculatus. Classification (NCBI taxonomy): domain Eukaryota; kingdom Metazoa; phylum Chordata; class Mammalia; order Rodentia; family Muridae; genus Uromys; species Uromys caudimaculatus. The sequence goes on from CM052702.1 coordinate 92,957,485, forward strand.
TATGACAAGTTATTAATTGCCACCATTAGCAGCAGCAGCCTGCCTGAGATCTCTGCTGCTCTCTGGAGGTGAGAGTCTGCGCATCTGAACGCCCAGGGAACCGGTGGCGAGTAGCGCGGGGCAAACCAAGCCACGATCTGCCCAAAAGGGATTGTGAGACGGTGAATAATTTATTAGAAAACATTTTTCTTTGTCCTTCCCACAGACCCACAAATCCTCCCCAAGCGCTCTTTAGCAGCCTTGTGGATAATGTACTTACACATCTCAGAGCCTGCTAAATAGGCTGCTGAGGCTGCGGGCTTCATCTCCCTGCAGCTTCCAGTACCACACACTCACGTGGGCCTTGGGCCTGTCCACCATGCCAGGAAACCAGGCGGGTTTGCCCAGACAGACCAGAAAAGCCAGTTAGGTCTGCCCGCCTCCTCCAAGCCCTCTTCCCAGAGCAACAAACCTACACACATGCCCAGAACTCACCGTTTCCTTTCAAATCACAAACACTGAATGGGCTTTTGCTCTTACAGAATTGGGAACCAGCTCTAGAAGATCTGCCGAACAAAGGCGGACAGAAGTTATACAGGAAATAATATGAGACAAGTAATTGCAGTATGCAGACCCAAGCGGTGGGCACTATGCTGGGCTGCCAAGGGACACCCAGGGATCAAGTCTAGCCTCATGGATTAGCGAGTATATGGGGATTCAACGCTTTTTAAAATGGCAGCCATCATTTGGAATCTGAGAGAACCTTCTGAATCACATTTTCCTCTTTAAAGTTCCAGAAGCCCAGGAAGTGATGCTCTAAGGTATATATTTGTAGGGTCAAGGTAGACTGATTATTCCATCATTCAACAAACCTTTAAATACTTACCTTATCTCATAACAGGCTGCAGGATGCAATAGTGTCCTCCTAGAGGGCTGCTGAGACTCTGAAACAGTGGCATGAGGCTGCAGGTGCCACATGGGCATCTTCCTTCAGAGGGAATGAAGCAAAGCTGAGCAAAGACTGCTGCCCTCCTTTTTGAATGCTTTAATGACAAGCATGATAACTGGTCCAATCTTCCTGCTGTTAGCGACAGCCCCAGTGTTAGGAGTAGATTGCATATAGTCTATGGGAGTACAAACAAACGTTTCGAGCCCCATCATGGGTTAGCCGTCTCACACGGATCCGTCTCTGATCTGCAGAGTCTCATAGATCACAATAGATGATGGTCTCGTGTATAAGACAATTATAATTGTATGTGGTCAGTACCTTCCTAGGGAAGTGATGAATGTTTCAGAAACTAAAGAGAAGTGGCTAGTTTCAAGCTTGGAAGGGCAAAGGAGACAGCACAGAAGAGAGGATGCTAGCTGCTTCCTGGCAGATGGATGAGCCTGGAAAGAGCACACAAGCCTAGCGTGTGGTGAAGAGGAGAAGAGAGAAGTACAAGAGCAGAAGGAGGACTGCTGGCTGGTTGGAACCATTCTTTCAGAAACATTGAGGTCTACTATGCTGTGAGAAGCTGCATCCACGCTCCCTAATTTATATGTTGAGACCCTACTGGTTTGTATGATGAAATTCTAAACTCTAGTATAGCTGCATTTGAGTAAAAATATTAAAATTAAGATTAAATAAGATCATAAGGGCAGGGCTCAGACCTGATAAGATTGGTGCCCAAGACCTCATTCTTTCTGTGTGCATGAGCAAGAACAAGACGTAGGAAGACTGTGACCACCAACAAGGACAGGACATAGGAGGACACAGCAGAAGGCAGCCAAGTGGAAGCAGAAAGAGTTCTGAGCAGAACCCAGTGGTATCCACGGCCTGAGCTTGCTCTTCCAGCCTCTACGACAGTGAGAAAACAGCTTCTGCTGTTCAGGCCACCCAGGTAATGACATTTGACTATGGCAGACCAAACAGAACTGTCGATCGCCCTGGGCAATCAAAGATGAGACTTGTTACCACCTCCAAGAAGCCCAGGTCTGAGAGACAAAAATTTGGAGAGAGTAGGAAATTGTCTGCTCAAAATAATCACAGATTATTTTATTAACTAAACAGCTTTATCTGTTCTGGTAGAAAATACTGGATATGTCTGGAGCAGCTGATATGGGAGCCAATGGTGTTGTTTACTAATGTTTCTACTTTGTATTCCCAGCTAATCCCTAGTTACACACACACACACACCAACACACACTCAGAAATTAGTTTGAGGATATGGTTTTTTTAAAAAAATGTAAACATACGTCACATGTTGATTGCAGAGAGAAACCTTTAAGAGCCAAGGAGTAGGATTTGCCAAGTTCCCCTCTCCACACAGTGCCTATCACCAGTCCAGACAAGGGGAGCAAATGAGGCAGAAGGACCTCTGAAGAGCAGTCAGCCAAGGAATGGTCTGGAGTGCTTGAAGCTCCTGACATGCAGAGTTTGTTTGCCATGACAACACAACATCCTAATGACTAATATAAGAACCACAGGCTGCTCACATGTCCCCTGGCTGACACTATGAACACTGCCTTTGCTCTTTGAAGCCCCAAGAGCAATCTTCTCAGAGCATTAAGAGACTAGACTTGCAGCTTCCTGTCTGGGTGTTGCATGTAAGATTTTACTTCCTTGTCTATCTCCATCAGTCATATAAAAAAACCTGTGAGCAAAGAGGTTCCTATGTGTACCACACCTTTAGAGACCCAAATTACCCAAAGTAGGCTTGCTCGCCTTCCTGATTTTTCCTTTCCATGTCCAGTTCTTGGGTTTAGAAGTAGAGGGTTCTGGGAATCAGGCATCTGGCTTTAAACCCTCCATTCACACTACTCATTGGTCCTGTGGCTTTGGCAATGTCACTTAATCTCATTAAACCTCAGTTTCCTCACCCACAAAATGCAAATAAAACATTGCCTACCTCAAGAGTCTGTTTTGTGAGTTAACTGTGTGCGTAAAGCTACTAAAAGGTAATTACTAGTGGTGGCATTATCGTTGTTATTTATCAAGAATAGCTTACAACCAAATGCCTAAAATTCCTGTCCTAGAACTAGGCAGAGTCGCGCACGTCTATAATCCCAGCACCGACAGACTGCATGAACCGAAGCATAGCTACAAAGTTGGCCCAACACAAAACTGTAAACTTGCACAAACATTATGGGGTTCGTTTTTAAACTGAATCGTGTGGTTCTCCATCGTGAACTTTGTCCATGGCAGCAACATGTCTCAATATCCAAAGGGCAGACATGCCTGCAAGCATTTCTGCAGTCCCTTCGGGATCAGCTTCGAGGTGGGACTTTGGAGTTATGGGTCTTCCAGTTTCTGCTCGAGGTTTATTTTTCTCCAGCAGCATGGAGCTTCATGAAAACATCTCAGAGAACATCAGTCATGGGTACAGAAGGCCCCAGACGAAGGCTGGTGTAGAGTCAGCCATGCTACTTCCATGAGTTCTGTGAGCTAGCCTTGTGTGGCTTCTTTTTGCAGTACTCAGCAACTCACTCTTGGAGAAAGATTACTTTTCTCTCTTTTTTTTTTAAAGTAACCTGACCACCTGTCAAAGCTGGACCTCAATGAAGAGCTAAGCAGCTAGCCCGTGACTGGGTGGCCTGGCTCTGGTCTAGATCTGAGTAATTATGCAACGTTGGCTGCTTACTCTCCATCAGCTTGGTCTCTCATGCCAAGCTTCTTCTGCAGCTCCAATGATGTGGGCGAAGAGCTCTGCAATTGGCCCCACACAGCCAAGGGCGCAGCAGTGTGACTGACACACAGGCTCTGTGATGGCCACTTGTGATTACGGATTATGAGTTTCTATTCAAGGGAAAGTGGTGACTGAAGAGAGGAAAATGGAGGAAGTGCCAAGCGTCCTAATTTCCTCCTGTCACGGACATAGAATTATACCTAATACTGGGCTTCAAGACAAATTATTTGAGCAGTGTGGCAGTAGCACACACCTTTAATCGCAGCACTTGGAAGGCAGAGGCAAGCAGGTCTTTGAGTTCGAGGCCAGCCTGGTCTACAGAGTAAATTCCCTGACAGTCAAGGATACACAGAAAAACCATGTCTCAAAAACCAAAACTCAAAATAAATAATTTGATAAACTTCAAAATCCTTCTCTGAAACAGAGTCTCACTCACTACATAGTTCAGACTTGAACTATATAGTATATAGTGTAACTATGTAGTACATAGTATAACTATGCAGTGTCCCCTTGGATTTGTTATGTAGCCTAGTTTGGACTGGAAGTCAAAGGCCTCTTTCTCAACCACCTAAGTACTAGGGCTACAGGAATGTACCTTCACGCCCATAGTTTTTTGATCATTCAATACACATTTGCTGACACCCACCTTGTGTCAGCCATATTTGTTCTGAATATATAATGATGAAGCAGACAGAAAGCTTCCTGCCCTCATGGTGGCATGTCTAGAAAGGGCAAGCACAAATAAACATGCTGAAATTAAGTGTTTTATGTCAGCAAAGAAACACAGTGGTAGGCAGAACAGAGGATGACATGGGGCTGCAGAGCACAGTGATGGCACAGGAATGAGAGATTTTACAGCTGTGATGCCATCCTGACGTGCAGCAGCCTTCAGATGTGAAGGTGGAATGAGATGGGAGCTGATAGGTAGCATCTGTGGACCCCAGTGGTAGCTTGGTAGGCTCAGAGCTCAAGCAGCACAGGTGATTGGGCCTCCAGGTGGGACGCAGAATCCTGTCATGGCATCAGGGATACAGTAAGGCATTGATTGGGTTTAGAACAGTAGTTACAGTCTGTGGGTCGTGACTCCTTTGGCAAACCTCTATCTCCCAAAATACTTACATTGTGATTCATAACAGTAGCAAAAATACAGCTGTGAAGTAGTAACAGAAATAATTTAATGATTGGAGATCACCACAACACAAGGGGCTGTATTAAAAGGTCAGAGCTTTAGGGAGGTTGAGAAAGACTGGTGTAGAGAAGTTGGGCACATTCCCAAAGATATTTGTCTCTGCAGAAATTGTGAGCAGAATTGCTGTATGGAGCAAGAAGCCATTTTGACTTCTCATGTGACCAGTTCCCATGCAACCAAATCCTGGTTTGGGAGGAGCTTTTACCTCTGCCTTCTCAGTTGCAGGTAAGGGGTTCGTTTTACACACTTGCTGAAACGAATCGAACCGAGCACATACTGCTTGTGCAAGCTAAGTGGTAGCCATGCAACAACTTGTCTGTTGTCTTGTGGGGTCATAAACAACCGTAAGAAAGGGCAGGAGCCTCCTTGGATCTCCCTAGACTTCTGGAAGCTCCTTCTGGTTCTTTCTGTTTAAAAGTGGCAGTGATGTCATAGTCAACTGCACTTTAACTGGGGCTTCTTGTAGCAAAACCCATTCATGGCCTAAACCAATAAAATAGCATTCAACATGCCATATACCCTCAAGGAGAAGGACTCTAGGACAGTAGAGAGTGATACCAATTTGTCCTTCTGCACAATGCTTGGAGCAGGACTGCAGATTCTGGTGTCAGCTGACCCTAGTCCTGTGCCTCTGTCCCCTTGCTGGTAAAGTGAGGAGAGAGGGTCATGGCCAGTCCCAGCTTCAAGTGGTAATGAAAATCAGGTCAGTCCTAGAGCTTTTTGTACAATATCCTGCTCTTTAAATGGTTCCCAGAACTCTAGCAACCATACACTCAACAGGTTTTCTTTTAAGACCAACTCTGTGCCAGTTGCTCTGCAAGTGTGGAAAGACCACAATGAATAATCCCAGGCAGCCTTTGGAGAGTTTCTCTTAAGCCTGGAATGAGCATGACTGTGGTAGCCAAAGAGCCCAGCAGACTGAGTTAGAATCAGGGCCGGCTTCCTGGAAATGAGGACCACGCTATGATCTTAGAGGCTGTTTGTTACAACAGGCAAAGGGTATTTTTGGTAGGTATGGGCATCTGCCCAGTTTGGGAAAGATAAGAACTCAAGAGTCTCAGAAACGCAATGTGCCATGGGAATTAGAACGGGGTATTAGAGAGTATGGGAAGGAAGAGGAAGACAAAGAGGTGGACGGGAGGGACTTCTTCGCTATTGGGCTGTTAACTGTCCTGTGAAGAATGGGTTGGAAGGAAGAAGCAAGTGTGCCATGTTTAGTCCTCAGTACTATCCCACATACCCTCACACTGCAAGTTTACAGCACAGAGCACATACACACTTCTCAATCCCATTGTGAATTCCTTCATGGTAGAAAGCATGGGTAGTATTTCTTTGAGTCTTCCCTAGTCACTGGCAGTCTTGTTGGTACATGACTGGGTCCAAATGAGTCATGTCTCTGCATCCATCACCTACTCTGAATCTCAAGGGTATTTCCCATCACTGGCCAGGGACCCCAAGACCCCACCTTGCTCTCATCCAGCATTCCAATCACCAAGAACTATTCTGTGCCTCTGACCCTAAGATTGTGAGCAGAACTTCCCAGAACTCTTTACTGGAGACAATTGCTTCAACTCCCCATCCTCATCCCTACAGCACATCATACCCACCCACCAAACCCTTCTGATCACTCCCAAACCAATTACTCTGTCTGGACCGACGGCTGGAGGATTTTATTCTATAGATACAGAAGAGTGTGAAATGTTGATGGCCTTGGAGCCATCCAGATGTGAACCTGAATCCCACGTGATCACTGTGAAGTCACTCAATATCTCCATTTCTCTCATCTAAAGAACGGAACAAATTCTAGTTACTCTGAATGGTTTTGAGGACCAAACAATGGTTACATGCTAGCATTGCCAACAACAGACACAGAGTGTACAGTTTCCAAAGTCCTAAGCTTTCCATGGCCGCATTTTCTTTTTGTGGTAACTGATTCAATTCCCAGAAAGTTTGTGACATAAATAATTAGGGTCAATGGAAAGTAATTCCAAGAGTTCCCTTTTCAAGACTCACCACACACGTAAGTCACTCCCATTCTAAGCTGCTACAGCATTTCTCCAAATATTCTGTGGAGAACACGCCCAGACCACAGAGAAATATCAGCAGTGATTATAAACTATGCAAGGGTCTTTTTTTTTTTTTTTTTTTTTTTTTTTTTTTTTATCAACAAGTGTATCACATCTAGAGCCTGTTGAAGCCAAGTTTCCATCAAGACCCTGGTAAGTGTCTGGAGCATTGTTAGAGTCACCGATGAAAGCCATGGCTGCTTTCAAGCCCTTGATGGAATTGAGACCTTATAATTACAGGAGTATGTTCATTATCATGGCTGGGTATGTGCATAGGAGAGAAAAAGAGTGAGGGACAAGGAAACAAATTAAAAAGTGTCAATACAAAGGAAGAGAGATAAAAACCACTTAAAATCCAAGTTAATTACAGGACCTTCTTAACCACATAGCAGAGTGTGGGACACCCAAATTGATTTCAGAGATATAATGCAGGACCACCTCAGGAAGAGCTGTGATATGCATTGACTGTCTTCTGTCCCTTTTCTAATTATCTCTTTGTTTCCATGTTCTCACTATCCAGACACCTAAGACTGAAGACAAGAGGGAAGGAAGGGAGGGAAGAAACAGTGTCTTAGAGTTTCTATTGCTGTGATAAAAAATACCATGACCAAAAGCAACTTGGGGAGGAAAGAGTTTGTTTTGGTTCACAATTCTTGAGTCATGCTCCATCCCTGAGGGAATTCAGGGCAAGAACTCAATGCAGATACCTGGAAGCAGGCATTGGAGCAGAAACCATGGAGCAGCTGCTTACTGGCTTGTTCTCCATGGCTTGCTCAGTCTGCTCTCTTATAGAAACCACCAATCCAGGGGTTGCACTCCCTACCATGAGCAGAGCCCTCCCATGTCAATCATGGGTCAAGAAAATGTTCTACAAGCTTGCTTGTAGGCCAATCTGATGGGGGTGCTTTCTTAATTAAGAACAACTCTTTCCAGATGACTCTAGCTGGTGTCAAGTTGACAAACAGTAACCACCACTGTGAATATGTATATAGTGCTCTCTGGCAAGTGCCTTACCATTAGAAAAAAAAAAAGGCTATGTATACAGCCCAAGCCAACTGAGGCTCAAGGTTGATAAAGCACTCCCTATGCTTGCTTACCTCAACTGGCCTGTCAACCCAGAGGCTGACTCTGAACCAGGTCTGATGTCACCAATGCTTCCATGCTAATGGAGAAGAAGTAGCTATAGCTGGCAGAATTCCCAACAGCCAGTGTAGACAGTGCTCTGTGACATCCTTGTGTCCTTCCATGCTGACAAGTGATACAGCTAGAGTCATTTGGAAAGAGGGGTCCTCAACTGAGAAAATGCCTTCATCAGAGTGGCCAGTGGGCAAGCCTGTAGGACATTTTCTTAATTGATGATGACTTTGGGAGGGCCCTGCTCAGTGTGGGCAATGTCGCCCCTGGTTTGGTGGTCCTGGGTGCTAAAAGAAAGCAGACTGAGCAAGCCATGGAAAGCAAGCCAGTAAGCAGCTCCTCTATGGTTCCTGCCCTGACTTCCCTCAATGATGGAATATGATCTGAGAAATGTAAGCTGAAATAAATCCTTTCCTCTCCAAGTTGCTTTTGGTCATGATGAACAGAAACTCTAAGACATCACATCAGACTTAGATTCTATTCACTCTTCCTCCACTTTTATAACATGGTATGGAAGATAGGAGACTGATTCAGTCTGAACTGGTTTCAGGTGCGTACCCAATAAGGCAAAACTGTGTCCTCAAATGAACTTTTAGAGGAAATTCACCATTTTCCATTTGGTACCTACTCGAAAATAGGTGTTCATATGACTAAAAATATATTCCTTAGTTCCCTCAGGAAAGGGGAATGTTCAATAGAAAAATAATTATATTACCTGATCAATCAATCAAAATAGAGCACCGCCCAAGCCACACCCCTTAGTAACTAGTCTGTCCTTTCTTCAGTCTCTAAACGAAGGGAGCCCTAGCCAGTAACTTGGGGCCCTGAGATGCTCATGCACATGGCCCTTCTGCCAGTCTTGACAGTATATTCCTTTCTAATCTACTACCTTTTTGCTTTGAATAAAGTTCCTCTGCTACTTTACAAATGTGTAAACATGCACTTCAACTTCTTGAACAGTAAGCCAAGAATATGGAAACATGTTGCCTGGACCCTGGACTAGCAGTGACACAGTGGCCTCAGTCACTGTAGTAGTCAGCTTTCTGTCACTGTAACACATACTTGAGATAATCAACCTTTAAAAAAAAAAAAAAGAGGTTTATTTGACCTACATCTTTGGATTCTCCAGTTCATGAGCAGCTGGCCCCATGGTGGGGAGACAGCATGTCTTAGGAATGTTGATAGAGAGCAAAATTACTCACCTAGTGGCCAGGGAACAAGAGAGAAAGGAGCGGTGGTGGGCTGGGACTCCACAGCCCCTTCGAGGAGTCCCCACTGGGCCTCATCACCTCCCAACAGTACTACCCTAGGGACCAAGCCTTTATTTAACACATGGACCATCAGGAAGCAGAATATTGATCCAAACCACAGCTTCTTTCTACATGTAAAGCAATGTCATGGTGATTGGAAGCATAACAAAATGAATACGAAGACCGTAATATATGATAACAGGGCTCAATAGTTCAGGTTGTTTCATCCGTGCAGTGGATGAAGGCATTGGTGGTTGAGAACATTAAGTGGACTGTAAGCGTCATAGAGGAGATGGACATGTGAGCCCACGGAAGGATTTGTGGGATTCACATTCCATCTGAGTGAATCTAAGTCTGATCTTTTTTTTCTACTAATGCCATCCTAGTGCCCAAATAAACTGTTCCAAGGGTGGATACAGAGTAGTTGTTAATGATACAAGAGAGAAGGCTGAAAAGCAAGGGTTCAAGTCTCAAGTTACACGTGACGACCTTCTGAACCAACTGCAGACACGTGCTGTTAATTATGGGGACACATTGTGGGAGCCACATCGTTAGCTGGTTTCATTGTGTGAACATCAGAGTATGTATGCTTCCACACATGCGTGTATGGGGGTGCTTCACAGTTCCTGGGGCTATCAGGACTTGGAGTGAGCTCAAGCTGTGAAGGCTGCCCCGTAGATGGGATTTTGCTTTATAAAAAGCTCCTCAAAAGTAGATAGACAGTCTACACTGCAGTGATAAAAGTATAGCATAGTAGAGATTTAAACCAGCGGTGGTCTTTTACTACGGACTTCCAGTTCTGTGTATGGCATGTCATTGTATGTGCTTGGACAGCAGTTTTATCTGTGTTCATCTCATCACAGGTATGAGTCAAGGAATTTGCCATGGCAATCCCAGGTCATAGGAGTTTTTCAACTGCATTATAAATTTTTCTAAAAGGATTTCATTTTTATTTTATGTGTATGAATTTTGCCTGCATGTAAGTCTGTGTACCACATGCATGCCTGGTGGTCACAAGGACAGAAGAGGACATCAGATCCCTGGTTAGATGACAGGTGTATTGTAATTATACAGAAGAGGGCATTACAGGTAGTTGTGAGCCACCATGTCAGTGCTAGGAATCGAATCTGGGTCCTTGGCAAAAGCAGCAAGTACCTTAACCACGGAGCCTTCTCGCTAGCCCCTCCATTATACTCTGTGCTACAGACGCCATATGTTCAGTCTGTCAGCTGAAGTTACTTGGCTCATGACTATGTTTGATATTTCCAGTACCCTACATGCTCCCAGTAGAGTCCCCAACCTTCTAAAATGCCGGGACAATCAAGAGGGAACTGAGGGGAAGGTCATCTAGGAATCAGAGCTGTAGGGACGAGTTTGACCCTGGGAACTCAGTGTACCTTGAAAGATCTCAGCACTTCGGCCTAGGATAGTGTGTCTACAGTTCATGCAATGCAGAGAGAGAGAGAGAGAGAGAGAGAGAGAGAGAGAACCCAAAACCTATAGGGAGGTAGTATTTGCTGAGATGGCATGCTCTGTCCCATTCAATCCCCCCAAGAACACTCCCATTTTACAGATAAGGAAAGTGAGGGTCAGAAAAGTTAAATACTCCAACCAGGTCAACCGTCTTAGTAAGGACGGTTCATTTCCTCCTGGTTTTGGCTCCAAAGCTAGAAGCCTGGATTCTTTTTTTACAAGGACAGTTGTCTTTCTTTAAAGAAAAAATAAAATAAAAACAGGCTTCTCAGGCTTTTAAATTCACCAAAAAGTTCCATCTTCTATTGAGTATCTTTCTGGAAGTGATTTATCTCTGTTTGGAAACAATAGCCACATCCCAGGCGGCTTCCTCTCTCCTGCTCGTTTTAGTGCTATGGCTATCATCACTGGGACGTGGAGTCTGTGGCACCTGGTACTCGGAATTTTATTCCACAGTCGGGCTGCAGGCTTGTGACTCCTTTAAAAATAATGATTTGTGCTTGACTTGAGTTTTTGTAGTGACAGATAAATAAGCATATTCTTTCCATTTTAAAGTAAAAACTTGACTCCACTCAAGGTGGGGGAAGTGAGTAGTCGGAGGGTGGGCTGGCTTAAAAATTGAACCCTGTAAAGTTTACAGGCAATCTACAGCGCGGCTAAATCCGACAGCCGTGAAACGAAAAATACCACCATCACTTTACAGGGTTTTCCAGGAGACTCTGGAACTTAAGTGTTCAAGTTCAGCCCATGCAATAAAACGGAGTTTATGATGGTTTTTCGATAGCGTAGGAGATGGAGAAAAGAACACTGCTATTGGTGAGCATCCTAAAAGCAAAGCCTCCTAGGTGAATGTAAGAGGTCAGCAAAGGTTTGCTGCGAAGAACGCATGTTAAAGTAGCGAGATCCCTGTTAACTAATGAAGCCCTAGAAACTTTGTTTCCTTCCTCCGTCCCTCCCTCCTTCCCTCTCTCCCTCTTTCCCCTCCCTCTTTTTCTCCTTCCCTCTACTCTTTTCCTTCTTTCCTCTCTTTCTCCTTCTCTCCCCCCTCCCTCCCTCCCTCCTTACTATAGGGAAGTCTTCCTGAGTACCTCTAACAAGGGTGAAACTAAAAGCAGTCTACCTGAATCTTACCATCCCAGGAGTGAGACAGGCAGGTGACCAGTGACAGTCTCCCAGATGCTGTCCTGGAGATGTTACAATGTCTGTTGGGAGCTGGTGGCAATGCTGGGCTAGGTGTCAAGCACTTCTGTGTTGGTAACTCATTCCCCTCCTCAGCAGCTCTGTGAAGTGGGTGCTGTTAACCTCATTTTGCAGGTTAGAGGAGCTATGGCACAGGACTTGCTCAAGGTGAGACAGTGCCCTGCAGAAAAAGGGCTGCAAGAGCCAATTGGAACTGCTTGCTCTGCCTGGGGGTAGAAAACATGAATGTAAAAAGGGATGAGGAACTTCCTGGAGCAAAGTGGACCCAGCAAGTACATTCTACACACAGGAGCAGTGTGTGCCCAAAGGAAGGTGCTCGCTGAGAAGCATGGCATTTCAGAGGAGCAAGGGGGTTACAGATCAGGGAGGTGTGATGTGTCTGGAGGGAGGCTGTGAGTCCCAATAGGAGTCAAATGAGGATTTTACAAAGGGCTTGAGACCATTGCAGCCAACTGGCAGTGAATAGAGTCAGGAAGACCCAGAGGGGAGACTGGATATAAGGCTAACCTACTGTAATGTAGGTGGTGGTTTGAACCAGGCTAGTGGACTGGCAGGATGCCAGGAAGGAACTTGAGGTTATGAACAATGTATTTGTATATGAGCAAGTATCTTTCTGTAAATAGGAGGTAGGGATGATGAAAATTGGTAGACAAGGAAAAAACCATCAAATGATTTTATTGAATAAATCATCTATTTTATTTATTTATTTGATTGATTGATTTTGAGAAAGGGTCTCTTTGTGTAGCTCAGGCTGGCCTGGAACTAACTATTTAGACCAGGCTGGCCTTGAACTCACAGAAATCCTTCTGCTCTGTCTCTGGAGGTCTGGGATTACTCATATATTCATTTTTTTTTTAATTTAAAAAAGGGTAGTATTATTATAATTATAAAGGACATTATGCATATAAGAAACCCAAAATTACACATACACACACACACACACACACACACACACACACACACACACACACACAGAGCAACTGCTATTTGGGAAGGACTCTAACCTTTGAGCTGAAGGTGTATTTAACTGAGCACAGGTTTTGTTGTTTGTTTGTTTGCTTGTTTGTTTGTCTAATCTGTAAGGAGCCTTCTTATTCTAGGTTGTAGACTAAGAGTTGTGCTCAGGTTTGAGGAAACAGAGCATTGGTCTTTCCTTGGCATTCAACAGTGTGCCTCACCCTCTGGCCGTTCCTAGTAAATCACCTCTGCTCTCCTTTATTACTGCTAGGGTATTCGAACAACAGCAAGCATGTGCTACCTGACCGAAGCCACACAGCAGGTGACAGAAAAATAGTAAGACACTTGAACAGCATTCTATGATCCAATCTGAAGCAACTTCTTATACTTTTGGAGAAAGTTAGGAAATTTTGCTTAGGATGAGAAAGAATATTTTACATAAAAGAAAACATTTTTCAAAAATACAAATGCGACCTAATTTAATTTCCCATACATGTCTCCACCGGCTTTGGGGGGGGGGGGGGAGGTTAAAATGCAATTCTCTAAAACGAAGTTATTTGATAGAAGAATATTAACCTCCTCGCCCCTTGTACTTTGACTCGTTTTCGCTGCTTTTCATTTTTGTTTGTCGGTCTATTCATTTTGGTGAGACCAGGCACGTTGCTAGGTAACGGGCCCATGGCGGGCCAGCACGTTAGTCTGGCTGGCTGGCCCGGGTGGCAGACTTCCCTAGTGCTAGCTGGCGGCAATGCAGTCTCTCACAAAAAGCATTTATCACCGGGCAGGCACAGTAATGGCCACTCAGTGGAGGGGAAATTGAGCTGACCCAAAGGCCAAAGCTGTTAGGGAGACTGGTGGGAAGGGTAAGAGGGTCAGAGCACCCTTTTCCCACCCACTTAGTGGGCAGAAAGCGGTACAACAGCCTAGCCACTGTTTTCACTAACATATCCCGAGGCTTTGCACCTGAAATAAATGTTTGCTTGACATTAACGATAAAAAAAAAAAAAAAAAAAAAAGAGGCAAAAAATAAAATCGGTTTGTTTCGAGAACAATGAGGCAACCAAGGAACCCTGTAATTTAAAGTTAGCCCAGGCCATGCTGGAAGGGAGATACACAGGGAAGGGGCGTTCTAAACAATTAGGATATTCTCGTGGTGAACATACAAACATGTCTGTATACCGATGAATCTGAACATAGGTAAGTGGAATTTATTTCATAGTCATCAAATACTGGTCACAGCAGAAACCATTCTCTCCAATTAAACTACATGGCATTTTCCTTCAGTATTAACTTTGGGCTACCATGAGATACAGTTTATCAAAACAAGAATGGCTTAGGGTACTTTTGAAACACCAAAATGACAACACATATTTGAATGCTATAGTTACCTACACTGTGGGTGTTATAGATTTTTCCAGAAGTCTCATTTTTGTGTGTGTGTTTTTTCTCACAATTAATTTTACAGGAATAACTAGAAAAGAAAATAGATGCTAGAGGAAAATTCAGAAATATATGAATAATGTCTCTAGGAATTAAAATCATTATAACTGCTATCAAAATTACACACAAAAATATTTTTTATGTGAAAAACAACATTCAATGGTGGGGGAACACAGATGTTCCTTTCTTAGACTGCTCATCTTGCAATTAGCTGTATGCCACGCCATTTTGTGCTAGAACTTGAAATTTTATATGAGAAATTATATAAAAGACCTTAAATATTCGCATCAAAAAGTAAGTGCTGCATATTACCCGGATTTCATTTTTAATTATGTTCCATATTGAGCAGTATGCAGTTCCAACACAGATTTCCCTGGGTGCAAGCTTGTCCTTTGTTTTTTTCCCGTGAAGAACAGGTAACTACCTATCTGAAATTAGTACCCAATCCTTGTCCACTGTGTGAACTGAGCAAAATGGTTCTCCTCTCTGCGCCTGCCAAAGAAGGGAAAGAAAGTCGACCTGGACTACCCAGGGGCTCACATGTACAAAATACCTCACAGACATGAAACAACAGTTGTTTTAAGAAGGAAAAAAAATGGAAGCATAGCAAGGCACTGGAAAGATGTGGGGGCGGGTCTCAAGAGCACCCCCTCTGCTGGCTTGATCGGATCAAACACCTTGCCTCCTAAAGAGGCCAGGTACCAGCCAGCCAAAGCCAGCCACCTGTGGTCTTTTTGGCAAATGAGCCTCCTGTTCTCCACAGGCAGGGGAATGCTGCGGCTTTTCTTCAGAAAGGAAACACCAGAGGAGCCTGCCAGTTCTTCACTCTGTTCTTCTGCTTTCAAACAACAATGTTTAACCAACAAAAGAAGAGACCAAGTCAACCCCAGTTTAGTGATTCCCCTGAAAGTCATCAAATAAAAACGTGAACTTTAAAATTGATCAGGATTAATTTCACTGACACTGTATCATAACATATCCCTCTTCAGAGACTCATTTGTTGAGCTGCAGATGCAAAGAAAGTGAAGAAAGAAATAAATCAGAATACAATACGGCAATTAGACTTTTGCCACTGATAGAATACTAAAAACGTACGATTTATCAAAGCATTAACAAACAGAGGTAAACACAAGACTTATATTTTCTTTTGGAACACCGAGAGAGGAAGATTAAAATAATAACCAAGACCATGTGTATCGATAAATTTAATTTATAAATGTTCGGTTGCCAAAAGATGCCATTTCATTTGCTGGTTTGAAGACTGCTACAAGCAGGATGATTTATCAAAGCCAGTGCTATCCGGAACCGAACATGGAGTCACTCTCATCTCCACCGACACTCTCCTTCCCAGTCAATGGGAAGCACAGTGTGGTAAGTGTATCAAGCTTGCATTTGAAATGAAGTAAGTATACAGTACATTTCTTTCATGTCGTGTCCTCTCTGGTGCCTGTGCAGGCATTGCCCTTAGATTATCATCTTGTTTTACCATGGCGCCACTCCAGGAGTAGCTATCCATCATTATCATCCCAATGTACAGATTGAAAAAAATGAGTCTGACAGAAGAATGACAACTTTTAGGACATGGTTTCATTATGTAGCCCAGGCTGGCCTTGAACTTCTAATCCTTCTGCCTCAGCCTCCCCTTTCTGGAGGATTATAGGGCTGTATTGCCATGCACTGATGACAACTTGCTTTTAATAAATATTAGAGTCAGGATGTGAACCCAGGCCTTCTTAACTTCAAGCTGTGTACTCACAGGGGCTGGAGAGATTGCTCAGTGGTTAGGAACATTTTTTGGTTTGCAGAGGACTTGAGTTCAGTTCCCAGCACACTCATGGTGGCTCACAACCACCCATAACTCCAGTTCTAGGGGATCTAATGTCTTCTGGCCCCCATGAGCGATGCATGCAATGTATAAACAATACATACAGGCCAAATACATGCACATAGAATCAAAATAAAAATCTTAAAATGTGCAGTCCTAGTCACAACTATAGAGCTATTTAAATACAGGTACTTGAAAGACAAACTAATATCTGACAATTAAGTTTGGATCGAAGACTTTGAAATGTTCTTTTCTCAGATCAAGAAGCTGAGATGAATTGGTACCCAGAGATTTTGTAGGGGCACAATTAGATATAAAGTCTCTGTAAACATGCCTCAGTAGCTTGTACAGTTAAAAATGTGGTGGCACACACCTGTAATTGCATACTCAGGAGGCTGAAGCAGGAAGATCACAAACTCAATGCCAATCTTGACTAAGCAGCAAGATCCTGTCTCCAAAAAAACATTAAATACCAGTCAATGCCAATACTTTTATCTATACAAAGGTCAAATGTCATATCTGCTGCAAGACTAAGTGGGGCTGGGAAATCTGCCTATTTTATTCTGCTGGCCTTGCTCACACAGTTCTCTGTGGGGCACAGGATACAGAGACATTGAGTTCTTAGTTCTTAGATTCATCCCAGATATAGAGTCATCTGCTCCGCATTCAAATGCATGGCCGCACACTGGTCCAGTTCTTATCATTGCCATGTACCAGGACTTTGATGATGGTTGTAATAATTTCAACAGTACCCCCCCAAATGCCCTTCCCCAAACTCCCAAATGTGATGTGTTTTGTCAATAGGGTCATTGCAGACACAGTTAAGATGGGGTCATGCCAGAACAGAGAGGACTTCTACACCAATAACTGATATCCTTATCTTCTTAATGGTATCTGGTTCCTCCAAAAGAGAAAGAGAAGAGACAAGGTAAAAAATGGCATCTGATGACAGCGATTGGAATGATGGGTCCATAACCAAAGAATGTCAGAGATTTCCAGCAACTTCCAGGAGCAGTCTCAGTGGGCATTTCAAAGGCATGAACTTGTGTTGTCTTAAGCCATTTGAGTCCGTTGCACTTCGTTATGACAACTGAAGAAATGGATGCCACAGCCATTCCCAACACCCTGCTTTCCTTCTGATACTGCTAACAAGCACATGCTGAAATCGTGACTCAGATAGGCTGTAACTATGGCTAGTGGGTACTTAGAAGCAGAGAAATGTCGGAACACATGCCTCAATGTAGGAGGGTAAGAACTGTGGGGAGACATGTAGATCACAAGGAAGATGGGGACTAGTAGTAAAGGGTGTTTTCAAATAAAGCTAAACGAGTAGAGTTTGGGTGGGACCAATTATTGTATGAAGAAGAAAAGAGTGAAAAGAAACCAAGTTCTTCTTATTGAAGGCCTTTTAAAAATGGACCTCTCAGCCGGGCAGTGGTGGCGCACGCCTTTAATCCTAGCACTTGGGAGGCAGAGACAGGCGGATTTCTGAGTTCGAGGCCAGCCTGGTCTACAGAGTGAGTTCCAGGACAGCCAGGGCTACGCAGAGAAACCCTGTCTCGAAAAATCAAAAAAAAAGAAAAAAAAAAAAAAAATGGACCTCTCTCATCCTGAGCGAGGTAACTCAGTCACAAAAGAACACACATGGTATATACTCACTGATAAGTAGATATTAGCCCCCAAATTGGGAATACCCAAGATTCAAGTCACAGACCATATGAAGCCCAGGCAGGAAGTCCTTTAGTAACAATACAATGCATTTGGGGAGGGACTCGCAGTGCAGAGTGCACAAGAACAGATCACAAGATGGCGTTACAAACCCTTGCCTTGCTTGTTCTTTTTTTAAATATCTG
This sequence comes from Uromys caudimaculatus, assembly GCA_028551405.1. Classification (NCBI taxonomy): domain Eukaryota; kingdom Metazoa; phylum Chordata; class Mammalia; order Rodentia; family Muridae; genus Uromys; species Uromys caudimaculatus. The sequence continues at coordinate 92,975,519 of CM052702.1, forward strand.
TAATCGTACTGACTTTGCTTGCTTTGAAGTAGCTTTTATTCTTTGCAGCAACTGTTACTTTTTAAGTCTCGTAGTGTTATGTTCTAGTGAACCTGCTACAGCAATTTCTGATTTCTAAGAACTGAGAAATGGTGTAGAACATTAATTCATAATCACGCTAATTGTAATCTGGAGATGTGTAACATTGTGTAGCCTTTTGTATAAATAGACAGATAGAAATGAAAAAAAAAGAAGATAATTTTCACAAGAAAAAAATGCTCTAACTGATAATTCAAGTTAATGGTTATAGATAAACAGATATGGATCTTTGGTACTGTATATCCAAAGAACTTTCACATGTGTCACTGCAACAGCCGATTGGCACAACAAAGCAGCAGAGGCGCAGCCACTGTTTTATACCTTCCTTTCATTGTTCTGATGGCAGTAAGTTTGAACTTACTATTTAAAGTACATGGATTAAAGTCTCTTCATTTAACAACAACAACAACAAAACAAAACAAAACAAAAAACCACACACACAAAGGAAAAAGCAACAGCAAAAAAAACAACCCAAAAAATTGGACCTCTCTATATCGCTTGAGACCCTCACTAGTCAAAGCATGGTCTGTGGACCAGTAGACATAGCATTATGGAAGCTTGCTAGAAATGCAGAGGGCATGCTGGGAAACTCTGCCTTACCACTGTGATACCAGCAGCATCGCCTGCAGGCCCCTTAGAAATATGCCCACCTGGACCTACTGAAAATTCTGCATCTCAACCTGGTACCCAGGTGACTGAGAGGTACACAGAAGTGAGAAGCTCTATTCCAGGAGACCCGAAGCCTCTGCTGAGCTGTGTGAGAAAAGACAGTGGATACAAAGTTGGCTGAGGCAAGGTACAGGAAGGAGTGATGTACCAGGGACCTCTGAAGGAACAGCATAATCACAGACAGCACCCTGTGGCTAACATTTACTGATCAGGAATTGTATGATGTGCTTGTGTGTCCATTTCTTAAATCATCTTAAGGGACTTATTTTGAAATTGTAAACATGCTACATATTCTGAACAAAAGTTCTGAAACTGACATGCATAGAAAGCAAAAGACTATTATTATAATTGGTTTATTTGTATTATTTTTATTATTATTTTATGTGTAAGAGTATTCTGCATATATGTATGTGCATCACATGTATGCAGTGTCCACAGAGGTCAGTAGAGGGTTCTAGATCCCCTGGAAGAGGAGTTACAGATGGTTGTGAGCCACCATGTGGGAGCTGGGAATCAACCCAGTCCTCTGGAGCCGTCTCTCCATCCCTAAGAGCACAGTTTATAATTATATCACAGTATGTCATTGATTGCTCTGAAGTCCCTGTTGTTTTGTTGGTCTGACAGTGTGGAGACTCCAATGCAGAGGACAGGCAAGTGCTCTACTACTGTCCTACATGTTCTGTCCTATTTTTCACTTTTTGTTTTGTGACAGAGTCTCACTAAATTGCCAAGGATGGCCTTGAACTTGGAATGCCCCTGCCTCAGCCTCCTGCCAATGTGGTACTTCCATACCAGCACACACTATGTGGTGGTCACACCAGGCAACCATTTCTGCCCCCTTAAATGCCTTGAAACACTGCTTGTTTGTCTTTGCAGCCTATCCATGCCTCTGTCCTGCTTCTTTATAAAACATAAGTTATCATGAGCTATCATAACTACTGTTCTGTAAAATTCTAGAACTCGTCTTTCTATCAAACTGTATCCCAATATTCATTATGCAAGTACACATGTATGTGCAGGTCATATGTGTGTCCAAAGGTGTGTATGTATGCAAGGACACACGTTTGTGCATGTGTGTGTGTCATAACAACCAGAAGCCGAGATCAGATGTTGTTTTCAGGAGCCATTCACCTTGGTTTTTGAGACAGGGTCTCTCACTGGCCTGGGGCTTACCAATTAGGCTAGGCTAGCTGGCTAGTAAGCCCTAATAATTCTATCTTCGCCTCCCAGCACTGGAAGCACAAGCATGCTCCCTCGGGCCTGTCCTTTTTCTTGAATAGAGGTGAAGGACCTCAGGTCTTCATGCTTATGTGGAAATCACTTTACTGACTGAGCTATGGATTTGTTTTTTAATGCCTGACTTATTTCATTTAATATAATACACTTCTGTGGCCATAAACTTTTTGGTTGGAGAAATATTCCTTTAGACAAAGACGAACAGACAGACAGGCAGATAAATAGAGATCAGACAGGCAGACATTTTCTTTAGCCATTCATCTGCCAATGGACAACTGTTGATTCTGCTCTTGTGTACTGTGACACTGCTATGCTAAACACGAGCACAGTTCTCTTCATCCCAGCAGCTGTTTATCTTGATAAATGCACAAAAGACCCCATACTACACATGCAGTAAGTATTGCAGTGGGGGAACTGAGCCTTGGCTTCTTCAGCATCCTTCAAGTGTGCTGAGACCTCCTCATACCTTTGCGCAGGAGATTCCCTCTACTTGGAATACTTTGATGTTTCTATCAAAATCTCATTCATTTTTCCAGATCCAGATCAGAAGCCCCTTCTGATCTGACTTCCTTCCCAAGTTATCCCACAAACCTCTGCACACGACTCGAGTGCCCCTAAAATCCCTTCTCTGTTGCAGAATCTGTCACGCGATGGCTCATTTGCTGCCCATTTCTGTCCTCACCCACAACAGGAAGTGGTGTTTTATCAGATGGGGGTGGAGCTAACTCCTTAATCTTCTCTCCTAGTGCTTAGCTTGGTGATAAACTTGGAATGTAGATTTATTGAGAAAAAGACATGAGATTTCTTTTTTGATAAGTAATTAAGCTTAATTATTTATTAAGGCCTATAAAAGTTAAGACCTTCACCTAAGTTCAAGGGAAACATAGCTTAAAACTATGGTCCAAGTGAACCCAAAACCCATGTTTCCAGAAAAATAACTACCACCACCACTAGAGTCTCTAATATTTAATAACCTACGAGCACAGCAGCCCATCTACACAATACTTGTAACCTCCGATTTGCACAAAACCCTTTAAAAATCCGAGCACTTTTGAAATTGCATTCCTGAATACTAGAAAAATACAGCTGTCGGTAGTCACATGAGACTTGGCTGTGCCTCATGAAACTCAAGCTGTGCTAACAGTGGCATGTGTGGCTGTTTGTTGCTCTGTACCACAGGTGTGGAACCAGCACAGTGAGGAGAGCTTCCCACGTTCAGAGTGATGTTTACAGACCAGCAAGTTAGAAGGGACAGAAGCGGCATCCAAACATGACTGATATTCTTTTGATGTCGGCTACATGCAACGCTTTCTGTCATCGGAGCTAGATTCTTTTTCATCCCAAAGGAGATGAGACTATAAAATTAGAAAGAAATTTTCCTTTTGTGTACTGGTTTTCTGTTATAGAAGGAATGTATTTAGATTTTTTTTAATCAAATTATTTATCTTAGTGCTCCCTCAAGTTTCCAAACCGCTGAGCAGCACGATGCTGTGGCCTGTGCTCTCCTCTCTGAGTCTATCTGGGTGGATTAATTACGAGGCAATCCTCGGGAATTAAGTGTGTTTTAAGTTCAGAGGCATCTGTTCAGAGACTTCTAATGCTGCTAAATAGTCCCTTTGGAGATGCACTCGTTAGTGTGAGTGCTATAATTTTCATTTCCGCTGGCACTGTGGCATATGACTTCTTCAGTTTCAGCTACCCTCTGATTGACCTGTCAAGGGCATAAACCACCCCGAAGATGTTCTTGCAACATTTATGCTTCTCCAGTCAGTTTGAAGGATCAGACTATCTGTGCCATGGAAAGAAAGAACAGATTTCTCCCAATCTCCAACTTGTATATTGTGAAACATACTCTGTACACACACACACACACACACACACACACACACACACACAGAGAGAGAGAGAGAGAGAGAGAGAGAGAGAGAGAGAGAGAGAGAGAGAACTTATAATAGGCTTATTAGGTAACAGAACAAAACAAATAAACATTTTCTTAGATAACGGATAGTCCATATATCTGACGTGGGTGAGCGGGGGGGGGGGGTGATCTATGGTGCTGTTAATCTATTATTAAGAGAGAAATGCATCTTTAAGCTGAATGCCAATACAATGTTTCCAGGGGAAGGGAGGGAACACAAAAGACTGAAAATCACATTTTGTATTTTTTTCCCTCTTCTTTTCTAAAATGAGGATGTGGGAAAGTTTATCACCAGACTTTTCCAAAGCCACTGTGTAAAGGTCTGCATGACCTTTACATCTATTTTAAGAGAACCGCTTCCCCTGGTTCAGAATAAGCTGAAGCATACATAGCCCAGTCGGCCCTATGTCACAGCAGAATCCTTGGGAACAACATAGAAGAACCACTGAGCATCCACCCTTCTGCCATTTTTAAGTTTGAAAAGGTTAAATGTAGAAAAAAAAGAAAACACTAATCTTTTGAGTAAAACAGAGGTAAAGTTTTGCTTGAAGCTATTAGTGCATTAACAAATTGTGACTTAAGTCATGTGTGCATTAGCAAATGCACATGAAGTTAGCCACCAGCTGTCCTTGTGGACTCCTCGCTATGGAATCTCCTCAGTGGCCCTTACATTGTAGGTTTTGTCTTCATTCTTGGGAATAACGAAACTTTTCAGAGGTGAATCCTCATAGAAGGAAGTTAGGCCATTGAGGGGATAATTGGGACCATGGCCCCTTCTCCTTCTTTTTTCTCTCTCTGCTTCCCAGGCACCCAGAGGTGAACAGGCCACCTGGCCCTCAGTACACGTCTGCATCTGCTCTTCCCTCTGGCTCTCAGCCCAGCACTCCCTCTGGATCCTAATTCCTCCTTGCCTGCTCCAAGAAGCAATTACACACTCCTCATGGGAGGCAAGTCATCTCCCTTCAGATTGCCATCTGCCTTATAGGGTCTGCTAGGTTCATCAGCACCTTGGGGTTTGCATATGTGTTTTGCCCTCTTAAGGGAGTGCCAACTGCTGGGCCTCCCAGACAAGCCAGAGTGCTAGGAGAACTGTTGGATGGTTCTCAGCCTTGACCCAAAGCACTCACAGTCTCTTCAATGGCCACCCAAGATCAACAGTACACTAATTTGTAGATACTGAGGTTACATATGATCCCAGTACTCACAAATTTAGGTCCTGGAAATCTGATTGTTCCCAATTATGGGAAGTCTGCAACTGCTCCTTCTGGGCCACTTTGGATAAAAATCTGGTAAGGTCATGGATGATGTCTAAGTTTCTTTGCACTGATCAATAAAGCACAGGCCCTAGAAAGTTACAAGTGAGTAAATACCAATGAATGATCATCAAAGATCCATATATTATTTTCTCAAGATTATGGCTTAAAAAAATAGTCCAATCATACCAACTTCACATATTATATTAATAAAAAGTATAGCTGTTATATGAGAGAATAAATATATCTTACCTTTGTCAAGCTTTTGTAATTAGTGCCTTATGACAATGTTGTCAAGAATGTTAAGAAATTGGTCACCACATATGATAAGTTGTAGGTATAAATTTTTTTGCAACCTACTTTTAATAAGGGTTCAACCCTCCTCTAGCCCACCACCCAAGAGAGGTAGTGAAAGAGAAAAGTTATTAGGATATGGGGGAAGTGGACCTGCTTAGCAATAGTTCTTTGGGGGAAAACTTGATCTTTTTCTGCAGTTCAGTCCCATAGCAAGCACCAAATAAGGCTTAGCAGCTGCAGACCAGGCCTCTAAACAGGAAGACACCACACATGAACCATCAGCTACAGTCCAGTCCTTTCAGCAAGCAGATACCAGGTGGCTTTAGTTCAATCCTGAAGAAACCATCAAGTTCTCCAATTGGTCTAAAGTGAGGCCACAGAGAGAGCAAGCTGCCACAGGAACCTCAGGGGCAGTTCTTGGTTGAGTTTCTCTCAATGGCAGTGTTACCACAAGTTGAGCTCGACAATGCTATATAAGGTGAACCAATACATGTGTGTCCTTAGCGAAGAATAGTAAGGCAGAGCACACCAAACCAAAGCTCAGTGCTCGTCTCTCACTGTCTGTGGGGTCATATCTAAACTCCTTCATGAAGAGCCCTTTCACATGTTTGCCATATCCAAACAGCCTTTCACCTGTGTCTGCTTCAGGAAAACAGTCTTTAACTTGTTTGCTTTAGCAAGACATCCTTTCACCTGTGTGCCCCAGCAAAACATCATTTGCCATAACTTTCCAAAGAAACTAGAAGTTTCCACTTCAGTAAGTTTATTGGATTCTTCGGTTATAAGCAAAAGAAATTAATTCTGTTAATGTAAACAGGGAAAGAATATTCTGGAAAGATTTAGTATCATAGATAATTTCCCTGATAGCTGCAGAAGCAATTTTGGAAAAGAAAGATCAGCCCCAAGAATCTATGGCCTGAACCCCAAATAGATATACATCAACCCTTCTTGTGATATTGCAGTACTCTGGTCAAGAGTCAAGAGTCCCAGTAGAGAAAGGCTGATTACCCTAATGTAGGTCAATCCACTGGTTAAGGAAGAAAAGAGAGCCTTGTTTACATTGATCCTAAACACAACAAGGAATGCAACACACAAAACAAAATGGAGGGCATGACTTTATGAAACTAAAAGGGGGGATGTACATGGCTGGAGCCTCCCCGCCCCAATGTCCAGTACAGCTAAACAGGAATTTTAAAAATTGTATATTGTGAGTGCTTATATATACCAAGCACATAGAATGCAGATTACCTCATACAAACATATGTCTCACTTCTTCTCAAACATTCTGATAGAAAAATATTTTGTCCCCTTTTTGTAAATGAAGAAACTGAGGCTAACCTAGACTAAGGTGATTTGGCCAGTACCATCCATTTAATAAGCACTGAAGTGAAAATTTGGAGTTAAGTTTATCTGATATTTGTTGGAAAAGAATGATCATTGTGTTGCACAAAGGAACACATAAATAAAAATAATTTGACAAGGCAATTTGTTTTTTTCAAAAGGGTGCATCAGAGCCCAAACTGGGCTAACAAGTAGCACACCCTGCCAAAATGTCTTTTATTGATGGAGTAGGTGGTGACTACTACTCATCTTCCTAGTGAGCTTGATGTCACAATCTGACATGATTGGCTAGTTTGAACAAAAGGAGTGTTCAGGAAATATGGGCCCTTGTCAGGCTGGCTAACCTATGGTAGAAAAAAAAAAAAACCTCTTTCACATCTCTACACTCTATTGTGTGTGCAAGCTTAAGTCACAATTATCAATGGATTGTCCGCCATGAGGTTATCTACTGAATGAGGCTCAGTGCTAAGCATGGAAGAATGCCATTCCAGTCTTGGCTTTGCCATTTTTGTAGTCACGTAACTGCAAAAGCATCTGTGATGTGGTTCCTTGGTTGCAAAGGTAGAATGATTGTTTCTGATCACCAGTCACAGGAAGAGGTAATAATAGCACAGGCTTCATCCCATCTACCAAGCTTCTGAAGCAGTGTTAGACAGATACCTACTGTGATAAGTCTGAGACACTCAACTTAGGAAGAGAAAAGGTTCATTTTGGCTCATAATGTTGGAATTCCTGAAGTGGGAATTTCTAGTTGCTTTGGAAACTCAATTGTGTCACGTGATGTTTTTCTGGCAGCTGTCTTATGAGAGGATGTTTTGCTGAAGCCAACACTTGAGAGGGTCTGTGATGTTTGGAAAAAATATAAGTAGAACTCCACATGAGACAATGCTCTTGCATTGCTATGCCTTGCAGTGCTTCACTTCTTGGTTGATCTTTGCAAATCTTTGCTTGCCATGACTTCTTAGAAATGCACCAAAGAACTCATGGTATTCCAGCTGCTTTTTGCCACTTCCACTGACTCATGCTGATTCAGTGGAGCCTCAAAGATTCTGCTGGATCAAGTTGCTGCTACTGATTAGTGTTTGGTGTTTGCTATAAGACTAGACTGCTGATATCCTGACAACAAAGATTGGAATTGCCCCAAAGAACTACTTCTAAATAGATCCACAACCCCCTTGTCCTATTAACCCTCTTTCTCTCCTACCTTTAGTTGGTGGGCTAGAAGGGAGGTTGAAGGATTAAAGAACCCTAAATAAAGTAGGTTTTGAAAAATCTAAGCCTACAGGCTCCAGTCTGTGGTCGTGTAGATATATTACCTTCAGGCCTGTGGCAATAAACATCTTAGCAGCATCATGTGGCTGAGGGAAAATGCTCACCAAAAGGTCAAGAGGCAAAAATGAACAAAGAGCCTGAGGTCCCATAATACCTTTCTTGGAATGCCTTCATTGACCTAAAAGACTTCCTCCTAGATTCCACATCTCTCTCTCTCTCTCTCTCTCTCTCTCTCTCTCTCTCTCTCTCTCTCTCTCTCTCTCTGCGTGTGTGTGTGTCCCTGAGAGCATGTATATGCTTGTAGGTGGACATGTGTGTGTAGAGACCATAGGTCAACATTGGGTGTCTTGCTCAAAGTTCTTCACCTTATTTTTTTAAAGACAGATTCTCTCTCAGAATCAAGAGCTGAGGGTTTGACTAGACTAGATATCAACAGATCCCAGAGATTTTCTGTCTCTGCCCTGAGACTCTGGAATTTGAGGCATTTGCTTCCACACCCAGTTGTCTGTTACATGAATCCTGGGAATCTGAACTCAAGTCTTCATTCTTGTATGGCAAGTACTTTACTGACTGATCCATCTCCCTGGTTCTGAGTTCCCTTTTCTTATAGATTCCACCACCTCCCTGAAGTGCCAGGCTGGGACAAGCCCCTAAGCATCATGAGCCATCAGAATGCAGTTCAGATGCAATCCATGGTATGATGGCTTCAATGAGAAATGTGTCCTGAAGCCTCATGTATTTGAACACTGGGTTCCCAGCTGTCGGCACTGTTTGGGACAGTTTAGGAGGTGTGGTCCCAAGGGAGGAAGCATCTCGGTGGGGCATGCTCTGAGTGTTTATAGTCTCACTTCATGTTTGGTTTGCTTGTTTTGTTTCATGTTTGTGGTTTAAGATGTGAGTTCTCAGCTTCCTGCCCTGCAGTCATGCCGGCTGTTTGTTGCCTCACCTCCCCACCATGATGGACTCTTACCCTGTTATCATAAGCCAAGAAAACTCTTTTTTCTATAAGCTGTTTTTTGGTCATGGCATTTTATAACACCAAAAAAAAAAAAAAAAAAGATAATTAGTATACATGATCATTTCAAAGCTTCATTTCTTTTATGAAAAAATCGAGATTATATATAATAGGTTTTTTATAAGAAATTGAAAAAATAGTTTATAAATTGCTCAATAAATATTATTCTCTTGTTACTTCATGAGGATGAGAAAAAACAATGAATATGAAAATTGCTTTAAAGGTTGTGATATGCTGTTATGTGTATGTTGGTAACTAGAGCAATTAGGAAGCAATTAGGAAAGACATTTTTAAAAAAAAACAGGTTTTCAGTAGCTTGAAAAGTGACAGAATTCATTGGGAAAGAAATTACTATTTGGTGGAGAAAAACTGAGTTTGGCTGAGAATAACTTCCAGTTCTCCCAAGTACATCTTCTTCCTCTTGGGTACATAGCTCAGTAAAAAATTCCAGCATCTCTTGCAGCTAAGTGTGAAGAGCCAAGGACAGAGAAAGCTTAGGTCTCTAAATTCCTGCTTGAGGAAGGTGAATCACTGACCAGGGCCATACATTTGACATGCTTAAGCAAAAATTAGTTAATACCTGCTATAACAACATACTGTTTTGGCATATAACATATATATGCTGATATGTAGATCCAATGTATTACATTAATTAGTGTTTGGGGGCGGTTCTCACCTCCAGCATTACTGACAATTTAGAACACTACTTGCTGTGGGAGTTGTCCTGTGCAGTCTAGGATGATAAGCAGAAATCCCAGATCTCTACTTAACAGATGTCAATAGCCTCCCCTCTTTTTGTGTCCCCTGAGGGCAACATTGCCCAGGGTTGCCGGACTCTGTCTTAACCATATTAGGGAATTCATTCACCTTTTCAAAACTCTGCAGGCCTGAACAATAAGAAAAGACTTTTCTAGACTTACCAGCTAAATAGGCCTTCTTTATGTTGGTCATGATTATGCCTGGTTATGATGATGAACTCTGCAAACTCAAGAGTCTCCTGGGTGATGTCCTCTGGGCCTGCCTATTGGGGGTTACCTTTTTCTTTTAAAGATTTATTTATTTTATGTACCTTAGTACACTGTCACTGTCTTCATGCACACCAGAGGAGGGCATCAGATCCCATTACAGATGGTTGTGAGCCACCATGTCGTTGCTGGGAATTGAACTCAGGACCTCTGGAAGAACAGTCAGTGCTCTTAACCACTGAGCCATCTTTCCAGCTCAAGGATTATGTTGATTAAGTTAACTGATGTGGAAAGACCGTCTTACTGTGGATGGGGCCATTCCCTGAAAGAGAGTCTCTTAGTCTGTGTAAATGGAGAGGGAGCTGAGCAGCAGCCCCTTCCTTCACTCATCACTCTGTCTCCTGATTGTGAGTGCTACATGACCAGTGACTTCATGCTCCCAGTGACTTGACCACCCTGTCATGATGCTCTGAACTTTGAATGGTGGGTTAAAAATAAATGCTTTTTTTCCCCTTAAGTTGCTTTTGTCAAAGTATTTTATCCTAATAACAGGGGGAAAACCTAAGACAGCAGAGTATGTGATAAGACTATGAGTATGAGTGTGGTATTTTGAATAAAAATGGCACTATTAGGAAGTATGACCTTGTTGGTGTAAGTGTGGTCTTATTGGAGGACGTGTGTGGTAGCAGGGAAGGTTGGGGATGGGCTTTGAAGTTTCAGATGCTCAAGCTAGACCCAGTGTGGGTTACAGTCTTTTTCTGCCATATTTCCTGTCATGACAAAATGTTTGCCATAATAAGAGTTGTCATGGTCATGGTGCCACGTCATAGCTATAGAAAACCTGACTAAGACAATGAGCAAATTTGCTGAGTTATTTCTGTGTTGGTTCATTTTTTTTTTTGTCAGTTTGATACAAGCTACCATTATTTGAGAGGAAGCACTCTCCACTGCTAAAATGGTTTGTAAGAGTGGTCTGTTAGAGTCTGCTGGGTGTTGTCCTGATTAATGATTGATGTGGTAGGGCCCAGCCCATTGTGGGCAATGCCATCCCTAGGCAGGTAGTCCTGGGTTGTATAAGAAAGCAGCTAAGCAAGCCACAAGGCGCAAATCAGCAAGCCCTGCTCCCCCAAGGTCCCTGCTTTTGTGTTTCTGCCTTGAGTTCCTGCCCTGACGCCTCTCATGATGGATTGTGACCTGGAAGTGTAAGATGAGATAAACCCTTTCCTCCCCAAGTTGTTTTTGGTCACAGTAAGGTAGCCAATAGAAAGGTAACTAAGACAATTTCTAATTATTACAATTTGTAAATATGATTACAATTTGAAGCCACTGTTGCTCTATGGTTGGGTTAGTGAGGAGCCCAGTAGCCTGCTCAGATCTCCAACCTACACAGCCCTGTTTCCTGATGCTCTATTCCCAGGCTTGGCAATAGGTCAGACATTTCTGGGTCTTTATTAATACATTCTCTACTTGCCCTCTTTACAGGATCATAAGGATCTGATAGTGTAGATACTTTAGCATAAAACTCCTCCCACCACATGGCTTTCAAGACCCATCTCCATAGGGTAAACAAGTGGCGATATGTGAGCTCTTTCTCCTAGCTGTGGCATTTCTGATCCTGAGAAACATAATGCAAAGATTTTTTTTTTAAATGTTCAAAAAATATTTTTTTTTTGTTTCAATGGATTCCTTTCTCTAGCACTGTGCTAAAAGCATAATAGAGAACCCAGGGGATCTACTGACCAGGGCTCATCTTGGGGTATTGCAAATCGAAGTATGTGCTCATTTGTAGCTTGTCCTCCTCAACTTTGAAACATACAACATTTTAATGTAAAAAAAAAAGTGCAAAAATGCAAACAAAAAACTTTTGAAGAAGATATTGCCTTTTCTCTTCATTGTGAGCTGCACAGCTGGGACACTTCGCAGTGCCCGTAACTCACACCAACTATAATCCACATAGGCCAGAACTCACAAGGGCCAAAGTCATAGTTACACTGAGCAAAATAAAATCCGATTGAAACATGGAATTTTTCACAAATTTCTTCCATATTTTCCTTTTAGAATTAAAGATTCATACATGTTCATAATTCTACTCCTGAGGTTCATTTGTTGTTTTTTTATTTTTGTACGCTTATAAATACTTTATGTGTACATGAACATTAAAATTGGGACTGGAATAAGGGAAATCTGTATAAATTTTGGTATATTAAAAAGTAGAACATGGGCCGGCAATATGGCTCAGTAGCTAAAGGTTCTTGCTGCCAAACATGACGGCCTGAGTTTGATCCCAGAACCCATGTGGTAGAAGGAGAGAACCAACTCTAGCAAGTTTTCCTCTGACTTCTCAAATATGCTGTGACACATGCAATGCCCCCATGAATGACAGAGATAGATAGATAGATAGATAGATAGATAGATAGATAGATAGATAGATGTAAAAACTTTTAAGTAAAGCATAAGACATAATTAAGAATCAAGGCATCATAAGGTTTACAATCAAGGCATCAATTCTGTCTTTACACATTAATTTGCCACTGCCCTAACAGCACAGGCAGCTATGAGTTTACTCTCCCCAATCTCAAGTTCTCAAAAGAAAAACACCAACCTAAGAGGAACATGTCGTGTGTGTGTGTGTGTGTGTGTGTGTGTGTGTGTGTGTGTGTGTGTGTGTGCATATTCTGTCTTTTGGGAAGCCAGAGTACAATCACTATTTATGAACAGCTCCTTCATTAAACTTTCACACAAATGTGGCCTGCATTACCTGCAGCCTCACAGGGGACAGGTGGAGCCAGCCAACACCCCTGAGTTATCAGCACATATAACATTATGGATGGACGATGGATGGATGGGTGGATGGATGCATGCAAGCATGTCTGTATTATTCTGTGCCCGCACTAGAAACACATGTGTCCATCTCTTCTCCAGCTACATTCCTACCTGGCTTGGGCATGCTAAGCTAGCAACAGCACCTCATCATTCCTACAGAAAGCCTAGCGTAATCAAAGAAACATTAACAGAACCTGGACCTACTGGGGAATGGGAGGAAGCAACGTCTCTAAGAACTCAGATTACCCTACTGTGTCCATTGGCACCAGGAAAAAGTGCTTGCCAGTTCGCCCGCTTGCCTAACTGCACACATTGGTATAGAGCTGACGGAAGAAGGGATTCGAGGGCCCACTGCCCAAGAGGAGTCTCCTCAGAGCCCGGGGAGGAGTCTCCAGCCAGAACTTGGGGATGGTCTGAGAAAGTTCCATCCCTGAAGGATGGATACCATTGATCATTTTTTTCCTAGACACAGTGCACTTCAGGCTCATTTTGCTTTGTAATTAAGAAGAAAGCCAGAAACATCATTTACACATTAAGAATTTAATAGATATATTTTTCTAGCTTTATGCATTAGCACAGGACAGCCCATTAATGAAATAAGTCTTCCTTCAGGGTCAATTTAGATGGCTGTAATCTTCTGCAAATATATTGCAAATGAGGATCATTTAATGATCTTAAAACTAACTGCCAGGAGAGGATTGTTATAACTCTCCAGACAACAAGAAGAGACCAGCTATGGGGACAGTGTCCTACCTTTAACTTAAGACATGTTTGATTTCTGGTTACTACATCTTAAAATTTGCAGATATCATCTTCTGTGTTGGCTTGTCTCGGCTGGCTGGCTGGCTGGCTTAGTTCGAATTAGGGAAATCTTAGGGAAGTGTTAAATTAACATTTTGTATTGCTGGTAGGAGAATGACTGGAGGCCTCTGCTCAGCTCCCCTTAATACAACCCTGAAGAACTTCTCTGCCTGACCTGTTCTATCTGACATACATACCTACTATGATAACAGTACTTAGCATGTGTGTCGCAGCCATGATTTTAAAAATTCATTCACATTTGATCTTATTTACTCCGGAAACCAATATTGGATGATAGATATGGAAAAGGTCACTTCGTGTTCATAACCACAGAAGAATCTGAGCGCTAAGGGACCAAGTGCTACTCTTCCCCCCACACTCACATTTTCTCTCCCTATGCCTTCTGACTCTTGACCCAGTCTCTATTGTTCCCATGGCCACCCAGGCACTTTTGCAGAGCACTAATTTAATGCTATGTAAGTTTGAAGGGAAATGTGTTTCCTCAGAAAATGTATAGCCTAGCTAGAGAGAGCGCAAGATTCCCCCAACCCAAAATAGATCAGAATTGATGTGTCTGTGGTAATTTTCGAATCGATGGGACGCACAGTGTGTTTGCGGATTCACGGAGAGGCTGTGGTACATGGCAGTGATGGACTGCATGCTGTGCCCAACTCCCAGTCTTCAGCTCTGGCATACACATGTGAGAAAAGGCTCATGACATAAGAGATGTGGGACTGGAGAGATGGCTCTGCAGTTGAGGGAAGATCCAAGGTCAGTTCCTGGCACCAGCATCAGGTTGCTCATAACTACCTGTAACTCCAACTCTGAAGATCCAGTGTCCTCTTCTAGACTCCAAATACATGGTGGTGCATAGACATGCCCCATATACATGTGTATGTAACAGCAAAGTACCAATTCTACAGCACTTTACAAATGCAGCCACAAGGGTTTTGAGAGGTTAGAAGACATTCCAGAGAGCTCGTGCTGTTTAACTAGCAGAACCTGAACACAAGCCCAGATCCTCCCTGAACCTGGCTCTGGGCACTCACACTGGACCCATGGGACTCACTGCAGAGGCCTTGAGGAGCATCAGAAGATTCAGCATCTTTTCCTCCCCTTTGATGAGTCTCTGAAAACACTCCAAGTCTGCAGCACAGAAAGCACAGAAGGAAACAAGTGCTTGCTAAGCCACCACACCACCTCTGCCTGGCGGGGAAGCTCCCGCGTCTGCCTGGAGCTGTCTAGGGGCTTTCAGATGAAAGGTCCTTATGTGTCTTGGGTTATCTTTGTTAATAACTGTGTCTTAGCACAGCATGGCCACCCCAGGAACATCCTCCTTCATCTTCTTCAGAGAATCCACCCTTGTCGTGTGGGGTTTACTGGAAGCTAACCTTCAAAGTCAGGCAGTCGAGCTAAGTGTATTTTAAACCATGCAGTGTCACATTAAAGAGAAATGGCAGTCGTTCTGCCCTAGAAACTGCTCCCTGGCATGGCATTACTTTAATTCACTGGCTCCTTGTAATCAAGGCCTAATACACTGCACCTTTAAATAAGTCTTACACACAGCCTGCATTGTTCCAATCAATCGAACTACTTAAATCAGGGCTGGAGGCTAACTGGAGGCGCCCTGAGCTTCCCTCTGTTTTATGGCGCGACCTCAGATAAGATGTGTGGAAAGGTCAAGGCAGCATGTAGGCTTTTGCATTAAACAGCAGAACACTAATTAGTTTTAGTGACAATGGGGCTCTGTTACTGTGTTCTAATATTTTGATGCTTAGTTTTGTTTGAAACCTCCAACAACAATACACAAAAGCTCTTCTATCTTCCTGCTCGGCCTGTGTCCGGGTTTTTCAACCCTGCTTCTGTTTGAACTAAGCATATATGTTTTCTAAGACTTAATTTCAAAACAGACCTTTGGAAAGGAGAAATCAAAAGACGATGTGTGGGGCGCACTGTCCCGTGAAGAGTCTAGTGTGTTTGTCTCAAGCAGGATCTCAAGTCCCAAATGCAAACTGTATTAAAATCCACCATCAACGGTCCCTTAACATTATGTGTGTTAAGCATACTGAATTATAAAATAGCAAACATTAACTTTTTAGTGTTGAATATTTTAGAAAGGATTTCCTCATTTCTGAGTTCAAAATTTTATTTAAGAGGGCCAGTAATACAGTTCTTCAAAACCAGACCTAATTATTTTATTTTCTTCATCGCTATATATGTGTCTGTGTTCTTACCCTTTTTCCTCATTCGGAAACGTTCTCTAAGGAACAAATACAATTGAAGAAAACAATGGTGTTGGAGATGTTGCTGTCAAAAACGCTAATAATTATAAGTAGTTTAGAATGTGCAGTGTAGCCTTTTATAAAATAAATGATGAACCATATGAATTTTCTCAGCTAACTTTGACGGAGTTGCTGTTCCTGGTAGAAGAGCATGGCCTGGAAACACAGATGCTCCATACCACTTCCTGGTGTCACTTTTAAAAGCTCAGTTGGAGGGCAGAACTTAGAGTGCCTGTCTATTCAGAGGATGCCGGCCTGTTTCTCTCATGATGTCTTCTGGGGCTGGCGAGATTCCAGTGCTCAGTCCCTTCCAGCAGGTGTGAGATGCTGGGCCCATCACCACCAGCAGAAGCAGCAGCAGCAGCACCACCACACACACACACACACACACACACACACACACACACACACACACACACACACAGTACCAGCACCACCACACACACTTACACACTCACTCATACGCATCTCTCTAATGCTGTTCTCTCGTGGCACTACAAAACATCTAAACTGTAGAAGGCAACAGTACCACCTCATTCATCTCTACTCTCTCTTCTGTGGTCAACAGAAACTGAATTTCCAACCAAATCTAGTTTCCCACCCAAAACCTGTACAAGACCGTCCCTGCCAGTATTTTATCATACACAGGGAAAGCCTCATGAAGTCTCACCACACTGAGGAACTGACCATAGGTTTTTTTAAAAATGCATCAAATTCAAGAAGGGCCATTGAAAAGAAGAGAGGGTGAGAAGAGAGGGTAGATGAGGGTAGGGTGGGCAAAACCTGATGTATACAAGTATGAAACTGAAAGAAAAATATAAAGTCTCATTGACACAAAAACACAGCTCTGACCTCAAAGGGAACAAGACTGAGTGACCTTGACCCAGGAACACAGATATGCTTTGCTCCCAAAACAATGTTCCAATGTGGGGATAGTTTTACAAAGTTTTTAGTTAGAGAAAAAGGAAAGTCACAAATCAAGGTGAGTTAAATCACACTGGCGGGAAGCAGGGAAGTCTTTGCTGTATATTGATTGCAGATGCTCTCTGATGGCATGCTTGATCTTTGGTGTGGTAGAAGCTGTTTGTCAACACATCCTTACGGTTCCATGTGCTAGTCAGGTTAGATACAGAGATGGGCAATGAGTAAGTTATCAACTGGGTAAAGCTAGCCCCAGACAATATGACATGATGTAACATTCCAACTTTGAGCTATCATGAATGCTTTAATCCATGAGCCTTGTAGAGACTTTAACACAGGTGTGTGTGGGAACAAACCTGTCGTGGTGGACAGAAGCCCCATGTGTCTGTCCGGGCACTGTGGCTCTGGGTAGGACAGGAGACACTTGGGTGCTGCAGACGGCCTAGCCAAAGCGCAGCTGGGATTCCTGCCGAGACCGTGTTTCAGCGGCTTGGGGCACTGACCTAGCTGTTTGGGCTTGGGTTAATGGGTACCATCTGGGAGTGCTGGGAAGCCCTCTGTGAAAGATTAGATGAGGATTCTTTAATTGAGGGCCAGATCCCTCGCTTCCCACGGCGGGTCCAGATGAAGAGACAGTCCATAATTCTAAGACGTTTATTTTCATTGTGTGGAGTGGCGTGGATGGAATTGTACTCCCGCCTTTCTGGGAGAGGCGAGGCAGATATAGTAACTGGGAAGGGGTGTGGCTAAGCCTATAGGTGTCTCATTAACATGGGGTTGGCTTGGGGCTGTGTGACCATGCCTCTACCTGAGGAGGGGTGATACGTGACCGTGACTGGAGCCAAAAGCCTCCCGGGAGCGTTGGCATAATGTTTTCTGGTCCCTTGCGGATTGTTCCACTGAGTCGCCCAGATTTTATGCCTATGCTCAACTGGGTGCCAGATTGCCTGTCACAGATTACTGCCCACAGGTGTGGATATTTTTTTTCTGGAAATGTGAGAGTTTCTAGCCCTTCATCTTGTGAAGATATTTTTCTAGATAACTCAGTGCACTGCTGTTTGGTTTGCTCTGGTCTAGCAGAGCAAAGCCATGAGGATATTAAAAGAGGTAGAAGTGTCTCCTCCTGTATACTGTCTTGATGGAGCACCTTCTTCAAAATTCTCCTTATGAATCTGCAATGCTATTGTGAGAAAACCAGATCTGAAGGAACAAATCCAACAAGAAAGCCAATCTATTTTTTAAATCTATTTCATTTGTATTTGTATATTTATGCACATATATAGGATCCCCTCACTGGATCCTGTGAAGTTAGAGGTACAGGAAGTTTTGAGTTGTCCAGCATGGATGCTTGGAACTGAAGTCTGGTCCTCTGTAAGAACAGCAAGCTCTCCCAACTTCTGAGCCATCACTCCAGCCCCAGCAAAGACAGTTCTTTATTACCAACAGTAGGAATACCATAGGCTGTTAGCCATGGGCCAGGCACCATAATAAACACAGAGGCCAATTACTTAGTTTTATCCAATTAAATGTTTAATGTTTTTAGTCTCCCTTTTGTAAAGGAGAAACCTAAGGCTCAGAGCAATTGAATAAATTACTTAAGGTTGCACTGCTCATTGAGTGAGGCAGCTGTGACTCAAACGAAATCTGTCCAGTCTCTTCGCCACAACATTATGTCACCTAGCAGAACCAGTGACTTGACTGTTTCCATTTACATTCCGAACTATTTCTGAACATTTCCAAGTATATTTGCCCTGTGATGGCCCCTATCAAAACAAGATTAAATGGCATTTTTCTGGTTCATGTAATTTCAACACTTAGAAGAAGTGAGACTTATATCTTGAGGAATCTTTCCCTCAAGAACCAGGAATGAACACAGAACATGTATCATCAATGGAACTGTATAATTTTAGCATGTTATCTAATTGAGTCTTATGTTCTCTTCTGTAAAATGACAGTAACACTAGCTACCTTCCAAGCCACTGGTGAAGAAAACAGCTAACGATTTATTAAACCCTATTTAGCTAGGTGTGGTGGGACTCGCCTGTAATCCTAGCACTAGGGGTTTGTAAACTGGAAGATCAGGTACTCAAAGACAGACTTGGTTATGTAGTGACTTTGAGGACAGCCTGGGCTACTTGAGAGTCTGTCTCAAAAACAACAACAACAACAACAACAACAACAACAAAACAAGCAAACTGAAACACTGAATTTCTTCTAAATGCTATATAAGAAGCTATACTATCTCATTTCTATTATCTTAGTTATATCTTTTTATTTTTAAGATTACATAAACTGAGCCTGGTGGCACAGCCTATAATACCAGATACTTGAGAGGCCTAGGAAGGAAGATTAAAAAGTCCAAGGCCTGCATGGGCTACAGGGCCAGCCTGTATACCTCAGAGAGAGTGAAGATCTTGCTTCAAAATAATAATAATGTTTTTTAAAGAGCTGGAGATATAACTCGATGGTAAAGAGTTTATCTCACATGTTTGGATGTAATATGTGTAATAGGTTTAATCCCAGCACCACTGCTACCCAAAATAAATAAAACGAAAAAGTCTATAGTACTTCATTTAATCCTTTAATAATCATCTGCAGGCTTTCTTATCCTGATATATTTACCTATTCATCCCAAGAAAGTTAGTATCAGCTGAGTGTGAAGGCTTTCTCACTGAGCTCAGTGGCTGCATCCTGACCGCCACATGAATGGCAATGCTTTTCTTGGGTTTGCAATGGATGGGAAACTATCTGGTGGCTTTTGGCTTTAGTTTAGCCTTTGATGTTGGTGGTACAGATACAGGTGGCGTTTTTTAAAGTACTAAATGATATCACCTAAGATCCTTCATGAACAACAAACAGCCCTTCCTGATTAAAGTCTTTAGGGCTGGAGAGATGGTTCATCCATTAGGAGCATGTATAGCTCTTTCAGGGGTCCCCAGTTCAGTTCTCAGCATCCATGTCTGGTCACTCACAACCACCTGAAACTCCAAGTCTTCTGGTCTCTGCAGGCACCTGTGCTCAAATACATACACACCAAAAAGCCTATGTTTACACATGTTGTGTTTGAGTGGGATTGGCCTTCTGGGCTCATATATTTAAATTGCTTGGTCACCAGGGAGTGGAACTGTTTGAAAGGGTTACAAGGATTTGGAGGTGTGGCTTTGTTGGATACATATGGCCTTGGAGGAAGCACGTCACTAGGAATGGGTTTCCAAATCCCATGCCAGACCAGTTTCTCAGTTCTCAGTTTCTCTCTCTATCTCTCTCTCTGTCTCTCTCTGTATGTCTGTCTGTGTGTCTGTGTGTGTGTGTCTCTCTCTGTCTCTCTTTCTGTCTCTCTCTGTATGTCTGTCTGTGTGTCTGTCTGTGTGTGTCTCTCTCTGTCTCTCTCTGTCTCTCTCTCTCTGCTGGCTCCCTGAAGATCAGAGTGTAAAGCTCTCAGCTACTTCTCCAGTACTATGTGTGCCAGCATGCTCCCTGCTGTGATGAAAATGTACTAAAAGCTCTGAAACTGTAAACAGACCCCAATGACATGCTTTCTTTTATAAGAGTTGCTTTGGTCATGGTGTCTCTTCACAGCAATAGAACAGTGATGAAGACAACATATAATAATAATAATAATAATAATAATAATAATAATAATAATAAAAACCTGAAAAACAAAATATTGTATGTATAAAGTCTGCCATTAACTGGGCAGAGAAGACTCTTTGCTGTCCTTTGAATGCACAGTCTAATTCTAGAACTTGTTAATCAAGTACATTTTGCCCCAAGTTCTTTCTCCTTTTTCTCAAAGTTTTCAGATCTACTTACCATTACTCATTAGTTCACACAACAATTATTCATCATATCTTCCAGGATCTGCTCTGGTTGCTCATACTCAGCAGCAACATAAAAGAACAGTGACAGAGAAAGCCCTGACCCAGAGAAGCTGTCGTTCTAGAGCAGTGACCTATCACTTACTCTGACCCAGAGAAGCTGTCGTTCTAGAGCAGTGACCTATCACTTACCCTGAGCCAGATCACTGTCCTTCTAGAGCAGTGATCTGTCACTTCTTGCATCACCAGCATAGAGTGACATGCTGTGCATGTGGACTGAAGATTGGGACGGCCAATGGCCGAGGCTTCAAACAGACACAGGGTTCCCTCTGAGCCTCACCTCGCTGGGATGCCACACACAGACCTCTGCCTTCTGAGTAACAGCTTTATGTAGTGGTGGGTTAGAACACTGGGCCACTCTGCTTAGGGTTTCATCAAGGACACTGGGAGATAGAACTACAGACTGTGGCAGGGGCCTCACCAGCTCTATGGCTCAGCCTGTAACTGTTTGGTCTTGATTCATCATCCCCTGAGGCCCAGCACCTCAGCTGTCCTCTTTCTGCCCATGAAAGCGACCAAGAAGATGGCACACAAAAGTGTATCTGGCTCCGAAGACCTGAGTTGGTTTTCAGAATAGTCTAGACTGACAATTTGGAAAAAAACAAAACAAAACCCGAGCTGTATTTTAATTGTGAGTAAATTATTTTTCAAGAATGCAGCAACTGGAGCATTGCGATCCCCAATATATCTTGGTTCCCAACTCAATATTTTTAATTACTTGCCTTTATTGGTCAGACAAAATGTAAAGTCAAGTTTCAAGCAATCCCTTTTATTGGACTAATGGGAGAATATTGACAGATAGGCTTTGGGGATACAGAAAACGCACCTCAAGGTCAGTGAGGGATTGACTCCAAGGAAAGGATTTCTGTAGGCAGAGAAGCCTCTGTGTCGATACAGTACCGTTTGCCCGATAAAGGGTATTACTCAAAAAATGGCTTGGCCCCTGCTTTGACATCACAAAGCCACAGTGCACTAAGGACATTGTTATGTGGGGTGGAGCTTCTGCAGAAAGATCATAGCATGATCCTTTTCCTTTTCCTCACCTCTCCTGTCTGAGTAAGTGCATTGTTAATGTTGGTCGGAATGCTTTCATAGCTGGGAAGTATGAGAAAATATGCGATATAATTACTATTGATTGTTAATATGCCCCAACTATTAGTGGCAATAAACTGAAGCTAACAGATAACAAAGAGGCACCAACACCAATAATCACCCTGGGGAGTTCTTTGAATTCCTACCCCCATACTGATTATTTACAGTATCAATTTAGCTAAGTGATCCTGAGTGCCCACTGAAGGTGGTGCCCCAGTTCAAAGACAGATCGACACTCACCCAATGCCTTTCAGAAGAGTCCTGCATTCTGTTCTAGAAAAAACTGTTAGGCTCCAAGGAGGGTCCTAGTTGATTGTGGAGCAGTTCCCTTCATGTCCTTTGTGATAAAATCCAGACAAATAGCAAAGAACCCATACTTTCTGAGTTCTATGAATCTAGACTTGTCTATGTGGATGGATATTAATACTTCATAATTGAAAACCCATCATCTTCTGTAATACAGGAGATTAACCTTTCCACACCAGGTTAGTGTATTTGATTAAATTATAACACCCCCAGTAACAGAAATTGAATCAGTTATTATTTCTTATAAAAGCTGCTTATCTTAAAATTTTATTTGCATTTATATTTATGGTACATATATATGTGCTTTTACAGGTGTATGTGCATGTGTGTAAGTGTGTGTAGCTGTGTGGGTGTGCATGCTATATGCTTGCCTGCCTGTGGAGTTTCAAAGGTGATATTGGGTACTTTCTCAATTACTCTCTGCTTTATATATGGAAGCATGGTCTCTCCCAGAACCTGAAGCTAGCCGGGTTACCCCAGGGATCCTTTCTCATGCTTCTGAGAGCTTGGATTACAGGGAGCCACTATGCCTATAAGGCTTTTGTGTGAGCTCTGGGGATCTGAACTCCTGCCCTCATGCTTGCTAGGCAAGCACTTTATCTCCTGAGCTACCTCCCCAACCAGAGCTGCTCATTTAAAGACAACTCACTGGACAGTGCATTTGACAACAGCTACCTCCTTGTTGACAGTGCCCTTACTAATAAAGGAAGTAACTTGCAAGGCTGGGTTTTCAAAGGAACATTACAGCGCCGAATTGTACATTTCTGTTCTTGAGATCCCTGTCAACAGGAGACCATTTAGACTAAATCAGCCAAGCGCTTCAATAAAACAACTAGTTTTGGGAATTCTTTTCACTAATGGAATCCATACACTCAAATATATTGATTTCTCACTTTCATTATAAAGCTAGGATCACCACCCCCACCCTACTCCTTCTAGCAGACTACATAACACCCTCCAATACTGTGAAAGCCAGCCACCAGGGAGGAAGCTTTCTGGTCAGTCCTAACTTGGCTTCTCCATACCCTGGGATCACACTGTGTGGTCTTTAGTAATAGGGTCTCACCACCAAATTCTGGGGGCAACCAAGAACAATGGCTACCGCCCATCTGGTTTAAAGGGTGGGGTCTCCATGGCATCCTTGAACAACTCAAGAAGGTTTCCTACACACCTTCGATGATTTCATGCCGCGGTCAGGCCTCCCCAGCAGAAGGGAGGACACCCTCCACTTGTCACACCTATAGACGCAAAGGCATAGTTCAAAAGGACGTGGGCATCTAGGAGAGTGGGTGTTGGGGACATGGGTGGGTACAGACTTGGGGGAGCAGGCTAATTCTCTTCAGGTTTGCTATTATAATCAATCCAAAACTTAGTTTTGGCAAAGACGTGATCATTCCCCTCACACAGATAAGAAGTTGGCTTCTTTCTTCTTTCGTAGTGTCTCTGTAGGCTGATGACAAGATTCTCCACTCCACCAGAGCAAGTGCATCCAAACGAAAAAGAAATGCAGTTAAGTACGGCAAAGCTAAGGGCAGGAACTTGGACTTGGCTTTAACAGAGAGAGAAGAGTTTCAAAGCTGAAATATTAAGAAATCAATACTTCTACACACAAGACTCAATAGCACTCTTGTACTCGGGCCATTTACACCCTCTGGCCACTATTTCATTTGAGATGCAAAGAGAGAGAGAAAAAGCAATGATAACAAGAAACCACAGTTTGCCTTTCTCATTCTCACCCAGTGACAGCGCTGGGCTTGGCTGGTTTGTGTTCACAGACAAATATCCTGGGTGCCAAAGGGAGTCAGGTACCTCTAGAAGTAGGATTTTTATTAACATTGTAAAGTTCAAGTGCAGCCTTAATCACAGAGACAATATATTAGATACACTTTTCTCTTGTTGTGATAAAGTACCATGACCAAAAGCAACTTGGGGAGAAAGGGTTTACTTCATCTTACACTTGCAGGTATCATTCCTTCACTGAGGAAAGTCAGGGCTCGAAATCAAGGCAGGATTTGAAACAGAGACTATGGAGGAACCCTGCTTATTGGCTTACCCCTCATCAGTTGTTCAACTTGCTTTTTTATACTGTGTAGGACTGGCCAGGTCTGGTCCCACCCAAAGTGAGCCGGTCCCCCCATGTCAATCACTAATTAAGAAAATGCTCCACAGCCTTGCCTATGGGCCAATCTTAGAAAAGCATTTTGTCCATTGTGATTCTCTCAGATAACTCTATCTTGTGTGCCAGGTTGACCTATGAACCAAGATGGACATACAGACACTCCGTCTTTGGTCAGTTTTGTGGGCTGATCCTGCAGCACAGGCTCTTGGGCTACTGCCTTCCTCTGCCCAGTCCTCATCTGTTCAGAATACACATGACTGACCAGGCTCAAGAAAATCATCCATTTCAATCATACGGTTTCCCACTCATCTTGTAGCTAGGATTTCTAAAGTTGTTTGTGATGTGTGTGACTCCGTATACCATTACTCTTTTTTATGAAGCTAATGGGTTTACCTCTTTTTTTTTTTTAATGTTTTTCAAGACAGGGTTTCTCTGTGTAGCCCTGGCTGTCCTGGAACTCACTCTGTAGACCAGGCTGGCCTCGAACTCAGAAATCCACCTGCCTCTGCCTCCCAAGTGCTGGGATTAAAGGCATGCACCACCACTGCCCGGCCCTCTTCTTCTTCTTTTTTTTTTTTTAACCAGTTCTGCTTTTCCTAAGCAAATGGTAAGAACATGACCAATGAACAGCTGCAGCCCTGAGCAATAATCATCAACAATTAAGAAGCACTTCATCAGTGAATAAGCTGTCCTTCATGAGACATGTTACAAGGCTTGCTCTGCATGTGAGACACAGCATAAGGATAACACATTCCTTTTCAAGACTGGCTGTATTCACACCCTGTAGAATATGCCTTCGTGGAATACATAAAACAAGTCTTCCTAAGACCCCCTTTGGGACTTTTTCTGATTCTCTACATAGAGACACTTCCCACTCCTGTTGTTATTTATTCTTTCCAACAAATATTTGCGAAATGTCTGCTTGGGTCAGGCTTTGTGATAAATTCTGGGCTCACAGCAGTAGATTTAATAACGTGGCCGCTGCCCTGACTCCATGTGTGGTTCTGTAGTTGGAATAACAGTTAAGGGCAGGTACACTTGCACAACGGAAGGACAGCGTGCCGGGATGAGTAGGGATGTAGAGGAACGCATAGGAACACTTAATCTAGTCTGGAGAGTCAAGGAACTTGCTTGGAGGTCATAGGTGAGAGCTGAGCCAAGACAAAACAGAGATGTGAGTGCAAAAACCAAACCAAGATGTGGCCTTGGGAGTGTGTGTAATGGCTTTAAGAAGTGTTGTGGGCAATTTCTCGTGTCAGCATGTATGCACTAACTGGTAAAGCTTTGTTTCTAGCGTGTCTATAAGGGTATTTCCAGAAGAGAGTTCTATTGAGATCAGTATACTGATTCAAAGAGATCTACCATTCCTGTGGGCAGACATGTAGAACAACAGCAAGAGCCAATTGGGTCTCTCTCTGTGATCTGGGGCTCCCAGCTTCTCCTGCCCTCAGGCATCACCACACCCAGTCCCTCAAGGTAGGAGTCAGGACTTAAACCTTTGGCCTCCTGACTCTTGAGTCTTCAGGTTTGAACTACAATCAGCTTTCCTGTGTCTACAACTTACAGAGTGAGCCCCGACCTTCATAAACACTCAATGTAATGCCTTATTATAGAGATCTACTCATCTGCCTAATTTATCTGCCTTCTATAGTTTCTGGAGAACTCTGACTAGTAAAGATGAATTTCAACAATGCCGTTAAAAAGAATGGGAAAGAATCAGGCTGACCTTTGAAGCAGATCGTTTAAAACTATCATAGGAAGCGCCTATCCCGATATATAGTGTGGAATGTGGAAAACGTAGAGAGCTGGGTTCAAGACCAACACTGTGATCCCCATAAGTCAGGAGTCCCAACAGGAATCACTTAGTCTGAGGACGTGGTTGGGTGTTTTCCCCTTTGGTTAAATTATAATTAAAATTCACAGTGGTGATAGGTTCAAAAGCACCCAGGAATATACTTTTAAAACCATAGAACATTATATAAACATTAGCTACTGTTCTTAAAACTAAAGCAGAAATGGGCTAGGAGAGTTAATAGAATTTAGATACAAGAAAAAAACATAGATTATGAATATAAAGTGAAAGATAGCTCTCTTCCGTGCTAAGGTAATAGCCAAAATTAATTTCTCAAGGCCTGGGAAATTTGCCAGAAATATATAAAAGAGGTACAAAATCTTCCTTAAAAAAAGAAAGAAATTTAAAATGTGATTAAAAAAATAATAAAAAAGCATCGCTCCAAAGGAGGAAAGTCTGACTCCCTATTTAAGATGTCAAGAGGGAATATACTATCAAGAGCCTTCAGAGCACACAGGAGCAGAGCACACAGACGCTCAGCGGCTAACACATTTATCTGGTGCCTAGATTTACAGAAGGAACCAAAGCTTGTCAGATTAATAATGAAGATGCAAAGCCAAGATATCGGATAACAGGGCTATGATCAGGTAGAGCAGGGTGACTGATGGGAAAGAAAACTGGAGCGAGAACTCGAGAGCCGTAACAAACTGCAGGTGGACTGACCACCTCCTCTTGGGCTCACTCAAGCTATACAGGGCATTTGAATTTTTTTTTTTTAGGTTCTTTTTGTGTATGACATGTGAGCTGTTGAGGGGTGTGTGTGTGTGTGTGTGTGTGTGTGTGTGTGTGTGTGTGATACACACATGATGTGTTTGTGTGCGTGGATGTGGCCATGTTCTTGTGGAGGTCAGAGGACAACCTCAGCTGCTGTCCTCACCTTTCAGCTTGTTTGGGGTGGGAACTTTGTGTTGCTTGCTAAGCACACCAGATAAGCCAGTCCAAGTGTCTCTGGGATCCTCCTGTTTCCATCTCCCATTTTGTCACAGGAGCACTGGGATTATAGACCCCTTACCAGAGTCTGACTTTTACATGCTTTTGGGAGATTTGAACTCAGGTCTTCATTTTTGCTCAAGAAACACTTCCCCACTGAGTCATCTCCCCAGCCTATGTAAGACATTTAGAAACAAAGGAAGGGGAGTAACAGTGGCATTGAGACCTAACAATGGTTGGGTAATATGTCCTGAAAGAGAGGTCACAGATATTGGAGTCATCTGTGGAGCTGTTTGATGTAAAAGGGGGGGACTGATCTTGCAACATGGACTGTGGTCACAGGTAAAAAGAGGCAGAGTGGGATTGTCTTGGGTCTGAGAATCACACTGCTGAGCTCCTATGTCCCCAAGAGTTGCTGTGAGGCTACTATAGGAACACAGGTAGCTAGAGGTGTTAATTAAGACATTATTCAAAGGAGACATTCAGTACCTTGGAGGCTGGAGTTCCAATATCACTATCACGAGACTCTTCATCACAAAGCTAACTTCCATGTGTTTCATGTGAGTACTGGGGACTATTCTGTTCTGTGTACACAATGCCATTCACAGCCTTTCTCTTATCGATACGATACATATGTGTGTATTTATCTCACATATACATAAAACCTTTCTATTATCTATATTGTCTATATCTATCTATACTTCATATATATAGCTTTCCTGTTTTATATATATATATATATATATATATATATATATATATATATATATATATATATATAAAATCTTTCTATTATAGATATGAGTGTGTGTGTGTGTGTGTGTGTGTGTGTGTGTGTGTGTATCCTAGATTAAGGTGAAGAAGATCCTATGGGTCAGAGAAACAAAGTAATTCCTTCAAGGTCATACAACTTCTAAATGTCTGAGTCACTGAAAAGATCATGACCTTTTTATAGAAACCAGAAACAGAGCGGGCAGTTGTGATTATTAGAGGGATTTCCCCACATGCCAGTGTAGAAAGATGAGGAAGGAAGAACAAGAATTTCTTGGGATTAAGGAAAAAGTTCTAGTGGAATGAGCCATACGTTGTCTTGAAGAGCACACCCAGGTAGAGTGCCTGAGGATTGAAATGATGGTAAGGTATCTCTGAAAATGGTGCAAGCTTGTGTTCGGGACCTCCGTGTCCATATCAGAGGCCAAAGCAGACCAAGTGACCACACTGCCACAAGGAAGAGGCAGCAATAACTAGACCGACACGGGGTTTGTCCAGGACTCCTGAAATAGCAGAGCCAATAGAGAAGCAGAGTCCGTAGGGATGTGGGGGCATTGTGGTAGGCATATAAAAGCTGAACTAGCATGGATTGAGACTGGAGGGGCCAGGTGCTGAGCTAAGTGCTTTGCATAGAATTAGGAGCTGATATGTATTCATGCCTAAGAGCTGTCTGCAAACAGTGAGGGCTTCCTCAGTGCTCCCATCACACTCAGTGCTCCCATCACACCAAGCTTCCCACCTGGCTTACAGGCTTAAAGGAAGTGGGCCAGGAGCCACTGCTGACTTATGGGCAGACAGGATAAACACTGAGGTGCAAGCAAGCTTGTTAGTCATGGCTATGGTATTGAGTGGTTGCTGGTCTCTACAATAATACAGTTAATGCTCTAGTTGGGGGTTGGTGGGGAAGAATACCAAATGTTCAAATGAAGGTGTGTGTAGGCAGGAAGAGGAGATTGAAGATGCTTAGTTCTACCTAGCTTTGGGAGCTTGGTTCCAGCATAACCTCCTCCCTGCCTTGATACAGTGCCCCAGGTTCTCATCTTGTGCAGGTAGGTAACAAGGCTGAGATTGTGTCTTCCTTCTTCCATTCAGTCAGCATCTCATGTCTACCTGGCACTGTCCTAGGCTTTGGGGATGAGTCGGGGAGGAAGAAGTAGACACAAGCCCTGCACTCAGGAAACTTGGATATTTTTAAAAGATTTATTTAATTATTTACTATATGATATATGTGTGTATGTGTGCTTGTATGTATACATATATGAATTAGTATGAATGCATGTGTGCTGGTGACTGACAGGGTTAGAAGATGTTGGATCCCTTGGAGCTGGAGTTACAGGCAGTTATGAGCTGCCCAGTATATGTCTTGGGAACTGAACTTCAGTTCTCTGAAAGAGCAGCAAGTGCCCCTAATTACTGAGCTATCTCTCCAACCCAGGAAGATGTGCTTTTAACTGGATTTGAGAGGCAATAACAAAGGTATGAGGCTTGAAGTGATCTGTGCAAACCAAAAATGATGTGGGGATGGAGATCGGAGTGACAAGGGAAGCTATTTCATTTGTGGTTGTCCCAGAAGTCTCTACTAACGAATCAAAACTCGAGCAGAGATCCAGATGAAATAAGAGAGCACTGTTCAAAGCTTTGTGGGGAAAAACATTCCAGGCAAATGGGGTGCCATCTCCAAAGGCCTGAGGAGGGAATGTACCCCTCGTGTGTAAGAAAACAGGCTCAGGAGTGTGAACATGCACTAAGAGCAAGGGGAGGTCTGAGGGTAACCGGGGCCATTAGGTATGCTGGGTCTTTGTAGTCATGGTGTGTTCTGAGCAGCTGGCAATTGAGCAGAACACTACAGAGGAGAGCGTCTCATCTACACTAGTTGTTCAGTAACCAGGACTCACTAATTACTGCTATTTCTCAGGCGTCATGACAGTGAGATAAGAAAGGGCATTAGGATTTTAAAAAAAAGATTTAGTTTTTATCTTAAGTGTGTATTTGTCTGTATCTATCGATGTGGGCCGTGAGCATACAGGGCCATTGAAAGCCAGAAGAAGGATTGCACCCCCAGCACCTGGAGTGGTAGATAGCTGGGGACTAAACCCTGAGAGCGAGAGCAGCCATGGCTCTCAACTGCTGGGCATCTCTCCAGCTCTAGGATTGGTTCCCTGAAGAGAAGAGAAAATGTCATCAACCCTCAAAAGCAGAGAACTATCTCATTTTTTTTATTTCACTGCACACCATGTGTTTGTGACCATATTTGGATCACATCCTGTTAGAATCAGAGAGGCACAGGAATAATAGACAGCCATTAGGATTCTTAAACCTCTTTGAGAAAAAAAATTTCCAAATAGATCTGGGTAATGATAACACCAGCTGACAATGTGGATAGGGAAAAAAATCTCAATAGGCCCCACTCTAGATGAAGTTTTCTCCAGGGATAAGGCCTTGGAAGGTTATCCAGGCCCAAGCAGTAAGCTTTAAACACATATACATGTAAGCCGTACTAAATGGACTCAGTAGGTCGTGTGTGAGTAAGAGTGTGTGTTACAATAATAACTATAGAAAAAGAGGTCATACATTTGGGAGAGAGGGGGACGTGGGAAGAATTGGAGGGACAGAGCAGGTGGAAATTATGTAAATATGGTACTCATGTAAACATTTTGAAAAAATGTTTAAGTTAAAAACAATTTGTAGTATCACAGCTGGAAGAAAGAGAAAGAAAGAAAGAAAGAAAGAAAGAAAGAAAGAAAGAAAGAAAGAAAGAAAGGAAGGAAGGAAGGAAGGAAGGAAGGAAGGAAGGAAGGAAGGAAGGAAGGAAGGAAGGAAGGAAGGGAGGAAGGAAGGAAGGATTCTCCAGTGACAAATGGGGGGAACACTATAAACCTGAGTGGTTCTTCTTGTCCCTGACTCCCGTCTCCCTGATATCCTGGGGCACCCCCCCCCCCCCGTGATGCTGCGTTAGGCTGCCTTGCCCTCACAGTGAACAGGACAGATATGAAGGTGCAGGATACGATGTGGCACACCAGCTCACAGAGGTGAGCTTGGGGAACTCAGCTGCTACCTTTTCTACGGTGGCCCCAAGGAACCAATGATCAGACTCACTGTGTGGTCATTTTACACCACATCTGCATCTGCCCTCTCACCCCAGGTATGGTTCCACTCCTTCCTGAAACTGCTTGCCTGTGCAGAGATCCACGAACACCACTGTCTGAGGGCTGAAATGATGAGGTCACTCCTAACTTTTCCTCCGGTTCTTGCTCATGTGTTCTCCATAAAACATGCCAGTGAAACTCACACAGTGGACCAAGCTAGAGAAAGGATTCCTTCTACGTGTCTCTGGAAGACTACCAGGCTCATTGTGACTCAGAACTTGGTGGGCTCTTACTTCCAAATACCTCTGTATCTGCACAAACTTCCCTCAGCCTGCTGCAGCTCCCGGAATCCAACACTTACACATGGGTGTTGGGTAGAATATACTGAGCAAAAAGTATACAAAGGCTCAATTTTTCTACTGCCTACAAAGATCTCCAAATCTTTACTATTCTGCACAGCTGCCTAGAATAGACAACAGTAAAGCTATTGTCCAGAACTCAAACTGAAGAGGAGAGAAAATGTCATAAACCCTCAAAAACAGAACTATCTTATTCTTTTGATTTCACTGCACACTGTGATGTGTTTTGTGGCCATATTTGGATCATATCCGGTTAGAACCAGAGGGGCACAGGAATAATAGATAGCATTCAGATAATAATTAGCCATGTACTCTCAATAGCTGGATGTGAAGTCAAAGGAAAACACTAAAAATGTTGTTTTTTTGGACCATGACAAAGAGCTTTTAAGGCAGTTTGAACATTTTTTGTGGCTGACTCATGTCTGGAGGCCTTGCTGTGGTCACTAATGCTTCGGCTTTTGTGCTGTTCATTTCTATCTTTGACGGTTTGAAATGTTAAATCACACGCGGCTTCTTCGTGTCAGCAAGTGCACACAGCTTCCTTTTGTCTCCTGTTTTCTTTTTGTAACAAATGCTGCAGTTTTAGTCATTATTGCTGATCAAAGAGAATTACAACAGTTTTGCAATTTGGGGACAGTGGACTTCATAGTCTTGCCACTGGTGATTAACTTATAAAACCAATCCCATAAATCCAGCCATTTTTTTTTTTTGACATGGGGTCTGACTATGCAGCTCAGGATTTTTGACCCAGAATCTGCTAGGTAGACCAGGCTGTATTCAAACCCAGAAAGATCTACCTGTCTCTTCTTCCAAAGATAAAAAACATGTGTCATCATGCCTCATGTGCCTACATGTTTTTATCTTGATATGTGTGTGTGTGTGTGTGTGTGTGTGTGTGTGTGTGTGTGTGTGTGTGTGTGTGTGGTTTCTTCCACACTTGGTAAACTAAATTTCCAGTGTTTGGAAAATAAGAAAAAAATTATGATGGTGGGATTATTTATGCATTTGGAAAAAACTAGAAAGAAATCAAACAAAACACTATCAGTGGTTATTTTAGAAAAGTGGAAATAGATTTAATAATGTATTCTTCGTACTTTTACATCTTTTCTATACTTTACTTGATAGTCATAGATTGCTTTTATAACCTAAAAATCTGATTATTATTTTAGTTGTTAAAAAATTTCAAAGCTTTAAATAGCTTTTATGCATTAAGATCACATAAGCTGAGTGCCTACAAAAACAAACAAACAGATAAAGACCTTATTGAATGAAAGTAATTGGTTTTAAACTTTTTTTGCCCTGAGAGGAACACCACAGCTCTGAATTTGTTTCACAGAAGGCACCTCTGTGCAGACAGCTGCTTCCCGGGAGTTCAGCACAGGACATTTTTTCATGTGTGCTGAGAAAGGGAACTGGAAAATTCATATTTAGCTTCAGCTTCTCCACCTTAGTTAAGATGTCTTAAAATATCTACCCATTCTTCACTGTTCATGAACCATCTGGGCGCCTAAGTCAGAAGGGGAGGGGGTAGAACACTGGACTATTTTGTGGCAAAATCTATCTGCATGATTGATACTAGCTGCACAGAATCAATCTGCCGGGCTACGTTTTGGCATTTTAAGCATGGACCCTTTCCCTCCTCCTAGCTGGCTCTCCAAAGATAAATTTCTAGACCTACCACTTTACCGATTTTTAAAAGGAACCATTCACGCCCCCTCCCTCTGTAGCTCTTTCTTTCATCCTCCTGCCAAGTACCCAGCTCTCCTTCTGAGATGGCTTGTGACCACTGAGACCCTGCCACTGGTCCCTGGCAGGCTGGACTTCCCAGTGCTAACCCCTCCCTACTTTATGTCCTGAGGCCCAGGCTCTGTTTAACTTCAAAGACAAATACTGGGCACAGCGAGGCCACCGAGGGCAGAGGGCATGAGAACTGGCTTCAAGCCCCCAACACTGAAACAGATTCTCTCTACTCCAGCCAGTAGCTGGCTAATTGTTGGCACCTAGCAAATGTGAAATGATAAAAATGTTACCATTAACAAAAATATTAGGGTTGTAAGTTGGAAAGAGTTTGGGAACCATTGTATACGAGGCAACAGGAAGGATCCGGTATCTTTTCTTTTGTCTTCCCATTGTCCCAGTTTGAAGCACTCTTTAGAGTGGTGAGAGGCAGGGGTATGGGAGAGCAAATAGAAAACAAGTCCAACGAAATGCAGGTCACTGGACATCAAATATGATGTGGTAAACCGAGTTCCAAAGCTAATATTCCCAGTCTCAGAACGTCTTCCTTTGCCTGCCTTGGCCTGAACGAGGATTACCACTAAGGGTGGAGTCTCTACCAGTCAGTAGCTGCATGGATGGATAAAGAGAGTGTGGTGTGTATATTATGGAATACTGTTAGCCTTAAGACCAAAATCCTGTCATTTACGTCCTGCTAAGCAAAGTAAGCCTGTCACAAAACAACAAACACTACATGTCCTCACTTACCTGTGGTGTCCAGGAACCTAACTCACAGAAGCAAGAGTGAAGTCCTGGTTATAAAGGTGGGTATTAGGGAAAATGGGAAGGTGTTGTTCAAAGTTTACCAAAATCTCAGGCCAGGAGAGTCTTTGCACTTTTAATTTTTTATGTACTACATTACACAGTGACTCTTGTGAATCACTGGTCTCAAAATTACTGAAAGTACTGCCCAGAAATCCAGCCCTAGGGGATCCAAGGCCTTCTTCTGGCCCCTGCCGCAAGCCCCCACACACACATATACACCTAATTACATAGCAAGATAAATATTTTTTTTAAAGAGATAAGTCATTGAAGCGATGGATTTGGCATTTGGCTTGAATTAATTACTCCATATTGAATTAATCATAACACTATTTTGTATCCCATAAATATATACAATTGTAAATCATCAATTTATAACATAGTAAAAACAGATGCTAAACATAATAAAAACAAAGCAAACACTATAACAAATGATAGACTTTTATGTCCTTATTTAGCCAGAGTCTAAAGCAGAATAATTTCTAGAAAATTTGTGAACTCAATACTAATAAAGTGTTGCTCAGTTTGCATAGTCTTCAGAGTTCATCTCCCAACTCCTGACTTCAATGTCTCCCTTTGCTGTATTTATTATAGCAGTCACTAAATCTTACCAATTCCATGTTTGGAGATCTGGGGGAGACCCAAGAAATTGAAGTCAGGAAAACCCAGGCTTGGAGTCCAGGTCTCCTACTCTCTGGCTTTGAACAAGTCACCCAAACCGGATTCATTTCATCAGGGGCTAAAGACCAGGTATGCGGGGATCGTGCACACCAGACTTGGCTGGCATCTGGTCTGTACTCAATAATCTAAAGCCAGGGCTGTTATTGTGGTTCTTCTGTTGTCATCATTTCCTTACGGCTTGGAAACTGCTGCTGGAGCAGAGTGTTCTTTCTAATTGAGGAGACAGTAAACCACCAACAACTAAGGAGGGGGAGTTAGAGGCAGAGGCAGGTGGCTCTTACAATTGCTGAGCTTGTTGCAAGGTTGTACAGGCCTTGTGTAAATCACCAAGAAGTCAAAGCATGGTGCTCTACCCTACACATGTGTCAAACCCCAGTGCCAACGGGAGCTTTCATGATGACAAACAAGAAAGCACAAGTCTGAAAGCAGAGTTGCTAGTTTAATTAGTACTTTCTCTTTGGAGGTCTGAGCAGTGGCTCCAAGGGTGTAAAGGGTTTAGAGATTTAGTCCGGATGACCAGCTAACTAACAGCTGTCCTGACTTCAGGTGAAAGATAAATTCGTAGTCTGTACAAACATCACTTCAGGAAAAAAAAGTAACAATTTATTTAGAAAATAAATAAGAGAAATCCAATCATGGCAAGAATTAGAACACTCAGAGAAAGAACTCGAGGCTGAAGTGATGACTTGGCTGTAAGGAGTGCGTCCCATTCTTGTAGAAACTGAAGTTCAGTTCCCAGCATCGCACTGGTTACCTGTAAACCCAGATCCCTGAGGATCCATGGCCTCTGGCCTCCCTGGCTGTCTGTGCATACATGCATATAGCCCCCCCACACACACACACACAGAGAGAGAGAGAGAGAGAGAGAGAGAGAGAGAGAGAGAGAGAGAGAGAGAGTTAAAAATAATAAAATTAAATCATTTTTTAAAAGAATTCAAATGTATTACCTCTATGTTTCAGAAAGCCCTGAGTGATAGTCCCATTTTGCAGATGAGAAAATAGAGATTTGACAGGGTTTAATAACTATCTGCTTCTGCAAGAGGTAACTTATAGAAGAACATAAATCCCAGCAAACCTATAGTTAGAAACATAATGAATTGTTATCATCTTTTGGGAGAAAGGAAAGAGGCTCATGGGAACCCTGTCACAGCCTATGTTCTTCTCAAGCCTCCAGTGGTCACTGTGTGTTAGACTCAAGGGTGATTTATACCCTGGTCCCTAAAAATTGACCCAGTTTGGTTGGACTTGGCTAAATAAAGGCCCTAATTGTACACATGATAGGAGAGACCTAATCCTTAATGTCAATGTTGAAGGCAAGGCTTTTCTCAGGGAGGTTAAATTGCCTCTGACCATTATCTAGAGACTTTCCAATAAAGCTGGCAGAATGATTAGGTCAAGGGGCTGCCTGGTAGTGTAGAAAAACTTCTCATTCTTTAGGGAAGTGTGAAAGACATGGTGCCTCTCTTCGTGGAGGCTTTAACCTTTGCTGTTTGCTCCTTACACCATGACTTGGACCTGGGGAGAACACAATAAAAGAGACACTGTCATGCTAATTGGGGCATAAATTTATACACCTGTTTGGGAAATGATTGTAGTAACCCAGCAGCAGATCCCTTTAAAAAATGTGCTACTGCCCCTCGCTCGGCATTCCTTGAATCCATAGCAAAGAAACTGTCGGAACTACGGGAAAAGCTTGTACCGGAGTATGTTCGTCATAGTCACATTTACAGAGAAAAATCTCAAAACAATCAAAATGTCTGGCAGCATGCCAGCAGCTAAGTGTGTTAAGACCTCACAGCTCAGTAAATGTGCACAGCCATTAGAATATGTGTACAAAGCCATTACAGGCGATGCTGGCGTGGTCAGTGGAAAACAGACTTCTGTGGGATGTTAATGTGACTGATGCCTTCTTTGCAGGATTGTTACGAGGAGTAACTGTCAGCATGAAAGTACTTAGGGCAAAGACATGCTGAGTATGGTGAATATAATAGCCCAGGATCGAATAGCAGAGATTGGACCTGAACCCAGGTCTGTCAGATTCAAAGTACCACGTCCTTAAGCAAGCCTTCGATTACCACTCAGCTGAAAAAAAAAGTCACAGGTATTGATCGGGATGGAAAAGATTTGGGGACTAGAGAGATGGCTCAATGGTAAGAGCAGTGGCTATTCTTGCAGAGGGCCCCAGGTTCAGTTCCTGGCATCCACATGGGAGCACACAACTGCGGATAACTCCAGCTCCAGGGATCTGACTCCCTTTTCTGTCCTCTGTGGGCACCAGGCACGCAGGCGCAGCACACACATACATGTAGGCGAATACTCATACATGGGGATAGATATTATAAAAAACCAGGTTGTTAATATAACTTTCACACTTTAGTATTTTTCTATTTAGTATTTTTAAGGGAGGAGTAAACGCATGGCAATATTGCTCTATGTAATTCAGTAAGAACTAATATCTACTTTTACAGGTGTGAGACAAGGAAACTCGGGAGAACAATCAACAGTTTGTGGCAAAAGAAAACTTAGGTTCTAAAGAGGAAGAGGAAAAGGACAAGAGAAGATGACTTTGAAAGCCCTCACCTAGAGAACACTCAGGAGGAACGCTGCTCTGAACTGGTCCACACATACAAGAGCCTTGCACACGGGCAGTGAGGAGGAGGAGCCAGAAGCTCGGTTAAGAATGAAGGATAAACATCCACAGGACAGGAAGGGGTCAGCAAATAACTGAATTAGAGGAATCTTCATGGTAAGGGTTGAAATTTGAAAAGGACTGAATCTGCTCATTGAGAAAGGGTCAGCCATCTACCAGACTTGGAACAGGATGTGGGAAGTGCCACCTATATATCTTTTACATTTCATAAACACACATAAATATTATATATAAATATATATATTAGAAATAGGTATAAAACGAGCGGCCTAAGAAATAGTTCTCCAGGGCATTTAGTAGGGAGATAGATATCACTACCCTTTACTATTTTAAAATATTAATATCTACCCAGTTATTCATTTTAAAGATGACACTTTATCTAATTGTGCATAATGGGCAATAGGTCATCCCAGGGACTCAAGATTCAGGTCTTTTTTGTCACAGGGGTTTCAAACATTGGCTCTGACTTAGGTTTGAATCCTGACTCCAGCACATGCCAGTAGTGAGATTTTAAGCAAATTTCCCTCATCTGTAAAATAGGATAAGATAGTGTTCAACATACAATACTACACTGACTAAAAGATAAAATATGCTTACTAAAGTGCACAACGGAGCCTGGCGTGAGCACGTGTGCGCGCACACTCGCACGCACGCACGCACACGCCACTCAGTGTAGATTAGCTGCTATGACTTACAGCAACACATCTGAGGCTCATAGTACCTTGGAGGCAGCATCTGGTTTCATGTCTCTGTATACATAATGTCTTGTACAATTCCAGGGATGAAATAATCAAACCTTCAGCTAAGTAAGTTGTAAAATGACAGAAAAGACAGAAAAGGGGAAGCAAAGAAAAAGATATGGGGAGAAGTTTATTATACAAGGGAATAAGAAATAGAGAAGTAATTTTAATCCTAAAATGAGACACAAGACAGAAACCTACACCTCTCCACCACCCACTTCCTCCATGCATTCTAAAGACCAGGCTGTGGTATTGCTGAAGAGACAGAGGTCATCTCCAGTCTCTCATTACTTACAGTAGAACAAGGCACCCATGCAGGAGGCAGGGCAGAGTGACTGAACACAGAATCTTCTTGTTTGCTTTTTAATGTAGACACTTTAAAGTAAGAAGCCATGGGTGGCGAGTCAGACTAAGTCTAGAAAGAAGAACATCCTTGACTGTCCAATATCACACAATCAGAAACAGTTGGAAGTGGGTAGGTGGCAGACTAGGCCTGCGCTTCCTTGTCTACTTTTGCTCTAGTTTGCTCGTTCTGTGTCTGTCATATTAGTGATCATTGGCATCTGCTCTCGTGCCTGTCAGAGCTTAACTTGCCTGAGGATTACACCTATCTTGTTCTTTTCAGAATCCACAGCAAAATATTTGAGGGGCGGTGCTGTCCAATATAGTCGGCACAGTCATATGTGGTTGTTAAAGACTTGAAATTGAGGTGTGTGTTATAAAACACACAGCAGACTTTGAAAACCTCTAAAGAAAACATTCTAATTAATAATTTTATGCTGCTTATTTGTGATAGTATTAATGGTTTGAGTTAGATAAAATATAATATTGATGCTAATTTTTACCTACTTTTTCCTTTTATGTTGTGGCTACTATAACTTAAATTACTCGTATAGATCACGTTTGTCACTTACATTATGTTTCTGTTAGACAATGAAGTTGATCGATAAATTATTGCTAGATGAATGAATGAATGAACAATAAGGACGCCCATAGGGGTCTACAGAAGTTAAGAGCACCTCATTCTGTACCTGACAATGCCTAAAGTCATGTTTCCTTACTGATTTGAATGTCGATAAGGGTAATCTACATGGGATGGCTCATGCTCTTGGGAGATAAACTACCAGTATGAGCTTTATAATGTATCTGTTCTCAAAATACCTTATTTTTCCCTGTCTACTCCCCTCCCCCAAATATATGAGGGGAAAAAAAGCAGCGACCATGTGTGGAAAAGCAAGGAAGATTATGTTCTTATTACAAGACGAAAGCTTCTTGATAGAGTACTTCCAAGCAGGCCAAAGCGAAAGGGTCTGGAGAACATGCATTATATTAAACCATGAGTTATTTTATGGAGGCCCGAGTCTGAGAAGGAAATGAGAAGGAAAATTACAGAGGCAATAGAAGAAAACGGAACTTTATAGCATTTGGAGATAATCTTACAAGAAAAATGCTGGAAGTAATGCTTCTGATGAAAAGAAAAAATGCCCAAGGAGCCAATAACTCTGTAAGCTGTATGAATTCACTCAAACCCTATGGAGGAAGAACAAATGAGAAGAGGAGAGGGAGGGAAGACACATCCCACAAGTCGGGAACTCATTCCAAAATGGCAGCTACGGTGATGTCTAGATTGTGGGATTCTAGATGTTTGTGGGTGTCTTCATTATCCAAAAATTCCTATCACAGAATTCCACTTCGTAAACAGAGACAGAAATGCAGTGAGTTGTTTCTAATGGAAAGGGTGGTGAGCAGAGAGAAGTTTAGGATAATGATGGACTGGCAAGCCAGAAAGAGAATGGAGAATCTGGGATCAAAAACCATTGGGTGGCTAAGCAGTCTGACACACAGGAAACTTAGATCAAATAGCCAGAAGAATGATGGAGTGGGTACCAGCAGGGAGTGGGCCAATGAAAGACCACAGGCAAGAAATCAGGACCAACCTTCAGAGCTTGAGGTGACAGAACGAAGGGAACAAGACAAATGAGCCAACTTTCAAAGCTAAAATGATGATGGATAGACCCGGGGGCAGCCGTGGCCTAAAAAGCAAAGAGGAGTCCTGAAAGAAGTTACGAACTTTATCGGGCTTTTTTGGGTTCTTGGGTTATTTTTCTGAGGTTGAAAAAGGAAGCAGGGAGCGATCAGGTAATTGTATACATAGCCCTTATAAAATAGTAAGCTCTTCAAACGTAAAGACTACGTGAATACAGGGAAGCAGATCAAGATTTTGATCTGTTTTTCTTTTCCTCTGTGTGTGTGTGTGTGTGTGTGTGTGTGTGTGTGTGTGTGTGTGTGTTCAAATGTGTGTGAGTGCATGGGTGTGCATGCTTGTGGAGAACAGAGGTTGACATTGGATGTCTTGCTCTCTCGAATATCTTAAGGTAGAGTGTTTTGTGTGAGCCCAGAGTTCACTAAGTCTGCTAGTCAAGCTAACCAGCTTGCTCTGAAGATCCCCTTTATGGCTCAAGAGTGCTTGGGGGTACAGGCAGGCTACCATGCCCACCAGATACTTACATGGATGTTAGAGACCCAAATGTTAGTCCTCCTACTGCACAGCTTTAGCCACCAAGCATTTCCCCAATCTCGATCTGTTATTTGCAAGACAGTAACATTAGCTTTAGGAATCATTTCTCCCATGTATGTTTATTGAGAACATACTCCAGGAGTTAGAAGGAAAAGACTAATAGGAGACTAAAGTCTGGCAACAATCTCCTGCAGACCTGGATTATTGGACCTCTGAGATGAACCAATAAAATGCACATTATTTAATGAAATCAAATTCTCAAAGCTTAGTGCATGAGCTTAATGTGAATGTCTGAAGAACTTGTACATTCCTGGTGCTTAGAATATATTGCTGTACAATAAAAATAAGATTGGAAGGGGCTTCCACCACTGAGGAAGTGAACAAAGTATACAGACCAGATGCCATTACTGTATGCACGTTCCTTTCAACTGCAATGAAGACAAAACAGAGTTCAGAAGACAAGGAGGCTACCCACCTTTTAGTCAGGTCCATGTAAACTCAAGTAAGTCAGAGAGAGGTAAAATACTACATCCAGGCAGGTAAATACAGACCTTTGACCCTTCTACTTCTAAATAGTATCATTAAATTTCATCTCAGTCATTGGTACCCATACCCGTATCTATATTAACACAACACAGTTTTTTGTTTGCTTGCTTGCTTGCTTTAAATAAGTAGTTTTCAAGTATCTGAATGCCCTTGCTGTATCCCCTTGATAGAATCTTTGGCAAATCTTTGTTTAGGTGGCAGAAACCATATTAGGTAAAAATCCCAAAATAGTGAAAATACAGCTACCTCAAAAATCACAAATGTAATAATAAATACCCTAAGGATGAAAATTCAAGGAAGCCTAAGGCCCTTTGTGTAAATAAATGTAAAGGAAAACATAGGAATCCATCTTGGATATCAAGATCACCAACCCTTCTGGGGATGAGCCCAAGACAGAGCTTTAAATACTGAACAGTTACATCTTCCCCCCTTCCTATTAAAGTCAATCTCCTTATTTTTATTTAAGGAAGAGTTTCATCCACTAAGTGGTTAAAACTTAAGGTTATCCATCCAAGGACTAGGAAATGAAGGTTTTCAGTTTGATGGACAAGAGCTCAGAGATCCCTGATGTCCCAAAATATTAGGTTTCTCTTCTAATAATGTTGGAAATATTGCCTACTGTCATGGTTAATCTGAGCCTCAGCACAAACTGATTGTAGGTGACAGTCACAGAGCACTGCCCGTGTTGGTTTCCACACACCGTCAAATCTGCTACAGATGCAGGGCGAATGGGAGCGAGCTGTGATACCAGGCTTCCCGGTGGCTAATAGATTGTGACACGAAAGAAGGAAACCTTTATTTTAATTCAAAAAACAAAAGCCAAATAGCAAAACTTATGTACGTGCTGAACTTTTTTTTTCCTTCCTCGAGTGGGAAACATTGACTTGCTAACAACCCTTGGCTGGCATCAAGGGAAAGCGGAGGAAGACACACAAAACATTTTTCAAATCAAAGGCTTGAATTATTGCACCAAGTTCACCACGTTTCACAGGCATCTAGACGCACCATTGTCTTCACCCTGGAACAAGCTGCCCTTTCTTTCTCGAAAGAAAACAGCCCAATGTTTCTTGCCATCAGAGTCGCATGGAGCAGGCAGCTATCTATATTTTGAAATTCTTTGCATTGTCTAGGGAAGGGTGTGCTGTTTGCAATGGACAATGGTAACATTGATTTTAAGATTTCTGAATTTTGGTTGTGCAGAGCAAACAGTGAAAGAAAGCTGCCGGCTTTCAGAACTACAACAACGGTGCTCTTACATAAACTTGCTTCTTTCCTGGCCATTTTACATAGCAGAGATCAATACTACTCATTCAGCCAATGTTATTAACCCCATTTATCAGCTTCTCCCTTACCAAAAAAAAAAAAAAAAATTTTTTTTTGAAAGGATCTTGCCGACGAAGTTATGTCATCTTCCATCCGTTCAGCCTCAGAGTGGATAATTCACTTTGTTGTGTACCCCAACAATCGAGCCTTGTTTATGAACCTACATTTATTAAGTGAAAGTATTTGGAAACTGATGGTACATTCAAGCTCTGTTGCCATGGGCAGTCATCATGGTAGAAAGTCATGACCTCCCGGTTATGCAGCGAGTAACTAATTGAAATGATACAAATTACTCTGATTCTCTGTCTGCCAATTTAGAGCCTGGTTCTGGTCAAGGGTCAAATGAGCTCCTATTCATGAACCATGTTTGAAGTCCCTGCTGCCGTAGCAAGGGGCCTTGCTTCGGCCATTGGTCCTGCTTTACCCCATCTCGCCAGGGGACCGTAAAGAAGGAACCTCTGTAGCCTGCCCCACCTACACCCGCACATCAAAAGCTTACTGTTGTCATTCGGTTTGTGCTACTTGTCAACAGCACTGGACATGGTTTGCTAAACTTTACTGGCTAGAAATAAATGTTGTATTCAGAAGCCACTTAGGGAATCCATCCTCTTTAGCCTGCATATTACATCGGCTCTCTGATGTGCCCACGGCAGAGAAACCCAAACGCCATAAACTCAATGTGGAATGATTCGCAGCTTATCAATTCCTATCAAGCGTCATTCTGCTCAGCTCCTCTCTGCCGGGCACAGAGGCCCATACCTGCCAAATAAATAAGATAAATTAAAAGCCCAAAAGGTAGATAGCACACAAGTTCTTTCTTCAAAGCATCATCAGAATGATTATCTCTGCTTGAGAAATGACACTAAATGTTAATCTAATTGAATCTGGGAAACGTGGCAATAAAAAGTTAATAATTTACAGAGAAATTGTTCTTCAGAAAAGTCTAAGTGAAGACCCACTAAATGAATTTCAGGAATCTTGCTCAAAGGCTTCTAGAATATGCTGCAAATGCAATGACTTACTTGGAATATGTTTTTTACACTACCTAAACTATTTGCTTTAAAGCAAGCATTCTGGCACTTGTGTGTGCACAGAGGCGTGCGGACATTGTCTGCCAAATACCTAGGGAAAAGAAAGGGGAAATATATCCAAGCCAGTTGGAAATATAAGGAGGAAGCAATTTGAATGTTTAAATCTTAGCCTAAAGAGGTATACCCCAGCACTTTCCCAAAAACTGGTTCGCTTAAAATGAACGTGTGAATTAAACCTTCATTTCTATTGACTTCATTTCATTATTTTAAAACAGAGAGCTCACCTATGGTATTTAAAATGGATCAAACTTTCTGAAGCAAACAGGCAGATGGCTAGGTTGAACATCTTCTGTAGCCAGCCCATGCTAGTCT
Organism: Uromys caudimaculatus; assembly: GCA_028551405.1. Lineage (NCBI taxonomy): Eukaryota > Metazoa > Chordata > Mammalia > Rodentia > Muridae > Uromys > Uromys caudimaculatus. The sequence continues at coordinate 93,019,182 of CM052702.1, forward strand.
CCCAGGAGAAACTACCTAACTGGGCAGATCACCCACATCAAAGCTCTGTACCTTCAGAGAAGGCGTAACTTGCTGAGTCCAGACTTAGATGGGAATCCCAATTCTGTCACTCAGTGTGAACTATGGGCAAATAATTCAGTTTCTCTTGACATCAGTTTTCTCAAATTTTACAGGAAACATGATAATACAATGTCTGGCAAAGAATAAGTGTCTTTGTGCAGGGCATGGTAGTACAATATCTTTAATCCCAGCCCTGAGGAGGCAGAGGCAGGTGGCTCTTTGAGTTCAAGACAAGCCTGGTTTACATGGTGAGTTCCAGGCCAGTGAAGCCTACACAGTGAAACCCAATCTATAAATAAGTAAATAAATAAATAAATAAATAAATAAATAAATAAATAAATAAATGTATCAATGCATTTCTTCTTACTATGCAAATACCTGTGCTAGAAACACATGGTATTTATAAAAGTCAAGACTTTTTAAAAAAACAGCAAGGTTTTCAGTCACATATTACAGCCAACTGGGCAGCTTACTATTATTATAACAGCGGCAGACACTCCCAAATATTTATTTCATTTCAAAGCCTCTAAATCACAAGGAATGTTTAATCTTTTTTTTTTCTTTTTTTTTCTTTTTCTTTTTCTTTTTTTTTTTTTTTTTTTTTTTTTTTTTTTGAGACAGGGTTTCTCTGTGTAGCCCTGGCTGTCCTGGAACTCACTCTGTAGACCAGGCTGGCCTCGAACTCAGAAATCCGCCTACCTCTGCCTCCCAAGTGCTGGGATTAAAGGCGTGTGCCACCACTGCCCGGCGGAATGTTTAATCTTTACTCTCATGTTGGTTAAACAAATTCAGGCCCTGGAAATACAGCAGTGAACAAAACCAATGAGCTCCCCACACACCTAGCTGAGCTTAGAGGAGGCAAAAGCCTCGAACCAGGTGAATTACAAAGCACAGAAAGTCAAGCAAAGGCAAGCGATTTAGAGAGTTCAGAGTGTGGAACTCTATCTGGTTTTGTACTGATAGTCTTCGTTATTTATAACTAGTGAGAAAAGTTAAAACAGAATTTACATGGTGTTTCTTCCAGAAACTCCTGTTCCGTCTAAGAGAGTATCTCCCCAGGAGACAAGGGAAGCAGATACTCTCAAGGTCCCAAGCCCACTTTCTGATCCTATTTCAGAACACTTCCCCTCCGCTTTCTCTGGCCACTCTCTTCTCTCTCCCAGCTTGTGTCACCCTTCCCTACAAACAGCTCAACCCACTAAGCCTCCTTTCTCCCGTTGTCACCTTCTCCAGGAAACCATTTTTGGTTCCCTGAGCCAGAGACAGGCTTTCCGTCCTCATGGCATCCCAGACTCGGGTCGTGCCGCTTTCCTCGATGTCTCTCTCATGTGACTTCTGAGTATGGCCTTCAAGGAGACGTTTGCATTTCGTATTTCTAAAAGGACCACACTCTTCCCGAGGTCAAGGACCAAGCCTTGTCCAACCACTTCTCAGAGTACCTTGAACTTGGAGCCTTAGTAAATACTTGAGGGCCAGCAAGATGGCTCGGTAGATGAAGGGGCTTGCCACCAAAGCTTGATGGCCTGAGTTTGATCCTCAGAGCGTGAATTTTTAAAAAATCGTTTCTGTGGTACACATCCGTAATCCCAGCATTTCCTAAGGCAAGGTTGGAGGAGGGGACAGAAGAGTGTCTGTCCCAGATGCTCACAGGTCAGCCTGGAGTACCAGCAGGACAGAAACCTAAGCGATTCTGCCCGAGTAAGGTTAGCAGGAAAGGACTGACTCCTGAAAGCTGTCCTCCGATGTCCACATATGTGTTGTGGCTCGAGCACACCTACGTGCACATAGACATCACTCATCACACTTACACACACACACACACACACACACACACACACACACACACACACACACATCAAACAAACAATCTTAGAAGCTTGCTGTCGGTGATACTTTCGTTTCCAAAGTGTGTTGTTTCAGTGACCAGAGTGAGGAAGCAGGCTGTAAGTGATTCCGCGAATCTCAAAGGACGGGACCCACAGCTCCAGCAGGCACCCCCTACTCCTATCAAAGGCTCAGCGAGCTGTGGTGGCCCCAAGGCTGAGAGCTGCTCAGCAGTGTGAGATCCTGGGCTCCCGGTACAACAGAATGCCAGGCATGCAAGCGAGCAAACCTCCAAACCCTTCACTCTTTGGTAAATATCTCATTTATCTCGGTCAATACCCAGGTATGGAACTGCTCTGTCATGTGTTTACTTTTCTAAGAAAATTTTCTTTTCTTTCCCTGGCTGGCCTAGATTTGAAATCCTTCTCCCTCAGCCTTTCCAGTTTCCGGGATTAAAGATGTAAGCTACCGAAATACCTGACTTTCCCATTCGTTTTAATAGTAGGCATGATCACGGGAAAGTGATGATATATTTTAATTAGCATTTTTTAAAAAATTTATGTGGGTTTTGGCTAAAATACCTAAGTCTTTTGTCTGTTTAAAACTTGTGGGGAAGAAAACACTACCAAAAAATTGGAGAGGTTCTAGGAATTTTAATGATTGAAAAAATATCTTCCTTACACACAAAGACTGTGAATTCTATAAATTAGCATAGTGCAGGTTCTTCTGTAATTCCTAGGAAATAATAGTTAATAATGTTCAGGAAGTTGTGTTTATTGGCAGCTGGCTCAATTGATATACTTGAATATTCATTCATGCATCCATTCATTCATTTTGTGGTACTAAGATCAAACGCCAGGCCTCGCCTATGTCACACAACTGTTCTACTAGTTCCCCAGCCCCCAGGCAGAGTTCTCAAGCTTCCTAATGCTGAAACCCTTTAATACAGTTCTTGATGTGGTGACCCTCAACCATAAAATTACTTTCGTTGCTACTTCATAGCTGTAATATTGCCACTATTATGAATCGTAGTGTAAATACCTGTGTTTTCTGATGGTCTTAGGAGACCCCTGTGAAAAGGTCATTCAACCCACTCCCAAGGGGTCAAGACCCACAGGTTGAGAATCATTGCCCTAGAGCAATTTTACTTAAAATAATAGAAATCATTTCCACATTTCTATCTGCTAGAAATGAGAACAAATTGTTGTATCTCAGGTGTAAGGGGTTGGGGTGGGGGGTGAGAACTTAAATGCAGAAGGCTGCCAGAGAAAATGTGAATAAAAATTATCTAGGGCCTGCCTGGCTCTGGTGGTGGCCACAGAGCATGAGCATTTGTCAAAGCTCACTAATTGTGCACTTAAAATGGGTGTTGGATATTATCCATAGGCTATAGCACAATGAGGCTGATTTTTCTAAAATACCCTTGGTACAGCCAAGGAGAAATACAAGCTGCGTTGGAAATGAACTAGGTCTTAAAGTAAGGAAAAATATTTGACCAACTGTGACATTATCTTTGTTTTAATCTGATACTGTCTTTTTAAAGAACTCCTGTAATTAAATTATCACCTTTTTAAGGGCTCACGAAGAAAAGGAAATTCCTGTTTATAAAATACCTTTTATCAGCCAAGCCAGGAGCTAGGGGCTCGTGTATCTGTCTCATTTGATACTTTTACCCATACTGAAAGAAGGGCTTTATTACCAGCACTTTATAGTTAGGGAACTCATGTCAGGCACTGTGTTCCTTGCTAAAGGTTATTCAATGTCTGATGGTGGAGTCAGAGATTGGAGCCATGTATGTCTACTACCGAAGTTTGAACCTATCCCTAGGGCCCTCTCAGTGCTCTTGGGGATGTGTTTCTGGGCTGTGCTTACCTGTGGTGCCCCCTTAGGCTCTGCCTCTGGATCTTTTCTCCTGATTTCTTCTCTATTCTTCAAGATTCAGCTTGTGGTTCCTTCCCTAACTCATTATCTCCTGCTTTTGACTTCTGTCTTAGTCAGGGTTTCTATCACTGTGATGAGACACTGTGGCCATGGCAACTCTTATTAAAAAAATGTTGTTGGTTCAGTTTTTTTTTTTTTTTAAAGTTGGTTTATTTATTATGCATGCAGCATGCCTGCAGGCCAGAAGAGGGCACCAGATATCATTGTAGATGGTTATGAGTCACCATGTGGTTGCTGGGAATTGAACTCGGGACCTCTGGAAGAGCAGCCAGTGCTCTTAACCTCTGAACCATCTCTCCAGCCCCCAAAGAAAATGTTTAACTGGGGCTCATTTACACTTCAGACGTTTAGTCCACTGTCATCAATGGCACAGAGCAAAGCACGTTGGTGTGCAGCCAGACGTGGCGCTGCTTGGAGAAGGAGCTGTGTGTTCTACTTCCCAATTCAAAGGCAGCAGTCAGAGAAAATAAGCCACTGGGTTGGCTTGGGCGTCTGAAACATGAAAGCCCACTCCTAGTGACACATTTCCTCTAACAAGGTCACACCTCCTAATAGTGCCACTCCCTATGAGCTGATAGGGACCGTTTTTCATTCAAACCACCACAACTCGTACTCATTAAATGACTCTTTTCAACATCTGATTGTCATATGTACAATGGGTTTTTATTTCCCTAAGCACTGGGCTGGAACTGTAGACACTGTACCAACACAGAGGTGCAGTTATTGAGGCTTACACCACATAGAAGAGGAGGGAGCTCCCTGAAAGGTGTGTGTTTTAACCCACTCTGTCGCCAATACTGTGATCCCCTAAGCTCTGTCCATTTGGGGAAAAAATAGGTTTATGGTGGCTCATGGCCCTGGTGCACAGTGAAGAGGCCACATCTGGTACTGGCCTTCTCACTAGCAGAGACCCGAAGTAGGATAACTATCGCCTGGTAAGAGATGAAGTGTAAAAGGCCTCATCCACTGGCTTTTACAACAGAGCCACCAGCCAGGTAGTCCGTTACTTGGGTAAATAGTTAATGTGTTCATCAGGACAGAACCCTCCAAAGTGGGGCCTGCCTGGGCCCACCTCAGTCTTTTCGTAATGGAGATTAACATGAGTTTAAGAGACGACATACCACATTTAATCCTAACTGCTGCTGACTGGCAGAGGCCAGTGACTGGCTCTGTCTTCATGGAACATGCCAGGGACCAGCCAGGGAGCTTTACAGATGTTAGCGCATTTTCTTTTCATGTTTTGTCCTCTCTCTCTCTCTCTCTCTCTCTCTCTCTCTCTCTCTCTCTCTCCTCTCTCTCTGTTATTGTGACAGAATCTTGCTATTTAGCAGGTTAACCTGAAACTCTTCACCCTCCTGAGTCCTGGATTACAAAGCATGTATTAGCTTCTTTTATTATTATTTTTAATTAAAAAGAAAATTATGTGTATATGTATATGGTGTGTGTGTACGTGTACATGTGTGTGTGTGTGCTTGCCCACTCACATACATGCAGAGACCAGAAGTCAATGTGATTATTCTCCACCTTCATTTTTTGAGACAAAGTCCCTCACTGAACTTGAAGCAAGCACATGATTGGCTGGGCCAGCCAGCTTCAGAAACCTTCCTGTCTCCAGAGTTTAGGACTGTGCTTCCATGGCAGCTTTCACATGGACCGTGAGATCCAGGCTCATGCCTGTGCAGCAAGCCTTTACACGCTGTCATCTCCTCGGCCTTAAAATTAGCTTTTAAAACAGCTTTATCAAAGCATAATCAAAAGTTTCACCAGTCTTAAATGCACAATTTAGTGATTTTTACTAAGTGCATAGTTGTATAGCCTTTACTACGTCCTGTTTAAGAACATGTCCTTTGCCCCAGAGAGACCCTTTGTGCTCATTGGCAGGCAATCCTCCGCTCCCGCCGCCCACGCCCATCTTGTAGCCCCAGGCAATCACTAATGTTCTTTCTACCTCTGTAGATTCATTCTCTCCGACCTTTCATGTAAGTAAAATGATGCAATTTGTCATCTTTTACATCTAGTTTCTTTCCTGTCGCATGTTTTGAGAGTCAGCCAAGTTGCAGCAAGGGTCACTCGCTGATTTCACTCCTTCATCCATTCATTCATTCACGTTACCGCTAGGTAACTGTCCATTGTGGACACACCAGCTTACTCGGTCACAAGTTGACCACCATTTAGTTTAAAGGTTCTGGCTCTTTTGGGATAATATTATCATACAGTATATCTGTGAGATAAAAAAAAAAAAAACCCTTCTTTTCACAAATGAGAAAATGAAGAGTTAAGGAAGTAATTCTTTTGCCCAAGGTAAAAAGCTGGTCAGTTAAGAGTGTTTAAAATCTCCAATTTTAAAGCCATTGCTCTAGGATAGTAGTTATCAAGTTGGAAGATTTTTCTAACCTGAAACTTTAAGAACAAAACCTTTCTGATGTAAAAAAAAAAAAATAAACTTAAATGTGCTTTTATGTGTGTGTGTGGATTTGTTTAGGACACTATCAAGCATGGTGCCTGTAACTCACCTACTGTTCAATATTGTGCCTATGGTTCACAATATTGGTTTTTTTGTTTACCTTTTGATATGAAAATAGATGTTATATTACTTTTCTTACCATAAACAAATAGTCATATTGTTAATAAAAAAAGACGAGTGAAACCATTGGGGAGCGGTGGATCTGAGGCTGGGAGGGGATGCGCAGGCTTCCTGATGAAGGCAGTTCCCACACGTATTCCAAAATCTGTCAAGTTGTAAATGTTAAATGGGTACCACTTTTCATGGGTCAAGAATATGTCAATAAAGTGGCTTTTAGAAAATAAATTAGGACCAAGAGATGTTTCAGGAGGTAAAGGCACTCGTTGCCAAGCCTGAGTACCTGAGTCAGTCTCCAGGACTCACGGGGCAGGAGAGAAGCAGCGTCCTCTGACCTTCACATGTGCCATGGCGGCCTCGCCCTCCCCTCTCTGCCCTCACACACATAAATAGGAATTTGAAATTTTTGAATAAACTAAAAATTGCCCATCGTCCACATCAGTTCATAAATATGAGGATAATTTATCACTGAAACCAGAATAAATTCAGTTTTGTAGAAAAGCTTGCTAAATTCTAACGATTTTCCTCATTTTTCTGCAACTGAGCAGGCAAGCTCCCGTTTAGCACCACTGTGCCCATCCACTAAACTACCAAATTAGTAAAAAAAAAAAAAAAAAAAAAATAGAGGACATGCACCTAAGGATACGTGCTAGGTTGAGTTAGATGAAAAATTTTAAGCTCCTTTAAAAAATGGCATTGGATTAAAAAAAACCTCAACCTCATTAATCTATGTCAATTGTCTACTATCTATTGGGGGGGCTTCTTTTATACCAGTGCAGCCTGTGAATTGGTGTCTCCTACAGGAATAGAAGGTTTTATCCCATTGTACATCCAGTACCAGCTCAGTCTGGGAGCAAAGATCCGTGTCTCAAAGGCCCTCATCAGTATCACCCTGCAGCCAGGATAGCCACTGTTTTCTTTCCCTAAGAACTAGACAGTATATAAAAAGCCCTGCAGTGCATTGAATCTAGGTCTCACTGCCTGCACAGACACTGAGAGAGATACTGAAGTCACAGACATTCATTTTGTGGTTTCTACCCAAGTCCCAGAGGAACAGATGCGGTAATGAGGCCTGGGAAGAGAGGCCAGAGACTGGCTCGAGCCTCTCTAGTCATGCCTTCAGGCTCTGTCCCACTGAGATGCTCACTTTGCCCCTCCCGGTTTGGGAGCTGTTTGCGCAAGAACAAAGAGACTTCAGTGTCCCTTGCTATTAATCCAACTTCACAAGCATGAAATTTACAGACACACACAAGAATCCATCACGGAAACCTTTCTCCTTGTCATGTTCAGCTGCTGAAAAGTGGGCACACTCTTGGCTGTGAATGTTAATTTGAGAGAGAAAGAGAATAAGCCGTCTGAACTCATGTTAGGGAAGACTCCTCTCCTCCCACCCCACATCCCCCCCCTTGCAGACTACAGGTTGTTATCTTGAGAGTTGAGCTTTTGGGGGGGGGGGGAGAATTAAGTCTTTTCATAGATTTTGGAAGATTTCACTAAATTTTACTGTCACCTTGAAAGTCAACTACTTCCTCTCAATAAATAAAATATACCCATAATGGAAGACCAATAACTCAATCTATAAATTGACTTTAAAAGAAAAGAATAGTACTTGAAACTCATAAAACAAAGACTATTTGAAGAGCTCCAAGCCAGTGGCAGCCACTGGTTTTGCTCACTTAACCCGCCTCCTCGTCCTCACACAGCCGTCATTTAGCTGCAGGGTGGATGTGTTCACACTGATCTATTAATCTGTTTCAAAATGCCATAACATTTCCATGAAGAACTTCCTAATTTTTTTTTTAGAAATTAAATGTCTGTTTAAAGTTCATTCCCTCCTGCTGTAACTAATTGAAATGAGATTTGGTTTATCTTTACGACATGGAAATGGGGTTGAGTTTCATAATAATAACAATAATGATAACTCGATAGATTTTGGGAAGTAGAAGTTAATAATTACGGTAACATGGGGAGATTAGATTTGCCTGTTTCTGCCTAAACAGACCCCCATCATTGGGGGCAAATGTGAGCCAACGTTCCAGGGTCTAACCACTGGCTCCTCTTAGCCTGTTTGGTTTCAACTTTCATAGCAGAGCATTATAATTAACTAGTAGTATAGGAGTCCTCCTCCTATACTAGAAAGAAACATTAGCATACTGGCTGGGAAATGTGTTGGACCCTTGTAGTCACAGTGGAAAGACTTGGCCTACAGAATACACCATGAAGAGGCTCTTCTGATGTGTATTTCCCATCCACATGCTCAAAAGCAAGGCTGAGTGAGGGACTTCCAATGTTATAACAAAACGTCCCAAGTATCATGTCATTTGACCCTAAAATCAGCCCTCTGAGAATGAGTAGCCTTATTAGCCGAATTTTTTCAGATAATGCCACTGAGGCAGAGGAAGGTGCCACCAAGCCACCAAGCTAGTGAGTAGCAGACTTAACACTAAAATTACCTGTCTGTGACTTCACATTTTTCCTCTTGTCACCAGACCAACTAAATTATGGATATGTATTGGGGTTCTAAAGTCAATAGAAAAAACTAGCTTTCCCTTAGAGACCTTAAAGACCAGTTAACTACCTGGCACCCACTCAGGCTTACCTTACCCAGAAGACAAAAGAAGAACACTGACTACCAGCTGACATTGGTCATGCCATTATTTAACTTGGGTTTTTTTCAAAGATTTATTTATTGTATTTGAATACACTGTCACTATCTTCAGACACACCAGAAGAACCCATTACAGATGGTTGTGAGCCACCATGTGCTTGCTGGGAATTGAATTCAGGACCTCTGGAAGAGCAGTTGGTGCTCTTAGCCGCTGAGCCATCTCTCCAGCCCCTTAACTTGGTTTTTAATGTAACAACGTAATAGTTAATATACTCCCCCACCCATGTGGCTGAGAGCCAGCATTTATTTAATACGTACTTAAGCAAACTGTGGTGTTATCTTTCACCCTCATTTTGCAAATAATGTACATGGCTGAGACCCTCTGTTAGCTTCTTTCAGCCTATCGTATACCCCAACTCAGCAAAGTTCCATGATCCTGAGAGGCCACACTCTCCTGGGTACAGTCATTTCCTCCACTCTGTATGCTCTTCCCACCTCATCCTCCTGCCTTGCTAAGTAGTTAGGTCCTGGCTTCTATAATGGCATCTCTCTGAGGCCTACCTGAGGCCCTGACATGTTAGCCGCCCGCCCCTCTGGATAGGCTCTCAGGAGCTCCAGGCTCTTCTCCAAGCATCCATCTTGGATCTAGAGCCCCTGTGTTACATGCATGCAATCTTGGCTTCTATCCCTAGCACTGCAAAAATGAGGGGGATAAATAGTCTGTCTTCCTGTTAGATAGGTTCACTATCAGAACAGTGACTATTTCTGCATTATTTATCAATATGACCAAGGGTATAAATGGGAAACATTGTCATGAATACAACATATGCGTGTTGTGTGAACAAAAAGTGAACAGAGAAGCTAGATTTAGCAGCATAAATGACTAAAAAAGATCAAGATTTCCTTACTCAAATGTGACAGGCTAAGCCAAGAATGAAGCAAAATGTAAGGGATAGATAATGGTTGTGTGTGTGTGTGTGTGTGTGTGTGTGTGTGTGTGTGTGCGCGCACGCGCGCGCGCGTTTGTGTGCATGTGTGCGCGTGTGCATGGGCCCACGCACGCATGCGGGAGGAAATGAATGAGTCTCAGTCTGCACTCCTAGCTGGACCTGAACTCACAACCCCCCTGAGTGCTGGCATACAGGTGTGTTCCACCTTGAAAACAAGATCCTTTAGGTATCACAGTGACCACGCCAGTTAAGACTGCAAACCAGGCTCTGGAGCCCGCTCCTCCTCCTTATTCTGATACCTATTCCCCCTCCACCCCCCAAATACAACACCCAACAGTCGACTCCATGTACTAATCATAATACCTTAGCCTTTGCTAGGACCCTTCCCTCCTCAGAGCATGGGCTCCCAGAGGATAGGGTGATCATTTGCTGTAAATGGGGCTTTCAGGATTGTAGGAGTCCCATATATTTTTATTGAACAGAATTGAAGGAATTCTTAGAAGCTCAATTTAAGGGAAAGTGCTGATACTTTTCCTTAACACACACTAACAAGAGATGTTTGCTTAGGCACTGACGGTGGCAAGCGCCTGAGCTGTCTGCACTCTGTGTGTGTGTGTGTGTGTGTGTGTGTGTGTGTGTGTGAGAGAGAGAGAGAGAGAGAGAGAGAGAGAGAGAGAGAGAGAGAGAGAGAGAGGAGAGAACCTGCGTTCCTGTACCTCCTATGGCTGGCTAGCTGCCTGGGCCTCATTCTGCCCTCACCTGCTTTCCCAATCAATAACAAAAGAAGGCCCTTGATTGTCTACACACCAGGAGGAAGGAGCTAAGAGTATCTTCCAGCCCCGAAGGAGATCACCTTTGAAAGAAACCTTCCTTTAGGTTTTATTTCGGGGTGTATGAGTGTGTATGTGTGGTGTGATGTGTGTTATGTGAGTGTGCCCAAAAGAAGATTTTGAATGTCTTTCACTATCATTCTCTGCCTTAATTCCCTTGAGACAGGATTTCTCACTAAATTTAAATCTCCCTGTTTCAAATAGGCTAACTGGTCAGGGATATCCTAGAATCCTCCTGCCTCAGCCCGCTGGCACTGGGGTGATTATAGGCACCAGCCATGTCTAACATTTTTAAAGTGTGTTCTGGGGATTCAAACTCAGGTCCTTGTGCTTACGCAGCAAGTGGCTTACCTACTGAGCTGCCTCCCCAGCCCCGCACCATTTTATAACAGAGAGAACTAGAAAGGTCTTATTGCCTCAGAAAATGCTGGAAACCTGGGAATTCAACTGGCCCGGCTTTCACATCTATCCAGAGGTGATATTTATTAAGTGCCTGATGCTCCAGAGAGCTCACTGTTGTACAAATGTGTCATGCTGCTGTGAACACAAGCAGCAAGGCAGGACTCAGATTCCATCTTCTTGCAAAACCAAAGCCCAAGGTGACTGCTGCGGCTTCATCTCCATGTGTTTATATCTGATCCTCCACCTGGTGCCCAGGGAGCCTTGCTGCAGAGACTGTGTGCTGAGCAGGGTTATAAACTCATGCATGCAGATGAGCATCAAATTCTGGCGAGTAGAACGAGCAGGAGCTCAGATTGCCACGGGTGCCAAGGAGGGAGGAGGAAAACAGCAATGCCGAAGTGGTGAGCAAGACCCCAGTGTGGGAAGTGGCTCGCTTGTCTGTGGCCACAGTGCAAAGGTCCCGATTGCTCTCATCTGTTTTTACCTGGACCACAGTCAGCAGCCACACCCAGCTTCCATCTCTACCACAGACACAAGAATCTCTTTAATGTCTCCCTAAACAATTCAGCTCCAGTGTCTGAGAAGCTCTCTGAGGAAATCCACAGTGTGGACCCCAGACCCGTCTGTGATGTGTCTCCACCCTTCTCCCTCTCTTCTCTGCACACCTTCTGTACTCTGGCTACACAACCCTTCTATTCTCTGGAGGCTTAATATGCATTGGTGTAGACCGACTACCCCCAATTCCACCTACAATACTTTTGCTAGACTTTTGCTCACTCAACTTGTTCAGAGTTTGAGATCTGGCTATGGTAGTGTTTATAGGAATAATTTAGTTCTAAGTGGAATTGTATTCACCAGACAAATGCTTCTCTCATTCTACTAATACCAGGCTGAGAATGGTGGTGTGTCCCTGCAGTGACATCACATGGGAGGCTGAGGCAGGATTGGGAGTTGTTTAAAATACTCCAACCATAGGTCATTTGGTTTGCTGTTCCTTCCACTCATTCCTTCCCCTGGACTCTCAACGTGCTTGTGGCCTGGCAAGGCCACACAACTTCTGTGCCATTTCCATATGATCTGAAATAATTCATTTTCCAACGATCCCTTTGGGGTCGAAGACACAACGAGAGGCCGTGTTGATGGCTCTACTCTTTACTTCAAGCTGGTGCTCCTCTTTGAGTCTTCTCTGAACAAGTACCAGACAGCAGACATTCAGTCCTGCCAGCTGAGTCTCCTTGACATCAAGGAACAGAGATAATACATGCCTGCTGTGGTAGGCAGACTTCCAAGAACACCACGAATGCGCTAGACTCTGGATGCATAAAGAAATGGCCGGGGGGGGGGGGGGGGGGG
>CM052702.1:93031830-93044868 GCA_028551405.1 Uromys caudimaculatus
CTGAAAATAAATAAATGACTGATAAGACACCTCAATCCACTGTGGACACTTGATAATCATTTAACAGATGTATGGCTCTCTCTCTTATATTTAGATCCATGATAGACTTATTGTTCACACATCATGCAAATAAAATATTTTATATTTAAGAACAAAAAACCCAAGAACAAATACCTGATGTTTTGTGGCCCTAAGTTTGAGCTTGTTTTAGCTGCAGCTAGCCCCTGAAACATGCAGTCACGAGGGACAAAGATCTTGTCAGTGCATTCTTCTCGCTTGTCATAGAAATAAGCAAAAACAAAAAAACCAAAACAAACAACAACCAAAAGAAGTAGGAAAAATAAATTGACAAAATACGGAGCATTGAGATTAGAGTGAGTGCTAGGCTACACGGGCTGACAACCTCTGATGGTGATGGGTGTTTAGATGCGAATGTCTAAGTGGTCAAACCGTTTTACCACAGAGGGTGCACTGGTCGGACAGAGCAGATGGGGACTGCAGCTTTCCAGCCTTTGCAGGCCCCTGACCTGGGCACTCTCTGCTGGGTTTGGGGATCTGGTATTTGTTTGCACAATCTTCAATCCAATAGGAATGCAAAGTCAGGCAAGATGGCTCAGTAGGAAAAGCAAGCCCCATAACCAGAGTTCAATCCCTCAGATCTATGTGGTGGAATGAGAGGTCCAACTACTAAAAATTCTCCTTTGACCTGCACACTTGTGCTGTGGTGCACACATAATAAACAAACAAACAAACAAGATTTAAATATTTTTTTAAAAACATAAATTCTAGTGTACTGTGGCCCTTCACTTATTAATTAATTTAACCCTCTGATAGAAAATTCTCATTGAGCATCTGCTTCAGGAGGCCCTACAGAGATATGGCTCCCCCCACACACCCTTCTCCAGGGACTTCCCATGCAGAGAAAGCTAGGTCAGGTGGGAGAGCTTTAACCCCCAGCAGGCAATGTTCTGTATACATTTTCCTGTTACTTCATGGGACTTCGGTAGGGACAAAAGTGAAGCTAAGATGAGCCGAAAGCTTCTGGGGATCTTGGGGATGGAGTGGAACCCTGAAGGGCAGATATAAAGAGCCAGGGGGCACCTTACTCATCTTGGATCGCCCCCTGCTGTACAACAGGTGGAATGGGATGTGTGGACCATCCCCACCCCCAACCCCCAATGCGCCCCGAGCCACCCACACATCTAGTTGAAAATAGCTCTGCTTCAGCAACTCCAAGAAACCCCTAAACATGTTTAGCCATTGCTGAGGGGTAAGAACTGGCGCCCAGCCGCCATCTCAGTAAGCTTAACATCTCAGGTAGGTGCTCCTGTCAGTCAGTTCCTCAGTGGGAAGATAAACCTATCTTCAGAAGCAAAAGCCAGCCTGGTAAACGAAGCAACTCTCAACTGCTCCTGAAGAAAAACGATCTTGGTTTGGGGTTTTGAAGTTATTCTAAGTCATGTCACATCCTGGCTTTCTTACTTACAGTCTAAAAGACCTGAACTAAACAAGGCATGGCTCTGCATCTTGGTTTCCTCATCTAACTGCCACAATGGGTCTATCTTCTGGGCTAGTCATCCTGGGACTTGTTAAACACTATTCTAACCACTCATACATAAACTTTTTAACAGTAACACCTAGAGTGTGTAGCTCTAGCGCAGTGTGGGGTAGGGGTGCACACCTGTAATCCCAGCACTCAGAAGATGGAGACAGGAGGGTCTTATGTTGGAGGTCAGCCTAAGGTACATAGTGAAACCATCTCAAGAAACCAAAGTTTGAGAATATAGCTCAGGGTAGACCACTTCCCTAGCAGGTACAAGGCTCTGGGATTAATCCTCACTGTTGGAGGGTGTACTAGCTGGTTTTGTGTCAACTTGACACAAGCTGAAGTTATCACAGAGAAAGGAGTTTCAGTTGAGAAAATGCCTCCATGAGATCCAGCTGTAAGGCATTTTCTCAATTAGTGATCAAGGGGGGAGGGCCCCTTGTGGGTGGTACCATCTGTGGGCTGGTAGTCTTGGGCTCTATAAGAAAGCCAGATGAGCAAGCCACGAGAAGCAAGCCAATAAGGAACATTTCTCCATGGCCTCTGCATCAGCTCCTGCTTCCTGACCTGCTCAAGTTCCAGTCCTGACTTCCTTTTGTTATGAACAGCAATGTGGAAGAGTAAGCTGAATAAATCCTTTCCTCCCCAACTTGCTTCTTGGTCATGATGTTTGTGCAGGAATAGAAACCCTGACTAAGACAGAGGGGATGGGATATATGTTTCTGCATATTAGGTATATATAAGAAACGGCACATTATTTTATTAAATTAAATTCTAAACCTGTAGCCTACCAGACTGGAAAGAAATTAAATCCCTCTTTTAAAGATTAATTTTTAATTCTGTGTATGAATGTGTGTACATGTATATATTTGTAGGTATGTAGACATAAGTTCAGGTGTCCACAGAGTCCATCAGAGGTACTCTGATCACCACAGCTGGCTGCCCGATGCAGGAGCTAGGAACCAAACTCTGGTCCTCTGTGAAACAGTAAATGCTTTTAGCCACTGAGCCATCTTTCCAGCCCCCAATCTTTCTTCTCATAGGGACTCCACTAATAGGTCCTTCTACAGGGACAGACATCTTATGTAATTCTCCAGGATTTTTTTCATCTTATGTCTTGCTTTTTCTGTTTCTTTTTTGTTTTGTTTTTCTTTCTTTCTTTCTTTTTTATTTTCTTTTTAGTAACTCTAAATTCAAGCTTAGGAAAGCTTGGTTTTGTCCTGGAAAACAAAACCAAAACTAAACAGTTTTTGTAGTACTGTTTTCAAACCCGACCCCATTTAGAAAGAGATGTAGTTTCAGGGCTAGAATCCAGCTTCTGTCATGAATGATGCAGGTGACTGGTGGTACTAAGAAGAGCTGCTGCATCATTGACAAGATTATAACCTGCTGTGGCATTGCTGGGAAAAAGCCCTTGCAAATTTCTAAACAGCAGTAAAGTCTGTTAGGAACCTCTAAACGTCTTACAGGTCAAACAGGAATCAAGGTTAGTAAAAGGCCTCAACAGAGTGTGAATACAATGCTGGATTTGAGAGTTAATGGGATTGGGTGTGTAAAAATAAGGTGGCAGGTTGGGAATGATGCTTTTACAGATATCAAATTCAAACTAATTCAAAATACACCACTTCACACATTGGACTCTGGGGTGCTGCAGAGAAAACACCTCCTTTCTTCATGGTCCTACCCTTCCTTATGCTTGGAGACACTGCACGATTGGGAGTCTGAAATGGAACTCTTCGGGTGGGATGCTTTCCAATCTATTGGACCAGCCTGATACACAGTCTATACTTCAAAGCCTTAACTTCTTTCTCTTCTTCTACAACTTCTGACTGCGAGATTTGGTCCCTGACAGTGAGCATGTCAACATCGAACATGCTCTGTCCATCTTCTTATGGTGAAGGGCTGTCACAGTGAGAGCCACCTCTTGACTGCTCTGTTCTGACTCATGCTGAGCATCCAGAAGGATCTTCTCCATGTCTCCATTGTGGATGGAGAACTAGGAAGGACATACTCTTGTTACTACTCATGGTCAAGACACTAGGAGCGGCCTGGCTCCAGCATGACAGGATCCAGCTTTGGGAAGGCCTTGTGTGCTGTTATTAAGTTGCCCTTCACAGGGACATTTGTGAGCCCTGTCACACACCCAGGAAAATGCCAACAGCCACCTCTTGGAATGAAGGCCAAGAAAGATATAGTGGAAACTGAAATATGAGAAATAAATGCCTTGGTGGCCTGGGCAAAGCCTCTACCGAAATGGTTGGCATATACAGGATAAAGAATGCAGTCAAATGTCCATAATAACAACACTCAGAAACCCTCAGTTCCAAAATGGTATCCTTTGGGTATAAGAACTTGGAAGTACACGTTGGATCGATAAGAAGGTAGCCTGACCTTCCTGTGGTATCAGCATATCATTTTCCTATTGGCTCTCCTTCTGTTCTCTCCTAGTTAGCCTACTAGAACTATCCAACTTAAAGCCAGATGCGAGCTCCAAACAGGACAGAACAGACCAGACCAGCTACAGCAACACTTAAGTGCACAGCAGACATTCTTATTGCCTTGTTCTCTTCTTTTCAAAGATCATCATAAAGTAAAAGCTCTTAGCTGAAAGGCCTCGTGAAAGACTCTAGGACCCTGATAATACCTCCAAACAGCCTAGACCTTAGGGCACCCCTGAGAAGCACTAGCATAGTATCTAAGGGCAACTATCACTCCATAGCTAATTGAGCTTAAGTAAGATCTATGTGAAGCCAGGCCTGGTGGAGCAGGCCAATCATCCCAGCACAAAGAAGGCAGAGGCAGGACTGAGAGTTTCAAGGTAGCCAGAGCTACAAACTAAGTAAGATATCATCTTTTATAAATGAGCAAAAGAAAGGAAGAAAGTAAACAAAGAAGGAAGGACAGGAGGGGCAGAGAGAATGAGGGAGAGAGGTGGAGAGGGAGGGAGGGAAGGAGGGAGGGAAGAAGCGAGGGAGGGAAAGAAGGAAAAGGGGAGCAATAATATCTGCAAAAGTATAAAAACACTTTAATCCAACATACATGAGAAGCATTAGCCTCTTTTTATTTATTCCTGTATGTGTGTGTTTATGTGCCTGTGCATTCCAGGGCACATGTGGAGGTCAGAGGACAGCTTGTGAGCTGGTTCTCTCCGTCTACCACGTGGGTTCCAGAGATCAAACTCGGGTCAGCAGGTTTGGTGGCAAGCACCTTTATCTGCTGAGTTATCTTGCCAGCCCAGTGTTACCATTTTTAACAAGAGAATGTTGTTAAACAACAGTGTGCAACTCAGACTGGACCTCATAGAACTTCAAATCTGAACAAAGTAGAGCCAGAGTGAAGTCGTTTGTCTCTGCTACTGTCTTAGGGTTTTTACTGCTATGAAGAGACACTATGACCACAGCAACTCTTATAAAGGAAAACATTTCATTGAGGCTGGCTTGTAGTTTCAGAGCTTTAGTCCATTGTCATTATGGTGGCATGCAGGCAGACATGTAACAGAAAGTTCTATATTTAGATCTGAAGGCAACGGGAAGAGAGAGTGGCACTGGGCCTGGCTTGAGCTTCTGAAACCCAAAGCCCATCTCCAGTGACACACTTCCTCCAACAAGGCCACACCTCTAATAATGCCACTCCCTGAGTCTATGGGGCCATTTTCCTTCAGACCATGGCAGCTACCCTACCCAGCCTTCCAGTGCCTCTATCATTCTCTAGATCTTTAAGACCTCCCACTACCAGGAATACTGATCCAGGCCCTAACAGCCATTGGTTCATGTTTCTTCTGCCTCTCCTTGCTCCACTTCACCCCCTTATACCTGGGTTTTCAAAAATCATTTATTGAGCAAGTGCTATGTGCTGGCACTTCAAATACTAATTTTATTTTCTCAGTAGATCAACAAACTTGATATGGCTTGCTGTTCCTCATACGCAGACATCTGTCTGTCATGAATGCCAAGCACAGTCTCTGAGAAACAGTAAGAATTTAAATCAGTGTTACTGACTCAATGAATGAGAGGCAGACTGACTGAGTTAAAGAATTAGTAACCAGAAGAGATGGAATTTAAACCCAAAAAGAACCCCATAGTTTTTGATGCTCCTTCCTGTACACCAGGGGTCAGCACAACTTTTTAGTAAATATTTAGGCATTATGAACCTTCATTCTTTACCACAATGACTTGCTTTTCTACCACTGCAGAAGAGGCAGAGATAGGCTGCACACAAGGCAGTGGATATGCTTGTGTCCACTGAGGCTTTATGTGTGGATAATGAACTTTGAAGTTATGGAGGCTGTAGAGATGGCTCAGCCCTTCAGAGTACTTGTTATTCTAGAGGACCTGGATTCAATTCCCAGCCCCTACATGATGGCTCACAACAATCTGTATCTCCAATTCCAAGGGCTTTGATGCCCTCTTCTGACATTTGTGGGGACCAGGCATACACGTGATGTATATATACAAATGTAGGCAGAACATGAATATGTACATAAAGTAAAATAGATAAACCTTCACAAATATTTAAGGATGTAAAGTTATATAATTTTTCCTTATCATAGGATTTGTTTTTTTCATTTAAAAGTGCAAAAATCATTCTTACATCATGAACTATACAAAAACAGCCTATGGCCCACTAACCCAGTTAACCAACCCCACTCTAAACCAGGTTCCCTCCCAAGCTCTGAACTACCTTGATCCCCTCCCTACAACACATAACTCATATACTACACACACACACACACACACACACACACACACACACACACACACACACACACACAGAAGGGGGTATTTCAGATCTGGCAAGTAAATGACATCATATCTCTCAGGTCATCACCACAGGTATGTCTCTCCAAAGCCTTCTCCACATATGGACACCCATGAAATCTCAGTGGCCCACCATCCCAACATCTCCCCTGTAACCATAATTCACTTCCAGGGAATTTCTAGATCATGTCAGCTTAAGTTAGGCACCAAATAATAAAGTCGGTCCATTCCAGGAGGACAATTATCTCATGTGCTAATGAAAGAGCAGTCACATTTCATAGCAAAATCTCATCTGGTGTATTCATTATGGGCCAAATTAAGATAAGTGAAACTTGCCTGATCCTCTTATTAAGTCAGACAAATGACTACATATATTTTCCAGATAGGGGCTGTTTAGAAGAACGAAGCTCTATGTTTTACAAATGTCCTTCCTTTTTCTTCTTAGAGAGGAGATTCAGAAAACCTTGTGCTGTTGTAAGTCACAGGGCTCCAGTTGTTTTAGGTCTCACCAAATGAGGCGTTGCCTGACATCTAGCATGTAGCAAGATCTGAGAAAAGCTTCCACAAATTGGTGAAATTCTTTCTACATGAATATGCAATGTATTCTCCTTATTGAATAAGAATAATTTCCTCCAAAATGAATGCAATAAAGAGGCATAGAAAGAATAAATAATTCTAATAGTGTTCTTTAATTCTGCTTGTAATTTTCCAAATTCCAGAGTGATGGCAACACAGCGGGGCCATTCTACACACTGCTTCAAAGTGTTCGTGCAAGTGAAGGAAGCCCATGGGGCCTGTGGCTTTCAGCAACCCCAAATTCAATAAACTCACTACATTTCACAGCAAAAGAAATGGCATTGTTTTATCATATTTATCTACATTACTTATGCCTATATTCTACAAACATTTATTGAGTGCCAACTGTGGAGCCAACACTGTGCTAAGAGCAATAAGAAATCCTGGAAAAGCAGGCTTCATCTTTCAGGAACCCACAGCTACGGTGTTAGGGAGGTGACCATAAAGATGGTTATTAAGCATGTAGTCACAGCCGGGCAGTGGTGGCGCATGCCTTTAATCCCAGCACTTGGGAGGCAGAGACGGGCAGATTTCTGAGTTCGAGGCCAGCCTGGTCTATAGAGTGAGTTCCAGGACAGTCAGGGCTACACAGAGAAACCCTGTCTCGGAAAAAAAAAAAAAAAAAAAGCATGTAGTCACAGACTGTATGTCTGATGATGTGCTCTGTGGCCTGCTTATCTCATTTGCTATCTCACACCCTCTCAATGTGCACGAGAGCTGGATAATATTATCAGCTCAATTTTACAGTTAAGAAACCAAGGCTTGAAGAGAAGGTAACAGTTAATCGTCATTGTCAGTTTGACTGGACTGAGAATCCCTTAGGGGGCATACCTCAGAGAGGATTACATGAAAGAGGAAGACTCATTCTGATGTGGGTGGCATCATCCCATGGATTGGGCCCTGAGACTAAATAAAAAATGAGACAGCCAGCTGAGAGATCCGGTTATCTATTTCCTGGTCTTAGAGTCAGATGGAGCCACTTCATCTGCCATGCTTTTTTGCCATGATGGATAGGGTATCAACATAAAGCCTTCCACTCTTGAGGCATCTTTTGCTCAGTCTTATCTCAAGTGCTCCTCAGATCTCCCGTCTGCATCATCTTACATGTGGTGTCCATGTGTGTTGTGCTTTTACCACAGATGATAGGCTCAGAGGCCAAGGGACTGGGCAGATGAAAGGTACACAGGTCTTCATGAGGACAACCTTTGAAAGGTTGCTCTTGGGTTTTATCAGATTAGATTCCATTATCCTCAATCATTGCTTAAACTCAGTTTCTTACTTAAAAAAATTAAGTTAAAAAAAGAAACAGTAAAAGCCAGGGAAGATTGCTCCATGGACAAGAGAATATGTTCGAGTTTCATATCTATTGCTATGAGAAATAACGTGACCAAAGCAAATTGTAGGAGGCAAGGGTTTATTTGGCTTACATTTCCAGGTCACGGTCCATCTCTCTGAGAGAAGTGGGGTCAGAACATGAAGGCAGGCCAGCTTGCTATTCTGCACACCATTGCATTTAACCAGGGTAAACTCAGTCACAGCCAAGACAATGTAACTGAAACCACAAAAGCCTGTTGGTTGGTGGTTCATGCAGCCTTATGCTCACCTAGTTTCCTTACACAGCACAGGACCAACTGCCCAGGGAATGAATGTTCCCACCCATAGAGGGCCCTCTGTGGTAGTTAATAATCCAGATAGTCCCCACACAGATGTGCCCACCAGCCAATTTCATCTAGGGAATTCCTCAACTGCCGCTCTCCTGTAAGGTGATTTCTATGTCTAGTTGACAGTTAAAGTATAAGAAGAATGTTCAAGCATGAAGACCTGAGTTCAAATCTGATATCCATTTTGAAAATTTTTTGAATATGATACCCATATTCAAAAAATATTCAGGAAGAGCAGATTATTATTATTATCTCATCACCTACCTGAGAGACAGGAAGTTCAATGAGGTTTACTCAACTAGATCAAATAGTAAGAGGTCATGGTTCAGCTGTATTGTCGGAGAATTTGATTGTCTGCTTCACAGTGCCTAGTGTCCCGGGGGGGGGGGGGGGGAAGCAGATGTGATATAAAATAAGGAAGCCGCTGAGGGAGGGAGTGGCTGGGACTTTAACCGCATAGCAGCATCCCAGGGCTGGGCCATCTGGCCTCTCTGGAGAACATACCTCATAATATACCCTCCAAAATGATGGCTGAGGGGATTGAAATATGCTTGAAGCATATACATAGTACCATTTTTCACCAATCCCAAAGCATAACACATAAGAAATAAGGGACCAGAGAGAGGGAAATCAGATCCGTTGTGTTCCAGGAAAACAAAGCAAGGGGTAGGTACATCATCTACCCACAAGTTTTATTTTATTTTATTATGCACAAGTGTATGATATGGATATGTGGGTGTGAGTGTGGGTACCCATGGAGGCCAGGAGAGGGGGTTGCATTCCTGGAGCTGGAGCTCCAGGTGGTTGTGAGCTGCTCCATGAGTGCTGAGAACCAGACTCTGGTCCTCTGCAAGAGCTGTCTGTGACCTTTGTTTATAGAAATATACTCTCTTCTATTTTTGTAATTGTCCATATTTCCTAAGTACCACGCACTTCATTTTACAGCAGGAAAATCAGCATTAGTTGTTTTAAAAGCACTCTTGGAAAATGAGCGCTCATTGTAGGTCACCCACCCAC
The DNA here is from genome assembly GCA_028551405.1 of Uromys caudimaculatus. Taxonomy (NCBI): domain Eukaryota; kingdom Metazoa; phylum Chordata; class Mammalia; order Rodentia; family Muridae; genus Uromys; species Uromys caudimaculatus. The sequence goes on from CM052702.1 coordinate 93,041,388, forward strand.
TCTGATGGGGATGGACTCAAGTTCTCCCGATTGACACATAACAGGTCAGAGAGATGATGGGGAAAACATGCAGAAACACCAAAATAAATAATCATGGTAATAAAGCGTCCATGGCCTTTGGGGCTGTGACTGCTACGGAGGAGTAGAGCACTCAGCGGGAGAGGGGCATATTAATTGGAATGGGGAAAGAGAAGAGCCGCCAAATGAGAGCTTGAATCAGTATTTATTGAGGAAGACAATAGGGAAGTTCCTTTTCCAAGGACACATTTTATGGCAAGGCAGAGAGTGGCCTTGACAGAGATTCTTCATTCTCTGAGGAGGAAGGCATGGAGTAACTTGAGGGAGTCTGGGCAGTAAATCACCAGGGCCAGATGGTGTTCATCCACGGGTTCTGAATGAGATAAAGCGGGGATCATGAGCTCAGTGACAAAGATATACAATGGATGCCTTAAGACGGGCACTATCCCTGAAGACTGTGATGTCATTGAGGTGGTATTGGGGTAAGGGGCTTGTTTGTTTGGAGACCTTTGTGTAATGGAGAGAGGGATTTCTTTTCCTTTTCTTTTTGTAAAATGGGACTCAAGGAAAATTCATTGGTTAAACAAAAAATGGTGATAGGGGATTGGGTGATAGCAGAAGAGTCCAAAAAGATAAGAGCCCAAACTCACGAGATGCTTAATAACTAACAATTATTTCTTAGCTGTTCTGAGAAATACCGAGATATACGATGAATGAATATTCATTCTATGGGAAAATCTGCAGGCTACTGAGTCTGATTTTCATGGTCTTGCTTGAATACCAGATGACAACGCTCTGTCTTCTGGTGTTAGCAGGGCATGTTTTCCTCCCTCTAACAAAACCATAAATGTAATTACAATTTGCTCAATAAAATCTGAGAGCTGAGAAGCAGGAGTAGACTTTTACCTCAATGCTTTGGGTTTTTTCCTTTTGTTTTTGTTTGTTTTGTTTTGTTCTTTCAAGACAGGGTCTCACTATGTAGAGCAGCCTGGCCTCAAACCCGTGGAAATCCACCTGCCTCTGCCTCCCAAGTGCTGAAATTAAAGGCCATTGCCATTAACACTTGGTTTATCTTGATCTTATAAATGCTGATTTCTGAATCACAAGAATGACCCACTGGTAATAGTGATACCAGAATAGCTAGCATTTATGGAGTACTCACCTTGTACCAGACTCTTGTCCTGTTATTTACCTGTATCATTTCATTTAACTCACACAACACTCAACAGTTCTGTATTAGTTACAATAAAACACCATGGCCAGACAGCTTATCTCAGTTTACATCTCCATGGGGATGAGCCCATCATGGTAGGAAAGCAAGCAGCAGGCAGGGTGGCAGGACCAGAAGGCTGAGAGCTCAGTCCTCAACTGAAAGCACCAAGGAGAGAGAGAGACAGAGACAGAGACACAGAGAGACAGAGTGAGAGACATAAAGACAGATAGAGACAGAGAAAGAGACAAAGAGACAGACAGAGACAAAAACAGAGAGACAGAGATAAAGAGAAAGAGGGAGAAGGAGGAGCGGGAGAGGGAGAGAGAGAGAGAGAGAGAACTGGAAGTGGTGTGAGGCTTCGACCCTTCAAAGCCCACCTCCAGTGACATACTTCCTCCAGAAAGGTCACATCTCTTACCTCTTCCTAAACAGGGCCACCACCAACTGGGAACCAAATGGTCAAAGACAAGAGTCTGTGAAAGACATTTCTAATTCAAATCACAACAACATGGCAGTCCTGGAATTTAAATCCTAACACTTCAATTCCAAAGTTCATGATTCGTTTGAATCATTTCTCTACATCTCCTCTCTTTATACACATTTTGTTTACAAAAGGAATGAAACTTTTACAAAACAACTCATGTCCTTGTAACAGGTGATGTGTTCCTCTTCTGTTCAAAGAACGGTAATGCCCCAACCACAAAGTCGATCCCATGGCCCATCAAAGTGTAACTGCTCCTAGTATACACAGAAAAACACAGTAACTGGGCCTGTGAATGAACAGCAAGGAACAGTGCTTGTTGCCAAGCCTGACAACCTGAATTCAGGCCTAAGGGTCAATGTGGAGGAAAACTGACTCCTGCAACTCATGCTCTGACCTCTACACAGGTACTGTGGCACACACACACACATGAACACACACACACACACACACACATGAACACACACACACACACAAAATAAATAAATGTTAACAATATTTTAAAAAATAATGATTAAGTAAATAACCACATTTTCTTCAAAGAACTCTAGCTAAACAAGCTGGGAGTGACTACTCATGCCTGTAACCATAACACCCAGGAAGCCTAATCAGCATGTCCTGTGCTCTAGAGTGAGCTCATGTCTCAAAAGACACAAGAACAAGCTCGTTGGAAACCCTACTGTTAAGACCCGTGTGTACTCAGAGTTGAAGCAGACCATTTATCATCCTCTCAGGAAGCCTTTAACATGGAGAAGAGGTGTTTCATCCACATACTGTATTTTTCCCTAAAAGCTAATTTTTCCCCCACCAAATATCTTGCTCCAAGTTCCAAGAGTTAAGTTACTTCCTACGTTGGTCTGGAATTTGACGATTGAAAACTTATACCCAAGCAGACCATTCAAGCAATTTCTTCTATGGTGTGTCTTTTGAGGATTCAGGTATGCTTTTATGCCTTCCTGTGCGTGTTCCCTTCAGAATAACCAGCTGCAGACATGTGTGAAGCAAGACAGAAAACTCAACCCAAACTCATACAAACAATGACCTTCATTAGCTCAGTTGCAGAAAAGTCCAAGGATTGGTCTGGCTTCTGACATGGTTTAGTGGAGCTAAAACAATGTCACAGAAAAAGACCCCTCTCTCAGCATTATCTCTTCTCTGTTGGTCCCGTGATATAGCTGAATCACCCCCAGACACCTTTCATCTATCTCATGAACAAAGTCCAGAAGGAGAGTTACTTTCTTTTCCAAAAGTTTTTTCTTTTGTGGGGTCTTCTACTTTGGATTAGGCCATATCTTCCAGCATTTGCTATGTACAAGAAGTACACCCTTGACTATCCAAGATAAAGCAATGCTTACCTATTGAGATATAAGGATTAAGGAGCGAGATTTCATGGGTCGTGTATGAAATAGAGAGAGACCAGGCAAGACAATAGGGAACATTAGAGACTGTTGTTTGGCTTTACACTAGTCCATCAAGTAACTAACCAAACACCAAAATAAATGATCACTTAACCCCGAACTTCTGAATGCTGTGGGGAGAGGCCATGGAGATCACTCTATATTCATAGATATCCTTTCCACTGGGGATGCCACTGATGGAGAAGTGTCCCATGAGGGAATCCCACAGCAATTCTCTGGGCCTGGGAGCAACTTGTATCTTTCTCAATCCACACCCATAAAAATCACAAATCGAGGAACTTGGAAGGCCCGTGAGTGGGGTTGAGGGGAGCAGCACCTCTCGCCCAGACCCGCCCGGATCTGCCGGGATCC
>CM052702.1:93055834-93135834 GCA_028551405.1 Uromys caudimaculatus
CTGAGGATGTTAGAGGCCTCAGTAAAGGGGAATATCAAGGCGGGAAAATGGGGATGGGTGGACGGGGGGGGGTGGGGGTGGGAGGTGGAATTCCCTCCTAGAGGCGGGTTGGGGAGGGGATGGGGGGTATACAAAGAGGAGACTCAGAAAAGGGGAAACATTGGAAATGTATATAAAGTATCAAAAATAAAAAAGGAGGAAAAAAAAAAAAAAAAAGAAATAAATCATTAGCCAGGCAATGGTGGCACACACCTTTAATCCCAGCACTTGGGAGGCAGAGGCAGGTGAATTTCTGAGTTCGAGGCCAGCCTGGTCTACAGAGTGAGTTCCAGGACAGCCAGGGCTACACAGAGAAAAAAAAAAAAAAAAGGAAAAGAAAAAGAAAAAGAACGAAATCATCTAAATAGACGTTTCTCAAATAAGATATGAGACCAGTTAAGAGATACATGAAGAAATGTTGAGAGTCAGTAGCTATTAGAGAATGACAAATTAAGACAGTTGGTGAGAATTCCATCTCAGCCAAGAATGAGTACATTTGAGCCAGGTTCACTGCCCCAGGTTTGTAGTTCCTGCTACTTGGGAAGCTGAGGCAGAAGGACAAGAAGTGTAAGGCATGGCTAGGCTGCCAAGTGACCTCAAGGCAGAGCCAAGTAACCGAGCAGGATCTTGTCTCAAAATAAAATGGTAAAATAAGGAAGCTGGTGAGGGTGACGCTCAGGAGAGCATTGCCTAACACAAGCAGAGCTTGAGGGTCACTTGCTCGCACTGGGGGAACAACACATCTGAAGTGGGGGTGAGGCCAGTGCTGACACCTGCCTCCTTAGGGTCAGGCCAGCCATTCAGGAGCATTGAGTAGTGTGTGTGTGTGTGTGTGTGTGTGTGTGTGTGTGTGTGTGTGTGTACAGAGACAGCTGGAGGGAGGAAGTCTGTTTTCTCCCCCCCCCCCCCATTTGGGTCCCATGAATCAAACTCATGTTGACAGACTTGTACTTATCTTCTGAGCTGTCTCTCTGGTCCCTGGTTGTTTATTGTTTTTTAAAATTCCTCATGGGTAGGTGAGATATACCTTGCACTTGTTAGGATGGCTACAATCAAAGGCAAAAGATGTTTGGCATAGTGATATGTATCTGTAATTCCAGCACTCAGTGGGCAGGAGGAGCCTAGTTCAAGGCCAGCCTGGGCTACAAAGTAACACCTGTCAAATAAATAAATAAATACAGTAACAAGTATTGGAGATGGTACGGAGAAAGGAGAACTTTATATACTATCAGGGAGAATATAAATTAGTTAGCCATTATGAAAAAGAAGTAAACAAACAAAACAAAATACCAAGATGAAAAAAAATCCTTAAACTGCCATAGGAACCCACAGTCCTACTTCTGGACATAAACTGAAGTGAATAGTATATCAGAGACATGTCTACTCTCATATTTTTCTTTTCTTTTAATTTTTAAATTATGTATATATGCATAAAATATATAATATAAACACAAAATATGTATCATATATGTGCACATATAGATGCATATATGTGGTATATATATTTTATATATGTGAATGTTTTGCCTGCAAACATGTCTGTGCACCACATGCATTCCCCAAGTGCAGAGGCCAGAAAAAGGCATCAGAACCCCTGGAACTAGAGTTACAGACAGCTGTGAGCTGCCATATGGATCCTGGGAATCAAACCTGGGTCCTCTGGAAGAGCAGTCAGTGCTCTTAACCCCTGAGGCATCTCTCCAGCTCCACCACTTTCATGTTTATTACAGTATTATTCTCAGTAGCAAAAAAAAAAAAAAAAAAAAAAAAGAATCAAGGCAATAGATGAATGGGTAGAGAAAATTCAGGAGCCTGGTGTAGTGACACAAACCTGTAATCTCAGCAGTCAGAAAATGGAGAAAGAAGGAATGGCTACACAAGACTCTGGAGAGGGGGAGGGGAGGGGGTAGAAAGGGGGGAAGGAAAATTCAGTATATATACACGATGGAGTACTCATCAGCCTTAGAAGGAAATCCTGCCATTTACGACCATGTGGATAACACTGGAAGATAATGTACTAAGGTAAATAAACCAAGCATAAAAGGCAGGCGCACAATCTCACTTGTATACAGAGCAGACAATTGAGAGTCACCAGGGGCTGAGGGTGGGAGGACCGTCTCTGGTAGATACTGGTCAAAGGAAGCACACTTCAGTTAGCTGGACAATAAACTCAAGAGTTTTATTGAAACATAATAACTTCATTTAACAATGTGTCTTATCTTGGAAATCCTACTATAATAGATTTTAAGCATTCTCATTACAAAAAAAAAGTAAGTGTATCAGAGAGTCCCTGAGTGAAGCAGCCATCCTGGGAGCTAGAGTGATGGCTGCATGCAAGCACTTGCCTAGTGTGTAAGATGCCCTAGGATCCACGCCCAGCAGAGCAAAAAAGAAAAAAAAAATCTGCCGTTGCATTATAGACACACATTTCCAAACAGTATATTGTTCATAGTAATAGTTTTCTTGCTAGTTTTATGAGTTTAATTAGAATAATCTATGGGTTTTGGTTAATGAAAAATGCAAAAGTACAGCTCTATAAAAAGAACCTGTCTTTAAAAAATCTGGGACACAAAGCAGAATGATTTGTTCTCTGGACTAAACCTTTCTTGGCATAAAATTTGTGTGTCATTTGAGGACCTATCCGTTCCGTAGCTGCAGACTGGATTCAAATAACTGCCCTTCACAGCTCTTACGTCATGATTCATGTACAATCTTTCTTCTTTTTGACTGCCTGCAATTATTCGTGACAAATGGTTCTTTGGTGTATTGTCTGCTTTACCTTTCAAAACGTTTCCATGGTTCATAGATAAGTCGTCTAATACACACGGGACTTTCTCCCACAGTAAAGCCACTCTGAGAGGTGCCTCCCCAGAGCCGACTAACTTTAACAATCCTCTTCAACATACAAATAAATACCATTCGAAAAGCATTGTTAGCTAGAAAAGAAAACAAGTAGACAGATTAAAAACTAGAGGAAATGTTACCTCAGATTGGTCAGAACTATGTATGGTAGAAGTTCTAAACAAATAAGCCAAAACATTTGACAGCCCAAATAATTCATCTTAAAGAAATTAGACTAGGCACATAGCTCAGTTGGTAGAGGCCTTACCTAGCACGCATGCAGAAATCAGCTGTGATGACACACACCTGCAATCTCAGCACTTGGGAGGTGGAACCAGGAGAATCAACTCCAAGGATGGGGAGGGGGTTGGAAAGAAAGGGAGGAAGGAAGGAAGGAAGGAAGGAAGGAAGGAAGGAAGGAAGGAAGGAAGGAAGGAAGGAGGGAGGGAGGGAGGGAGGGAGGGAGGGAGGGAGGGAAGGAAGGAAGGAAGGAAGGAAGGAAGGAAGGAAGGAAGGAAGGAAGGAAGGAAGTCAGTCAAAAAAACAAATTAACACATTTTCTTAAACAAATCTATATTGTGATGGAGGGTAGACTTATTACCCATCCATCTAGACTCCTGGCTGCTGTACCCACAACAAGAGCAAATTTACAAAACCATGCAAATGATTTTGTATAAGCTTTGCACAGCAAGGGAGCTTTAGGGAAAAAGAGCCGACAAGACAGGAAAGCTTGCAGTTTTAATGTTGAGTTTGATGGCGAAGTTGGTAACTGACAGGCACACACACAAACAGAGCACGATACCACGAGATACACTGGGGAGAATTTAGCCAGGCCTGTTTTTTTCTCCCAAATTTGTCTATGTCTTCAGAAATGAGGAAATTTCTGTACCAGATATGAGGAGGGAAGCTCAAATGAAAATCTGAGTGAGCATAGAAAAAAAAAATGAGAAAAAGTCATTCTGCTGTTTCCTAAAATGCAATATACTGTGCCTTGAGCTACATGTATCCATGGGGGAGGAGGAGCACAAGCAGGTTGTGTGTGTGTGTGTGTGTGTGTGTGTGTGTGTGTGTGTGTGTGTGTGTGTGTGTGCATTCTAGTGTGTGTTTTAACTTATTTGCTTATTTACTTGGTGCAGGGAATAAACCCAGGGTCTCACTAAGAATCATCTCTGAGCTCTACCTCTCCTCTTCCCCTAGCTTCTTATTATTTTCAAAGGGGCCTAAGCTTTGCCCTAGAGCAGGAATCCTCAGAGTGGCATGGACCACCAGCCCCAGCACCCTCTTGGAAGCATGTTAGAAATACAAATGGTTCAGGAACTCTGGGAATGGGCCCCCAAACCCTCAGCAGACCCCAGGCATCTCTGCAAGCAAGGCTCTGGCATCCCAGGAACTATGCTAGCTAGGAGAATGGGTTGGATAATGCAGACAGAACTGGAGTGTGGGAAATTCTAGGTGATCAATTCTCCATTTTCTTCAACAAATAGATGGCTGGGGGCGGGAAGTATTAAAGATTAGACGAGACTTAAGAGACATAACAGCCAAATCAATATGTGGATTTTATTTGAATCCTGTTTCAATCAAACCAACTGTAAAAAGAGATTTTGAGACAATTAGGAAAAGTCGAACACAATATTAAGGAATTATTATTTGTTTTATTGTGTGTGAATATTATAATGTAGTTATGATTTTAAACAGCCTTTTAAAAAATCTTTATTTTTTTTTTTAAAGTGGACAAAACAGGGCAAAACGTTAACAGTAACAGCACCTAAGGATGGAGCCCAGGGCCTCGCCTGCTAGGCAGCTGTCCCATCGCTGAGCTTATCTCCAGCCTTAACCCACTCTAACAACAAAATCATTTAATCAGAATAGTATAACAATAAAGTATGATGCAACAGAATTAAGAATTGTGTTGGGGGAAAGGCAATATCTTTTCCCACTCGTTGCTGACGCTTAAGGCATGAGGAAGCCCTAGGTTTGAGTAAATGAAAACAGATATAACTTAGGTTTGAGAGGCTGGACGACTGGGCGGTTGTGGAGACACGTGGGGGACCGGAAGGGGGTGGCTTAGGAGTGCTCGAGGTGGGAAACGTAGCCAAGCCTGCTTGTCAGCTGTCCTCGGGGCCTTGGCTGCTTTCTCTGGGAACATAGCAGGACAGCTGGTGCTCATCTTCCAAGGAGGAAGAAGTCTGGTGGCTCTGGGGACGAGGCAGCAGAAGTCGAGCAGCCGCTCTGCTCAGTAGAGTCCTCAGTGTTCTTCCACCGTGTGGATTTGGGTCGTAGTCTGGGATATTGCACTTTTGGCCCTGACACTTCTCCTTTTAAGAGAGAAAGAGAACATGAATTTGGATCGATGAGTAAGAGGATCTACGAGGAGTCGAGGAAGAGGAAAATGTGATCAAAATGCATTGCTTGAAAAAAATTTAAGCAGTCTGTGGTGGTACACTCCTTTTTTTTTTTTTTTTTTTTTGGTTTTCTGAGACAGGGTTTCTCTGTGTAGCCCTAGCTGTCCTGGAACTCACTCTGTAGACCAGGCTGGCTTCAAACTCAGAAAACCGCCTGCCTCTGCCTCCCAAGTGCTGGGATTAAAGGCTACTGCCCCGCGGTGGTATACTCCTGAGGCGACTCTCTGAGTTCAAGGCCAGCCTGTTCTACAGAGCAAGTTCCAAGACAGCCAGGGTTACCCAGAGAAACCCTGTCTTGAAAAACCAAGAAAAGAAAAATGAAACAAAGAATTTTAAATAATTAAAATAATGTAATTTAACCAGGAGGAAAAAAGAAAGGGAAGGAGGGAGGGAGGGAGGGGAGGGAAAGGGAAGGGAGGAGGGAGGGAGGAAAGAGAGAGGAGGAAAGGAGGGAGGGAGGGAGAAAGGACAAACCAGAAGGTGTGAGGAAAGCCGTAGTGGATCTAGGGGGAAGTCATCAGGCCGAGGAAACAGGAAGGACCAACGACCCAAGGCAGAAGTTTGCCTGAGGTAGGCATTTTGCCCTCCTACTTTGACCACACATCTTTGAAGGAATCATGTCAGCATCCGTTTCTGTTCCTTTTCCGGAGATACTAAAAAACACAGAAGCGTCCATAGCAAGAATGTTCTAAAGACAATACGTGTGGGCTCCATCAACACCAACATATCTCTCAAGATTCAGCATTACTGAGCAATGAGCAGGACCAAAATCTCTGCTCTGAGCTGACAAGTGCTTCTAAAAATTATATTCATTTATTACATTTATTTTATGTGTAGGACTGTTTTCCCTGCATGTATGTATGTGCCCCACTTACATGCCTGGTGCCAAGGAGGCCACAAGATCCCCTGGAACTGCAGTTGAGGGTGGTTTTGAGCCACCATGTGGGTGCCAAGAACAGAAGTCAGGTCCTCTGGGAGAACAAATGCTCTCAGCTGCTGCGTCAACTCTCCAGCCCCTGAATTAACAACCTCATCTGCATCTCAAGAGCTGGTACAAACCATTAGCTTACAAATAACCAATGTTAGTTAAAAACAAGAAAGCCGTCTGTCGGGTGAGCAATATGCAATATTGCTGTGTTCCCTAACTTCTGAAGAAAATCTCTTACAGTCAGTCTCTAAAGGGTCCGTGGTAAAAGCCATGTGTGATGGGTGCACACCTGAACGTCCAGCACTCAGGAGGTGGAGGCGAGAGGATCAGAAGTTAAGAGGTCGACCTGGGCTCCATGTCAAAAACTAAAAACCAACAAAGACCCTAACTGTTTAAATGCTTAAATACATTGTCTTCGGTGAGCTGATCTCTGCTATTCCTTTAACCATGAACTGGCAGTTTATAGTGACACATTCAGGCATTGAGAGCATAGTCATAAATGACAACAATCACTCATTTAAATACATACTCTCTCCATTAAGAATGGGTCTAAAGCATTGATTTCAAATTGAATATTGCCTACAGCAAAATTGCTCAAAGGCAGATCAACCTTTATTTACATATAAAAATCCTATTTGGGGGAGTTAATAAGCTACCTTCATTGTTTGGTTTGCTATATTTTCTTTCTTGGATGATATTTTTCTTTCTTTTTTTCCTTTTTTCTCCTCCTCCTTTTCTTCTTTTTGATAAAAATCTCCCTGTGTAACTCAGACTAGCCTGCAAATATACCATCTTCCGGCCTCAGTATACGCAGTGCTGGGACTATTGGCCCATGTCATTAGATCCAGCTAAAAGTAGAGATCTTTTAAGTTGAAACAAACAAACAAACAACAACAAAACCAATAATTGTCATGGAAAAGTATCCTGAGATGTACAAGACTCCTCAGCACCTTGGGATCTGCTGAAAGGAGGGTGGTTGTCTCAGAATTAGCAGGGGAAGTCAACAAAAACAAAAGGTTAACAAGCAACAGAAGATTAACATTCAACGAGCAAAAGGACAAAGTACCCATGGAAGAAACCGTCGTGATGCTTGCCATGGATGCATTTGTTAAAGTGAAACTCCATCCCAACCACCAGAAGAAGGCCCCCAAATTCAGGAAGAAAGCGCATTCTCTCTTAAACACTAATCCTGGTAGGAGATTGAGCTGTGGTGTGGCTGTCCTGCAGTTATTTTAGCCTGGCGCTGACAAGAGGTCCAAGCTCTTCACCAGAGCTTCCCAGGAAGCTCTGGACATCACCACTCCAGTCAGTCAGGAGAACAGAGTGGGGAAGCATGGCTGGACCAGACGGAGCAGCTGTACCCTGGGATCTGGTTCCCTCCATCCAGAAAGAGGAGAATAAACTTCACAGAATACAGCTGATGTCTGCCTGTGGGATTACAAGTGGAGCCATAATCTTCTGTAGGTGCCTCTCTTTGGTCATACATCAGGATGGATTCTCGCCGTACAAAGAGACAGTGTTTTTAAAATTCACTTGTGAGTTTGTTGAAGCGAACCATCTTCTGTAGACAAACACTAGAAATGCAGAGTTTTAGACACAGTAAGTGTAAGAAACATTGTCCCCTCTTCTCCTGTGTGTGGGGGGGAGGGATTGGTGGGCAGAAAGGATGTACTACGGGGCAAGTTCGCATTCCTCCTGAGGGAAAGCGCATACCAACTGATGGGGAGAGTTTTGTTTGTTCCTAAGCACCTTGCCACTCTCCCTTCTGCAGGTGCCTGTCACCTTCATACCCGGCAAACATGCCTCCCAAGGCCCTCCAAGTTTCCATTTCTCGGTCGTTACTAACCATGCTACTGCTTTCTGAGCAATGGGACAATGGATTTACAGTCTTTTAAGTATTTACACATAAACTCATAGAATATTAAAAACATACTGAATATTTATGGCCCACCAAAGCTAGTCTGTGAATTCTATTTCACTCCTTCCCAAAAAGGCGGTAACAGCAATAGTGTCGTGCTCACGAAGTTACTGGAGAGAGAATTAGAATAGGCCTGTGAAGTGCCTAGCACCTTGCCAACATCAGTAATTTCCTCAATAAATATTAGCGATTGAGTCCCTAATGGGGTTTGTTCTCACTCAGTGAGAGGGCAAGATCTGAAGTTCTCCTAGCAAGAAGCCCAACCCCCCTCCTCCAGGGGACTTCCAGCTCTCAGAGTCACCAAGGCAATTGTCCCAAGTCATTGACTGTTGATTTAGACCCCCTACCCCCATGCTAATACTGGAGGAGTGCTTGCTGAAAATGCAAAATTCCAGGCAACCACAGGCAGAAACCTCAACTCAATTTGTATGCAGTAAGCAAGGCTGCCGCACTGAACAACACCAGGGGGCACCATTCGCATGAGATTATGTGTAAATGGTGCTTCCTGGAGTTTTGCTAATTTGTGGGTCTAAAATCAAATCTCCAGGAAATAGCACTTTTAGCAAACATCCAGGTGACAGAAACAATCTAGTCTCTCAGAAGGTTGTTCTAGAGAGACTATTTAAGGGATGGGAACCCAGGAAACTTGATGGCCCACAGGCCACTTCCCTGTCTCAAAGTTGTAGCAAAATATGACAGAATAACATCTTTAAAACTTGGCTATGCCCTGGGTTGGAGTCTCATGACTGAGGAAAGAAAATCACTTCACACCAGCTCTGCTATTGAAGAGGTGGAAAACTGTGCCTGCGATTTCCTTTCAAAAGCTTCATCAGGCGGCTCTTCAGACCTCCTCCCATTAATCCTGGGGACAGATCTGTGAGACAGGTGGCAGGCACCAGCTTTTTCATTATAGGTAGCTTGAGGCAAGAGGAAGGTCGCTGGCCCCAGAAGAGTCTGTCTGTATCCTGGATGGGTCTTCTGCCTTTTCCCCAATTTCCATCAATGAGATATTCAGTCCCTCTTTTTCTGCTGGGGAGATCTTCCTGCATTTGCACATAAGAAACTTTGTTGCAGCACAGATCCAGTACTTTCAAAAGTAGGTGGGTATTGAATGCTAAGTGTATCAAAGGGGAAAGATAGTGAATACTGCCTGCTAAATGCCAGCTATTACTAGATTCTTTAATTAGACTGTCTCTTATTCTTTCAATAATTTTAGAGGAACAGTAAGAGATATCACCATTTTTACAACTTTCAAAGAGGGTTACATTGTTACAATAACTATAGAGAGTAAACATTACAGACAGACGACTCTAAACTCAAGCGTGGTTCCAAAAATCCATGCTGTTTCAGTCTCTGCACTTAGGGAGGATGAACACAAAATAAAAACAGCTACCCAAGTGGCTTCTGGGTAAGGACGGGTGGATGGCACTTAACATTGTTGAGTACTTAGCTAACTTAGCGTATCTGGACATTAACTATACACTTCCTGTAGAAGCTTACATCAGTTCTGTGATGTAGATGCTACACTATTAGCTAGTCTCCATTGGTAAGTTATGTCTGCCGATGAAGCGATCTAATTCAAGCCAAATTTAAAGTATAAAGGCAGGTTTACTGGGAGGTACTGGGAAGGCAGCTCTCCCTGAGAGTTCATAGACCACACACACAGGAAGGGGTCAGTGAAGTTGCCCTATAGAGGGAGACAGAGGGGAGAGAAAAGAAAGAGAGAGAGTTCAGGCATAGAGAGAGAAGAAAGATGCAGAGAGAGAGAGGAAGAGAGAAGAGAGCGAGAACCAAAACATGTGATTATAAGTGAAGCATCTCTGGGTGAGAGGAAGGCCAGCCCCTGGGTTGGAAAGTTCAGCATAGAGTGTAGGGTATGCCAGCCATGCCCTGTAGCAGGTAGGGACTAAGGACACTGGGAGAACCTGGAAGCCAGATCACTTTGGTTAAATATGCATCACACCTGCTTGTCTCGGGTCTGAATCCCAACATTCATTATGGATCGTTGAGGTAAGAACAGTTGAGACTTAGAGAAGTTAAAAATCTTGCATTACCTCTGTCACAGAAAAGGGACTTGGCTCACTCTATAAGTCACAGATAACCTAAGACCAACACTCAGAGACCACTGAGAGAGAGATGTGTCTAGGTACGGAGAGAAGATCTAGGTTTGTTTTAAGTTCTGTTTGTCTGACACAGCACTTCACATAGCTCAGGCTGGCTTTAAATCCAAAGATGGCAGAAAATATCCTTGGGATTCTCCTGTCTCCATCTTCCAGAGCTGGAATTACAAATTTGTATCACCACATGTGGTGGTTTGAATGTGCTTGGTTCAGGGAGTGGCACTATTAGGAGGTGTGGCCTTATTAGAGGAAGTGTGTCACTGTGGGCATGGACTTTGAGACCCTCCTCCTAGCTGCCTGGAAGACTGTCTGCTCCTGGCTTCCTTTGTATGAAGATGTAGAACTCTCAGCTCCTCCAGGGCCATGCCCGCCTGGAAGTTGTCATGTTCCCGCCTTGATAATGGACTGAACCTCTGAACCTATAAGCTAGCCCCAATTAAATGTTGTCCTTTATAAGAGGTGCCTTGGTCATGGAGTCTCTTCACAGCAATGGAAACTCTAACTAAGACACCACACTATAGATAATGTCTTGGGTATTGTATGGGTGCCTTGCCTGTCAATTAGAAAGCCTATGGCCTATGGCTTTGACAGGAAACAGAGGTGGGGCATCTGGAGGAGAAAGAATTCTGGGAGAGAAGGAGGTGGGGAGGGAAGCCCAGAAAAGATGTGAGGAGACGGACACATGGTACCTGAACACAGGTAACCAGTCACATGACAAAATGTAGGTTAAAATAAATGGGTTAACTTTAGTTATGATCTAGTCAGAGTAGAGCCTAGCTATATGGCCAAAGTATCTGTAAATATAATTTGAGTCTGAGACTTATTTCTGGGAGCATGGGGCTGGGAGGCAGAACTGAGCTGTAACATTAGCACCACACCTGGTACTGGGAATTCAGTGCTCGGGATCGAACCCATTGAGCTACATTCCTAAGTTCAAACTGATGAAGATCCTAGAAACAAAGTGGTCCAGTGTTCCCTCTGATGTCAAGGAATTTTTCTTGTCGGGGCCTGAAAAGGCCACTGTCTGTCACAGGCCAGTCGTCATTTACACCATCATAGTAAAATAGTAAGTCCCATTATGCTGTGACTGTGCTCTGCCAACACTCCTCTGCCCCTTCAATGTCCACATTTCTCATATTTCAGGCTAAATGACTACATTCTCCAAGAAATTGTTCTAGACCCTCCACCTGAACCTTCCTCTGCCACTGTGTATTGATCATATACCCATGATACTTAAAGCAACAATTTAAAATCTAATTGTAAAGCTGACTGTGGGATGTTACATGAATCCTGGTGATATTCTACTGTCTGACACACATGTAATCTATAAATGATGGTCACTGGGCAAGCAGAGCAAATGTGGCCTCTCAGAGTTGGCCAGCTGAAGGTGACATAAACTTCCCTTTCTCAGGAGACCGGCGTTACCATCTGAGAGCTCTCCATGTTTTCTGGACCTTCCATCTTCCTGTTAAAGCATATATCCCATTGCCAGATCGGCCACTCTTTATCTTTTCCTTTGTTAGAAACTCCGCTTCGAACCCTCAGTCATATCGGTCTATCCTCACTCTGGAACCTGTGCCGCAAGGACTGGCTCTCGTGTCCAGCACCCTTGGCTCCTGTGTACTAACTCATTTCATGATCATCCGTAGGCTTTGGCCTGCCTGTCTCCCTTGTCCATCTGTTTGGCAGCAACGTGCCTGTGTGTGGGTGGTTAGAGATTCTCCAAACAATGCAAGAGGTTTGGGTAGGCACCGCATCTGTGTTGTGATGAGGCCTTCCCTGTGAAAGCCAGGTAACACATGCCCTTCTGCACTCTATGGAATCATTGACTCAGGTACACAAATCAGTAGAAGGTCAAAATGAGAATAAAAATAGTCTTCAACAGTCATGCCAGATTGGGTAGCAGTAAGCGAGTGCCGCTCCTTCATGACCTATGAAGCCACAGAGGAACACGGGACAAGGTGTGGCACAGAGAGGAAGCTAGGGGAACGTGGAGGGGGTAAGTCTGCCTGATTACCCTGAGAGTCACTGAGAAACTGAGTGCATACATCTAGGAAACAAGTGCACTCTGTTATTTCAGACAACAGAAGGGAAAATGAACTACAATGGAGAGAATGCAGCTAAGCCCAGAACTGCAGAGACAATCGTGCCAGTCAATGGCATGAAGGCAAATGGGCAGGATGTGATGAGGGCCATGCCAAGGGAATGCAGCCTCTTTCATCTAAGATAAATGTAAACATTTTCTTTTCACTTATTTAGGATAAAAGAAATGCTGGTAATGTGGGCTCCGGGAAAGAAGTGTGTCCTGGGTGGCATGGCTCCTTACGAACGCAGTGCCAATCCCTGCACACACCACATCCTCACGTGTGTGCACACAACACAGAGAAAGCAGTATTGTGTGGAGCAGACAATGCAATTCTATGAGGGGAATGAGCCAATTATGTGGCCTCCAAAAAAATCGGTGTTTCAATGGTTTTTGTTGTTGTGATTTTTTTTGTTTGTTTGTTTGCTTTTGGAATAAACCAGGGACTTCAGACTGTGAAATGCCCTGTCTGAAAATACTCTGTGCTTTAGGATGCCTGAGGTTGCAGGGCCTTACAAATTCCCAAACTAATTTAGCTTCCCAAGTGGGTATTTTAAGAAGTTAAAAGATGGTGGGAAGAGAAAAAAAAAAAAAAGTGAAAATCATGTCTTTTAAAAATCAAATCAGGAAAAATAGAACCCAGAATAAAATAATAATATGCCAGGTGTGATGACACCTGTGGTCTCAGTGTTCAAAAGGGAAAAGCAGGAGCAATGAAAACTCAGGGCTGGAGCAGGATGGGGTGCTCAGTGGGTAAAGGCATTTGTTGCCACGCCTGACACACAACCTGAGCTCAACCCTAGGGACCCATGTAGAAGAAGGAAAGAACCAACTCCCATGAGCAGTCCTCTGACCTCCGCTGTGCCCTGACATTCTCTCTCTCTCTCTCTCTCTCTCTCTCTCTCTCTCTCTCTCTCCATATATATATATTAATGAAATGTAAGATGGTCTTCAGCTATATAGCAAGTTTGAAACTAGACTGGATTACATGAGAACCTAGTTCTAAAAAGAAAAGAAAAGAAAGAAAGGAAGGAAGGAAGAAAGACGAGAGGAAGGGGGGAGGGAAGAGAGGGAAGGAAAGAGAGGAGAGGGAAGGGAGGGGTGGGGGACAAGTCCCTCCTTTCACAGTACTTTATTCTTCACAGGGACACAGGTCAATACTTATACTAAGTAAGTGAACAAATGCTTTGTACAGCTCTAAGGAAGCAGAAAGTCAGGAGTACAGGGAGACCATCTTAAGCAGCTTGCCATCTTAAGCAGCTTGTCGTCTTAAGCAGCTCGCCAACAAGTTTCTTCCAGTAGCAGACAGGTGGGAAGGCTTTTCAGGGAAAAGGCAGCAGCGTGGCCCAAGCACAGTGGACAGCCCAGGTGTGGGAGCAGCAAGCCGTGGGGATCAGGTCAGGGCTCAGCAGCCACAGGAACAAGCCTGGATTTTCATTACCAACCGGCGTAGGAAGCCACTGAAGAGTGTTCATGAAGGTGCACAGTTTTGAAAGATGATGCTGTCTGTTCTGTAAAAAATAAATTGTGGGTGGGCAAAACTGGAAACGAAGAGACTTGCTAGAAATTGATGCCACTGCCCAGGGAAAGACGGTCATGCGCAGACGGAAACAGTCAGGGAAAGACCGTCATGCGCAGACGGAAACAGTCACATGATGTATTTTTGAAGAAATATGTTTTGTATCCTTAACCGTCATGCCAAATTTTTCACCTATTATACATTATTTTATATTCTTCCTTATGCTTTCCTTTCGCCTTTCCCACTGAGATTGTGATAACCATAATTTATTTATAGAATTCCATGTAGAATTCTTAATTCCCATGGTTGACATTTGTGTGTCTCTCTTATGTTCTGGGAGTTATATTTGTTCTTAGGTCTACTAGAACTACAAAGCGATTTTCTCAGAATGTAATCATGGACTAAGACAATTTTGTAAAGTAGATCACAAGGACATCATTTCTTCCTTCTAACACATGAGCAAAGAGAGGCTCAGAGGGTTAAATGAGTTGCCCACGGTCATTGAGCTAGTCAAAGGACAAGCCTGGAACACAGACAAATTGTCCTAAATCAATCCTCATTTACTTTTCTAAGCCCATGTGCAGTGGTGTCTGGGACAGCAGGTATTCCTGTGAAAGGGGGGCCAACACTTCCCCCAGGGTGAGGATAGCTGACTATCTCTCTACATTTAATATACTGACTTGGCTATCTACATAGTTAATGTGTTTTTCACCTAGCCAAAATGAGTGTGAGACGTATTATCCTATGTAAATTTCACCAAGAAACAAGGGTTAGTTAGAAAAGAGTAAGGTTTAAGTTTTTTGTATTTGGATGAGTTGGTCATGATTCAATTGAAGAAATATTTTAGGGGCTAGAGAAATGGCTCCGAGGTTAAGAGTGAGTAGTGCTCATACAGAGGACCTCAACTCAGTTCCCAATGGTACCTTAGACAGCTCGAAACCACCTAATAACTCCAGCTCCAGAGGGATCCAGGGCCCTCCACTGGCCTCTGCAAACACCTGCATTCATGTGCACATAACCATACCCATGTACACATGATTAAAACACCAAGCAAACAAAATCTTTAGTGGCTAGAAAGTTGTCTCAGTGGTTAAAATACACTGGCTTCCAAAGGACTCAGGTTCAATTCCCAGCACCCACACAGTGGTTCACAACCATCTGTAATTTTAGCCCTAGGGGATTCAACATGTCCTCTTCTGGACTCCTTGAGAGTTAAACGAGCATCGCCATGCAGCTGGAGAGATAAGACGGACAAAGTGGAAATGTAAATAATAGACATGCTCCATCACAGGGGTTAAGCGGACACTACGCATGCTCACTTCTGAAGATCTGGGACTAGGATGGTAAGCAAGGTGAAGTATCTCTGCTCTCCTGGGGCTTCTACCTTGGCCTTCTCTGGAATCTGCTTTCTCATAATGGCTGGATGTCTTTTGTGCTTCTCCATGACCAGTGCTCTCTGCTCACCTCCTGGACGTTGAGCATGTGTATGTGAATACGTCGCTCTGCACGCTTGACTGTGTGTACGCAACCATGTCTCTCAGGTTCCTGTAACTTACTGCCATGTGGATTGTAGCCTGAAACTGTGAGCAAAACAAACAAATAAAAACAAAAATAAAAACCTGCTCCCTGGAAACTTACTAAGATGACCATCCTTTGTTGCCTCAATAACCTTGTGAAGAAGGTGACATTTCTATCAACTCCATCTCCCAGGTAAGACATCACAGGCCCAAGAAGAAGATGCCTCTGCTGCTGAGTGGCAGAGTTAGCTCGGAGCCAGCAGTCAGGCCATCGAGGTCACATGCTCAGCCATTAGGCAGGGGGAATAACCCCAGGTTTTTCAAGTGAGGTTGTTATAATTCTAGTAATTTATCTAGAGAGAAAAAAAAATGATTATAGCAATACAGTCTGAAGGTAGATCCAGGGCCTTGGAAGAGGTTTGTGAAAGACCTGGATTTTATCAGCTTCACAATAAATCTGCCTTTGGCTTCAAGGTAATCCCATGTGTCACTATCCAGTACTATAAACATGAGCTCTGCTGTTAAAACACAGGCTATCCCACTGAAAGACCTATAAGGGGTTGAGGGAAAGGAACAAGAAAATACCCACTCCCACCGTTCACTGTGAACCTGTAGGTGGATGTTCTGCTGCTCCAGGTCAAGTCAGTGAGTGATCATAGGCTCTCCCTATGAGCCTGCAGGGTGTGCAAACGTGGTGTGTGTGTGTGTGTGTGTGTGTGTGTGTGTGTGTGTGTGTACTTGGGGGGGTGCATGTGTGTGTGTGTGCCCATCTCAGTGTTTAGGCATCCAGCACCATATAAATGCAAAAAGATAAAACAGTAACACCTACCCAGAGGAATTTTTAAAAACAATAAACAACCAGGGACCAGAGAGACAGCTCAGAAGGTAAGGCCAAGCCTGACAACATGAGTTTGATCCATGGGACCCAAATGGGGGGGGGGAACAGACTCCCTCCATCCAGCTGTCTCTGTACACACACACACACACACACACAATGCTCCTGAATGGCTGGCCTGACCCTAAGGAGGCAGGTGTCAGCACTGGCATCACCCCCACTTCAGATGTGTTGTTCCCCCAGTGCGAGCGAGTGACCCTCAAGCTCTGCTTGTGTTAGGCAATGCTCTCCTGAGCGTCACCCACATGGCTCCGCCTTGAGTTCACTTGGCAGCCTAGCCATGCCTTACACTTCTTGTCCTTCTGCCTCAGCTTCCCAAGTAGCAGGAACTACAAGCCTGGGGCAGTGAACCTGGCTCACTCTTGGCTGAGATGGAATTCAGCGACCTTAAACACAGAGACCTGCCTGCCTCTGCCTTCATGGAGCTAGGATTCAAAGTTTGTGCTGCCATGCCTGGCCTCTGATGTGCTCATTCATAAGCCCCACCCTTAGCTGCTCCACTCTGCCACTGCTTTTGGAACACTAAAGTTGGAAATAAGAACTAACCGAACAGCCGAAGCTTCAAAATGGCTCCAAGCCCCATCTCTTCCCTCCACCCAGGTTCCACAGCTTTCCCACTCATCCCCTTGGTATTGCTGGAATAAATCACTCATCTCTTTCCTGAGACCATGGATTTCTTGACAAGAACCTAAAAAATATTTGAGTAATCAATAGCAATAAGTAAATACACATAGAATCTGGTCAAGCCGTCTGGTGACTCCATGACAAGCAATTCATGCACTGTAGGTTTGAGATACAACTTAACAGTGCAAATGGGTTTGAAAAGGAGGGGGGAGGGGGAGAAGGAGAGGGAGAGAGAGAGAGAGAGGACATGTCAAGAGTGAAGGCAATTGAGAAAAGTAACATCAGTAGGAAGGATCCTGGCATAACTGTATCAGGTTCCTGTTGCCACAGATGGATGAATTAAGACAACGTGAATTTGTTCTCTCAAATCTGTGATATCAAAAGTCTAAAATCAAGATGCCAGCAAGACTATGCTCATCCCAAAGGATCCCAGACAGGAGCTGCTTCCTTGCTGTTCTCAGCATCCCAGGGGTTCTGCATTCTTTGGCTTGTGGCTCCTTCTGCACATTACCCAACATCTTGCTTTCACTGTGATGTCTCCTGATCTAACACTCCAGCCTCTTTATTACTGTTGTTGTTGTTGTTATCACTACACCATCATCATCACCACCACCACCACCACCACCATCACCATCATCATACTACTGAACCCACTCAAAGATTCTGAGATGGTTTTCCCACCTCCAAATCCCTAACATAATTATATCTAGAAAGTGTCTTTTTGATGTAAGATATCACATTCTTAGACCCCCCAGGTTCTGAGGGATACATCTTTGGAAGGCCACTCTCCCACCTACACCAAAGGGAATCAGGAAACAAATGACGGAGACTCTGAAGAGTTTCTGGCCCATGAAGCTAAATGCTGAGTGGAGAGAGGGTCCAGCCAGGGCTCTTTCTAGGCCAAGGTGTTCAGGCTCGTGTAGTAGATGAGAAAACGACTGGAGGTGTGGAGAAGGGTAACGGAGTTAAGAAAAGCATGCTTTTGGTGATTGCCATTTGGTTCAGTGGACATCTAGTTGATGGCATTCTCTTCACCTGGACAATACTAGCTTGTGGGTGTGTAGGGCTCTGTTTTCATACATTGTCAGCTTCTCAGAGACTGTCACCTGTGTCACTGACTCAGGGTGGCCAGCAGAGGTAGTACAGCACAGTGCTTTCGCTTTCGTGACCTTGAGAGGCCTTGGGTAGTGATGGAGCCCACGGTTTAATTCTGGTCTTTACTATGTGACTGATACCCCGCCCTCTTTCATTTCCCTTTTCTCTAAAATGAGGCGGGTAGTGTTTGTACCTCAGAAGCTTTGGTGAGGATTGAAAGAAAGTTCTTACCAAGCCATCAACAGAGAAGAGCCATTTTTCTTAGAAACAACCCCCTTTATGGTGACAAGGACAACATACTTGAAGTCAGCTGAAGGAAGGACTGACACACTGTCTGAGGCTAAAAGAGGAGATTAAAGATAGAGTCTATAACATGGTCTAGTACTTGCATTTATGGTCACAGTCATGCACTTATCAACTTGCCTCCCACCTGAAAACATTAAAGTCTGCTTTAAAATTATGCTGGCAAATCCCAACTCTTTGTTGTTCTCATATAATTTCCAATCAACCCTCATTATTTATCCTCCAAAGTCTATCTTCGTTCCGATGTCTTGTTCACGAAAAACCAAATACAATCAATGCGTCCTTGTGGTCAGTCTGCGTGGACAGGTTGGTGAACTTCAGTGGCTAAGGAAGCCCTGGCCAAGAGGTCTGAATTAACCTTCACTTTGTGCCCATTTCCAGGAAGAATGAGCAAACAGCGGCGGCCCGCTGGCCCCAGAGCCACCGCCTGGTGTCTGGCACCCAGAGGCTTCCCGGACTGACCTTGTGGAGAAAGGCCAACAGTGAGAAAGCCACAGCCAAAGGAACACACAGAACCTGGCTCCACGCGCAGACGCCACCGCGGCAGCCATTGGCGTTCGGTGCGAGCCTGCCCAGCCGCCCTGTGCTCCATCACGCACACTACAATGAAATTCAAGGAGAGGGCTGTGAAGCAATCCTTCCTGGTCCTGAAAATCATAGCGCACTGCTGGAAGCGATGCTAAACCCTTTGCCGCACACCCGGGCACATTCATCAGAGAGGCAGCTGAGCCAATTGAGGTGACTGTGCTGTCTGCCTGCCTTCCCAGAGATGCCCAAAACCAAACCGAACTGGCAGCGAGCTGGCGTCGCGGGTCCACGCGGGACAGCGGCCAGGCCAGGCGTCCAGTGACAGAGCAGGTTGGCCGCCCAGCCTCCCAATTCACCGGCTCCTCTGGCGGCGCAGAGCACAGTTCTGAGGGATAAAAGGAGATCTCAAGCAGAAAAGGAGATTACAAATCAGGATGATTCAACAACAATAACCGAAAAAATAAACCCTGGCAGGCACGGCACTGGGGCCTGGTGAATGCCAAGCTGGCCCCCTCGGCTCGTGCTCCCACCAGCAAAGCGAATTATCTAGTTTCCTAAATCCTATGGGCTCTGACCGCAGACGCAGGATCGCAAGCTGCATTTCAATGTGAAAAGCTGTTGCTGACTTAGCCAGGTTGGCAGGCCTGAAAACACCTTTTACTTACAAAAAAGCAGGTTTGGAAAATGCAGCTGTTTCCCTGCTAAGTTAGACTACTTTGTAACAGGCAGGAAGGAAAACAACAGCATACCAATAAATTACATCTATCATTCCCGTTCAACATGCCCACTGGTCTCTTCCGAATCTTTTAGCTCTTTTTAAAAATCAAAGAGATTAAAGCAAAAAGATTTTTATCTGTTACTGTTTGATTACCCTAAAAGGTAGCTTTAAAAACAATACTAAAATATATTTACTTTTAAAAAGTCAAAATCAGTTAATGGATGGGTGCAGATTGTTACGTCCAGCAATGTGAGTTATTCCCCATCTCTAGCCCGGTACCTTTTTCCCCCCATTTAGCCTGTTTTTTACAGTTCAATAAATATTTTTCCAAGCCCCACTTGCCAAACAAAAGAGTTTAGCTTCAGTATTATCCTCTGACAAATATCCTTATGGTCTCAGCACATGTGAAAGCCATTGATAAACAAATTAAAATTCTGTCCCAGCACAGAGCTCAGCTGGCCCATTTTATCTTGCAGTATGGGTTTGTAAAGGTCTGGGTGTCTGTCATCCTCTCCTAACCTTGTCTTTGTCAAAGGGGTACAAAAGCCTGCCCGCTCGGGGCCCTTACGATCCTGATTAGCGTGAGTGACAAAGTGGGGCTGCGAGTCCACTCAGCCTTTCATAATAAATCTATCAAAGAGTAATAGAATTCCATCAATCCTACCTCATCCCTGAGGGTCGCCGGCTGGGGTGGAGAGTGTGTTCCGTTGGGATTGTACAACTGTTATTATTCAATTACGCTCTTTTCTTCCTAGTTAAAGACCATGATATCATTATCACTTAATGAATACATGTAATTGGATCTGGACTCTGTGTTTGGCTGATGAATACCACTCACTATTCATTCAGTCTCAGCTCATCTTCTGACCATTTATTATAGACTTTTGGCTGAAAACCATGATGACAAAGGGAATTTGAAATTAGCTGCGATTTTATTCAATGCTCAGTTAGGCACAAAGACAAAATAAAATTTTGACGCTTAAATGAGTTGCGAACGGATTAAGAAGTTTTGCCTAACTCAGCAGTATCTGATTTACACATACTGAATACACACACACAGACACACACACAGACACACACACACACACACACAGTTAGTACAAAACTATCTTAACAATCAAACAACTCCTAGAAAGTAAGTTTTATTTTAACAACCCTCTAACACTTTTCAGGGAAGATTTACTATTTTAGTGTCGTTAAAGAAACATTGGCTGTGAAGGAGCCCCCACCCCCTACACACACTCACACACACACACACACACACACACACACACATACACACACACATTAAAACCTTTGCTTTCAACCCTACCTAACAAACACAATTTTATGATTAAATAACATTTAAATTTGACCAAGCAAAAGTGCTTCCACCATAGTCTATTTATTATATCCAGTATCAAGTCCGTCATTAAGTTTCATCATACAATGTGCCCCCAAAGGAAACTAGCCCTCCTATTCATATTGTTGGAAGTAAATGTAGCATACCTCCTCTGGATCACTGGTGAACAGGCTACCTCATTAATCCTAGTTAGTACATGCTGCCGGGCATGTGGGGCCGCCGAATCCAGATGCTCCCCACAGAGGCTCTCCAGGCAGTCAGGGAGTCACGGGCGCCACCTCAAACCTTCCATACATCACTTCAAATTAAATTTACATTAAGTGCTACTCCATCAGAGCTGAGAGAAGCTGACATCTTTGGAAAATGCAGATGATAATCCATTAAATCCTATTATATACATGTCTTCTAATTTTACTTAAGTCCATGCATACCAAAGTATGAGTTTGTGTTAAAAATTAAAGACCCTTTTACTAGAACAAAAGACTTTATGAACTGTTGACTTTCCGAGGTTTTATTACAGGGGCAGGCTAGTCTATCAAGGCAAGTAGGTTTTGTCTGTACAAATTCGAGTTAAATATTTCTTGTGAGGACTTGCATTGGGGTTTGTTTTTAAGTCTCCTCTCCCCTCCTGCCCCTCGGGCCCTCCAGACAGCATGATCGTTTTCATCCTCTATGCAGGGTCTTGGTAATGTCTGCATTAAACATTATGAATGAGATGGTGGAACGTGCATTGTCTCTTTTTGCAATTAAGAAAATATTTGCTGGCAGCTTCCAAACTGGCAGCCAGAAGAAGAGGCTGTAAAATCACCACAGTGAAAAGCTAAGGTTTAATTAGCCCATTATCACACATGTTAATCCCTTTATATTTTCATAGTCCTTAGTCACAGCTACTTTTACTTTGACGAGTCTCTGCTAATTTCATAGCAGTGGTCTTACTGGGGTTGACCCTAAGCACTGCAGTGTTTTTGTGTGGTAGCCGCATCCTGTGCTGCCGTTCCTGTGGGATTTGGTTTTGTACTGCTTAAAGCTGGAAACAATTTGAAACTGGAAAATATTCAGAAGAACTCGAAAACAGGTGATGGTTTCTGACTAAAGAGTTATCACAAAGCCAGAAGACATCTACCAAGAAATAACACATAGCACACATGTAGTACACACGCGCACACCATACAATATACACACAGTACATAAACACACACGCCACATTATTAAAAAAGCACACAATATGTGAACACACATAATTAATTTTAATGCTATTTATCAGACCCTTTAAATTTTAATCAAAGTTGGGTTATACTGGATTTTTACACATTAAAGCATTTTTTTTAGACTGTGCCATCGTCTGTGTGTGTATTTCAATAAATGCTCTTTCTGGATAAGGATGAAACCCTTTCACTCCCTCCAGCCAGAGCTCCTTTTTCATCTGTCACTTTACTCAGGTAATATTCATTTCTCTGTTGGCTTCTACTAGCTAGATTAAATTATTCTACAGGTACTAGCTTCATCAAAATTTACTTGTATAATTCTTCAACACACACACACCCATATATACATATATACATATATATACATATATACATATATATACATATATACATATATATATAATTTTACTACTTATTTTATCATAAGAGACTGAGTCCCCATGGAGTAAGAAGTGACCGCATCAAAAGTTGCGTACACACGAGGCCCTCTATAAGTGGTTGTGTTTGGTTTTGTGTGTTACAAAAAGACTTTTTCTAAAAGAGGCCAGGTTAATTTAGTGCAGCTCTTACTTTGACATCTTTAGACATTTGCTCACAATTTTTGCCACCATGTTTGTTAACTATCATGACCTTTACCCTTTAAGCTTAGGGTACCATCTAACCACACATGTGTTTAGGCACAAAAGAATGTGCCTCAGGCTGATGCCCCAGATCCACGCCTATATGAACACCTAGAGGGGCGGAATCGCTATTCTCACTCACTGAGCAGTAAACTACCTTGTTGTACGAGGGCTATGAAAGGCAGTATGGGGAGTCTTACAGAGTACATTCCAACTCCATAATCCACTCTTCTTGCCACAGACATTCCTTTCTACAGTTTCTAAGTCCCTGTCACAAGGGGTGAATGGCAGATCACTGGCAACATTCACACAGCTGCACTCAGAGGGCAGTTTTCAGGAATCAGTTCTTTCCTCCTGCCACATGGGTGCTGGGGATTGAACTCAGGCTTGGTAAGGCTTGGCAGCAAGCGCCTTAATCCACAGAGCCATCTCCCCAGCCACCTTGATTTTCCTTTCTTGTCTCATACGATTCCAGATACATATCTCTCTCTCTCTCTCTCTCTCTCTCTCTCTCTCTCTCTCTCTTCTCTCTCTCTCTCTTTGTTTTGTTTTGTTTGTTTTTTGTTTTTGTTTTTGTTTTTTTTATTTTCGAGACATGGTTTCTCTGTGTAGTCCTGGCTGTCCTGGAACTCACTCTGTAGACCAGGCTGGGCTCACACTCAGAGATCCCCACCAGCACCCAATTGTTTTATGCTTCTTAATCTACTTTAAGCCCTCATCTTTTCCCACCTGTGTTGCTATCCAAGCCTTCTGTCTCAAGCTTCTATTATGCTTCTATTCTTTCTTCAAAAAGCAAACCTTTGAAAAAAAAATTTACACACATAGAAAAGGAAAAAGGATCTGAATATGATGGCACACACCTACAATCCAGGTATCTGGGAGTCTGTGGCAGGAAGGGTGTGGCCTGGAGTCTCTTGGGGATAAAAGGCAAGTCCCCAGCCCGGGGAGCTACGTGACATCTCAAGCTGGCCAACCGAACAATGGCAAAGACAATGCCAGCCACTTAGCTTTTAGAAATACTAATGCTTTGTTGTATTTGCTTCAGCCTTGTCTTTGTTGGGGGTTCTAGGCCTCAAACTCCACACTCACACACACCTCACCCTTGCAGCTTTTTTTTTTTCAGTGAACAAAACAGAAAGACAGGGATGGCATCACACCTACAATCCTAGTTCTTGGGAGGCTGAAGCAGGGAGAGCTCAGATTAAGGCACCCTGGGCTATCGCAAGAACTTGTCTGAAAAAGAGTTGAATACCATCAAGGATAATACACAGGTTTATTTGGCTCACCGTTTTGAAGGATGAACCTTTAAGATCAGGCAATCCTCCCGGGCAGAGGTGGCGCACGCGCATGCCTTTAATCCCAGCACTTGGGAGGCAGAGACGGGCGGATTTCTGAGTTCGAGGCCAGCCTGGTCTACAGAGTGAGTTCCAGGACAGCCAGGGCTACACAGAGAAACCCTGTCTCGAAAAACTAAAAAAAAAAAAAAAAAAAAAGATCAGGCAATCCCAGCTCTTGGGTCTCTTAAGAGCACCCTGCTCTGCATCACTTGCCCTTGTGTGGTATCCCAGTGAGCAGTGAGCGTGTCACATGAAACAAGAAGCCCGAGTCCAAGTCACCCTTCCCCTCCTGTTGTCTAGCAGCTCTTTCCTGAGATCCACACTGTATGGCTAGCTGATGCTTAAGAGCAAAATCCTCCTCCACTAAGGGCGTGCCCGGAGCTTCCATCTGGAAGCTTCCATCCCCTTTCCATAAGCAACACTGGGCAGATAAGTAAAGCAAAGGGAAATTGAGCAGGGTGGCGCAAGAAACTCCAGTGTCGGGAAGCTGAGACAGAAGGATTTTCACTTGAAGGGCAGCCTGGGCTATGCAGTAAAACTGTCTGGGAAAAAAAAAAAAATCAAACTTAAGTGATAGCCAAAGCAGAAGGAAGCTTGGTTCCAGACAACTTGGTGTAGCAAAACTACCAAAAAGCTTGGTGAGAAAAAAAGCAAACTCATTTCCTTCTGCCTTCTCAACTCTTCGCCATGCCTCCCTGATTACCCTGCTGAGGTAGTCCCATCCAGGAAGGTTTGAGTTGTTCTCAAGCTCACCCAGTCTATTCTGTTGCATGCACGAAAATATTGAAAATATTGCCTTCTTTGTTTACTTCCTCTCTCACCAGCAAACTACAGGGAGGCAGAGCTGTGTCTACCTTGGTAATTTCTACGTCTTCAGGGCCTACAAAGTGCCTGGTCTGTCTTAGTACACAATAATTATTTATGACTGACTGGATCAACAGAAGGGAACAACTCCGAGTTAATTTCTACCATTTTTAAACTGTTGGCAAACAGGAACAATCTGTGGTCGTATCACCAGGATCTAAGCAAATTATCTTTTGTGTGTGGGCATGCATATGTGAACGTGTGTGAGTGTGTGTGTGTATGAGAGTGTGCGTGTGTGTGTGTGCGTGAGTGTGCGTGTGTGTGTGCGTGTGTGTGTGTGTGTGCGTGAGTGTGTGCGTGTGTATGTGTGCGCGCGCGTGTGCGTGAGTGTGTGTGTGTGCGTGAGTGTGTGTATGTGTGTGAGTGTGTGTGTGTATGAGAGTGTGTGTGAATGTGCGTGAGTGTGTGTGTGTGTGTATGTGTGTGTGTGTGTGTGTGTGTGTGTGTGTGTGTGTGTGAGTATACCTATGACAGTCAGAAGACATCAGGAGCTGGTCCTCACCTTTCATCTTGTTTGAGAGAGAGTCTCTTGTTGTTCTCCCCAAGTAAGCCAGGCTATCTGGCCCAGGGGCCTCTGAGGAATTCTCCTGCCTCAGCCTCCCATCCCACCATGGGACCAATGGGCTTTTAGATACTTACTACTGAGTCCATCTTAGGTTCTAGGGATCTGAATTCAGGTCCTCAAGCATCCATGGCAAGTGCTTCACTCCAGCCATCTCTTCAGCCCAGTACACTTTTGAAAATGGCAAATGATCACTGGTGATGTAATGGTTAGCACTGCTGCCTTCCATTCTCAAACACTCTTGAAATAAAAGTCAATGATAAAAGTTCATCACAGATATGGTAACTTATAAACCTCAGGAGGCTGAGGTAGGAGGATCCTTTGAGTTCAGGACTGTCTGGGCTACACATTGAGACACTTCTTTTTTTTTTAAAAAAAAAAAAAAAAAACATATTTCAAAGTTTAGGGACCGGAAATGGAGTTGAGTTGGGAGAGCGTTCCCCTGCCAGGCATGAAGCTCTGGGTTCCATCTACATGAACTAGGTGTGGCAGAGCAGTCCTGTAATCCCAACACTCAACAGAAGAAGATAGGAAGATCAGAAGTTCAAGGGCATACTCAGAGACACAAGTTCAAGGCCAGGCAAGGAGACCTGAGACACTGCTTAAGATGAACAAATAAAAACAAAGATTTCAAAGTTGAGAATCCAGGGAGAATAAGAAAAGCAGCAATACTCTTGTAGACACTAGATATGAAATAATGGAAGAAGGAAGAACTTTAGTCTTTGGTTTTGTTTGGGAAATTTTTGATTTGGAGGGTGAGGTTAGTTAGTTTTTAGTTTTGATGTCATTTGCTTTGACTTCTTTTCAGGAAATTCTTCGTGCATGCATGCGAGTGCATGTATGTGCAGGGACATATGGAGGCCTGTCAATCTCAGATGTCACTCCACAGGCACCAATCACCTTTTCTCTGCAACCAGGTCTCTTTCTGGCCTGGAACTTATCAAGTAGGCTAGGGTGTCTCTCACAGCAAACCTTGGGAAACCTCTTGTCTCTGCTTGCACAGTGCTGGGCTTATGAGCACACACTACCATGTCAAGAGAGCATCATATCCCTTGAAGCTAGAGTTACAGGCAGTTGTACTTGAACCTGGACCCTCTGAAAGAGCAGGGAATGCCCTTAACCATGAAACCATCTCTGAGTCTCTTGTCTCACTTTTCCGAGCCCCAGAAAATGTTCAATCTATCAGAGAGCTGTGCCCTGAAGAGGAAACTCACCCGTCAGAGGCAATGGATGAGCTAAGTGACCCTGAACCTCCATTTTCCTCTGAAACATGGAACCATTTTTAAATGACTGCTAGGACAGTGCTGGAAACTGACATTTGCTTCACTTGTTCTGTTAACAAATGAGGTTTCAGCATCCACCATATGCTAAGCCAGGAAGGAGGTGAGGACTGATTAAGCCTGGTCTGTGATTTCCAAAAACATCCAATCCAGGTGAAGAAACATGACATAGAGACAGAATGCGCTAAATAGCCTTGCAAACTGGACCAGCTACAAAGTCTGAGAATGGAAAAAAACCCAAGGGATGAGACAGGGGTCCCAGGGTTTGGAGGAAAGGACTGTGCTAGGCTGATGCAATCCCAGTCAGCTGGACCTTTAGAATGGGAAGGAATATATAGATACAAAAGGAAGAATATGCCTGGATTAATTTCTGGGAAGCAAAGGCAGGCAGGGGCTCTGAGTCCTAGCCAGCCAGGGCTATGTAGTGAGAGCTTGTCTCAAACAAAACAAACCAATAGGAAAGAAGGGATAACACTGAAGATCACCTGTGACACCCACAATTGCATCTCCCCAGAAAAGGCTTGTATTTATAGTTAACGCGTATAAATATTTTGTATACCCTCATCTTCAGTGAACACACATATGCAGACAAATCTAGGCACTCTCCAATGAGGCTTTCAGTAGACATCTGTAGTGAAGGGCAGACACAGACCGTTTGCAAAAGCAAAAGGCGCTTTGACCATTTCCAAGCAGGTAGCACTCCAAATGACTGTAGTGAAAGAGGAGGCCCTAAAATCAGTCAGATACCTAAGAAACACAAGCCGCCTCTAGGACACAGTGCTCAAGGGAACTCTCCCACAGGCCGCCTCTAGGACACAGTGCTCAAGGGAACTCTCCCGCAGGCCGCCTCTAGGACGCAGTGCTCAAGTGAACTCTCCCGGAGACCGCCTCATCCACCGCAGCAGCATATTTTCAGGCACCGGACTGATTTACACTCCAGTGTCCTCCAAAATGCCATAACTTCAGGGCATCTACATAAATATGTCTTGTGACACATGTAGCGCTTCGTGAGTATAATGTAACTGACAACACCATACGCATTTCTAAATAGGCTGAGAAGACTAATATTTGCATATGGAAATAAAGGAGATAGAAATTTTGCCCTATATTAAAAGTGAGTTGTCACCTGTCATTGGGGTCCCTAAAAGAAATTCCCAGACCTATGACACTGTCCCTTTTGAACAGGATATCGCTAGATTAAATTTATGCCCAGAAGTTATTTCTTCTTGCCTGCAAAAGGACTTGTGTAAGTAGTACAACATGTATTTTGAAATTATTATGTTGTTGAGTGACACTACTCAGGTACATATCAAAAAGACCAGCAGAACCAAGTGGCAATTACCAAGCTTCCCTCAGAATACCAGAAAGGCATAGTGGCTGTTTTTGCTGGGGAAGGGCCAAAATTAGTGTGTGGTAAGGACCCAGGGTCTGGGGATATTAAGCTATTACCTTCATATTTGCTGCTTCACACAGCAGTGGAAATCCAGCATGTCAGTACTGTGTACAAAGATCATGCTTAGTCCTTCTACCCTACATCTCATGGGATTCATTCAGGAGTGTGTGTCCTCTTTAAAATGATAGGTAGATAGATAGATAATAGAATTTACTTAGTTTTATTGTGTTCAGTGTTTTGTCTACATGTCTGTTCATGTACCACTTAGATGCAGTGTCTGTGGAGGGCAGAAATGATATCAGATCCCCTGGAATTGAAGTTACAGATGGGTGTTAGCTACTAATTGGGTGCAAGGAACTGAACCTGGATCCTCTCTATGAATAGTGCCTGCTCTGAATTGCTGAGCCACCTCTTTACCCCATTGTTTTTGTTTGGTTTGGTTTGGTTTTGGTTTTTTGAGACAAGCCTTCTTTGTGTGGCTCTGGCTGTCCTGGAACTTGTTCTGTAGACCAGGCTGACCTCAAACCCATTTGCCTCTGCCTCCCAAGTGCTGGGATTAAAGGTGTACACTACCACCTCCTGGTAGCAATCTTTTTTAAAAATGTGTATTAGTGTTCTTCCTGCATGCATATAAGTGTACCATGTATATGCCTGGTGCTCTCGGAGTCTAGAAGAGATCAACAAACTCCTTGGGCTGGAGTTAAAGGTGGTCGTGAGCTGCCATGCAAGGGCTGGGAACTGAACTTGGGTCATCAACAAGAGCACCAACGGTCTTAACCACTTAGGCATTTCTTCTCCAGCCCCTCTGTGTGTCCTCTCTGAACATGTTTCTAATCATCCTTCTGAATTCTCTGTCTGAAAACTCAGCTCAGTGATTCTCACTGGGGATCATTACTGCAATGCAATGGCAATGTAGTAGCATTGGTAATGTTCAGAGGAGATACATTGCCTTGGCTTGTCGGATCTATGTGTTTTTGCACTGAGACATGAGTAATTGAGACTTAGAACACTTGAAGGAATCATTGTAAAGTCCGTGTGTTTTTAATGTTCAGCAGGACCCAGGTGGCAATGGGGATCGGTGACATGTCATTTCAATTTGTGTTCAGGCCACCAGACTCAGTCTCCAGTAGAATGCCCCCCCCCCATTTTCCTTATATAGACCCACTATGAAAATACAGTGATAATTAAGTGCAAAACAATCACCCCTTAAGTTCCAATCATTTTAGGGAGCAAGGGGACACCGACAGTGCCAGGTATACTAAAGTATCAGTGATTGTGGATACGAATGAGAATAAAAGGAAGAAAAGCTAGTAAGACTATGATAGCCAGAAAGCAAAAGACATACATAGTAGAAGAAGGAAGGGTTGGAGCAAATGGTGTGACGGGGGGGGGGGGGGGGGGAGTCAGAGTAACAGGAGCTGCAATGGAGAGGAGATGTGATTATCAGATTACATAGACCAAGTCAGCTCTCAGAGGCAGGGGCAGAGAGATCCTGCAAACCAGGTCAGGCTATATACCTTGGGTGAGGGTGAGGGGAAAGAGGCAGTTCGGGGCAGAAACGGAGGAGGATAAAGATGGCCTGAAATGTGGCAGTGGGTGTTAAATAACAAAGGAAGAGACGTGGTCAGTTAGGAGAACGAGGTAGCAATAGCGGGTGAGACCTGACTGTCTGACTGCTGGGTTCATCTGGAGCCCATTAGGGTTCTCCTCTCAGCTCCTCTGCCACCGCTGGCCGTTCAAACCTCCCAAACTCTGTACTGTTTTAAAAGGTCCATTGCTTTAGTTTGCTTCCGTTTCTGTGACAAAACACTCTGGCCAAATGAAAAGTGAGGAGGGAAGGGTTTATCCATCTTACAAGTTAGAGTCCACCATGGAGGGAAGTCAGAGCAGGAACACAAGCAGAAATCAGTCTGTTCCCAGAGTCCCAGTCAGTTACCTTTCTCACATTGCCAGGGGCCACCTTCCCAGAGGTGGCACCAGATCACAGTGGGCTGCACCCTCCTCCAGCAATTAACAATCAAGAAAATGCCCTACTGACAAGCTATAGGACAACAGAAGTCCTCAACTGAAGCTCCCTCTTCCCAAGTGTGCCAAGTGGACAACAAGGTAAGGCATTACATGAAGTTTGTTGAATGTTATGTCTCATTGTCTCATTAAGTTTATATAAAACCTCCCCCCTTTTTGAGACAGGTTTTTATGTAGGCCATGCTAAGGATAATGTTGGGATTATAAGTGTGTACTACCATGCTAACCCACCACCATGATTGGTTGGTTTGCTGGTTTGTTCTGAGATAGGGTCTCACAAAACACAGACTAGTCTCAGGTTAGGATTACTTCAAATAGTTGTTCTCCTGCCCCATCTTCTGATTACTGGGACTGCAAACACACATCCCTAGGCCTAATTTGTGCAGTTCTAAGGACCAAATCTAGAATTTCACACTTGCCAGCAAGCATCATAGTATATCGACACAGATTCCCAGCCCCTAAATTCTTGCCATGGTTTAAAAGCTGTTCGTAATCTGGCTTCATCGCTTTCTGCTCTCTCCATGCCTGCCTGGCTCCAACCTCCTCACTTCTCTCAGCCAGCACCTCGTCCCTTGTGTCTAGAATGGTTTTCCCTCACTACGGCTCTGTGCTGTAGAATTCTTCTGTGGAATCCTTTCTGATCGTGGTAAATAAACTCTAAGGCAATAATGCACTTCCCAGAACCCTAACCTCACTTACTCAGGTTCATTTTCTCAAGGCCACTTTTCACCACATAATTTCTCATTTTGTTTTAATCTCCTTATATCTATTTCCCAATAGAAACTGCACAGGGACAGAAGTTGTTTATCTGGGCCACGGGCCTAGTGACTCAGATAGTCACTTGCCGTCAAGTCTGACAGCCTGACCTCAGTCTCAGGACCCTACATACTAGAAAACAAGAACCAACTCCTGACTGTTTCCTTTTCACCCCCATACCCCCAACTCAAAATAAATAAATGTGATTTTTTTAAAGTAAGTTTTTCTGTCTTATTGGCTGTGATTGCTCTGTCTTTTATAACTTTGTGTTATAAAGTTTGCTTGGTTTTTAGCACTGTCTTCTCAAACAAAGATTGAACCTTAGAATGCCTGGATCTTAGCACCACTAGCAATTTAATTAATGTTATTTCAGTGCATAAATTGAAGCACATTTGGTGATGATTAATAGCTTTAATATATTTTATAATGTTCTTAAAATAGTTTTAATAATAAGGCAATTAGCTCTAATAAGATGTTTGGAAAATCTCGTGAAATAATCACATAAATATTCTATACATATTCTGAAGACCATGTTTAGAAAATAGTCATAAGAACATGATTTTGTGCTATTCTTAAGACTCAGCCAAGACCTGACTATCAAATGCTCAAAAGTTTGCCAAAGGAATTCTGCAGATCAAAAGCTGTGCATGGTGGTGCATACCTTTAATCCCAGCACTTGGGAGGCAAAGGCAGGCAGCTCTCTATGAGGTCAAGCCCAGCCTGGTATACACAGTTAGTTCCAGGACAGCCAGAACTGCTACAGAGTGAAATTCTGTCTCAAAACACAAAACAAAACAAAATAGAAATTCTAAAGATCACCATAGTAAGACCTTAGAGAGGAACCTAGCTTTCTCCCCTAGGAGACTACAGGGTAAAATCCTATAAATAAATGAAGAATGGATTATGTATGCAGCTCCTACTGATGTTAGTGGTGATTGTACATAGACAAGTAGAAATGAGAACATATCCCTAAATGTGTAAGCCAGGCACTCAGGAGGCAAAGGCAGAGGGATCTTTGAGTTTGAGGACAGCCTAGTCTAAATAGTGAGTTCTAGGCCAGCCAAAGCTACATAGAGAAACATTGTCTAAACCCCCCCCCACACACACACACACAAACAAAAACAAAAAAAACCAAACAAACAAACAAAGTAAAAACAAACAAAGTACACAGGAATATGTGTAGATAGCATAATTCCAAAGTCTGGGAAACAAAACCCAGAAAACAAGGGATCTCTATACCATCAGAATAAGCTGCTAACTAACTGGTCCAGCTTATCACAGTATGTCTGCAGCTTTCCAACCACCACAATATGTCTGCAGCTTTCCAACCACCACAGTATGTCTGCAGCTAAGAATTTTGAACAAAACCCAAATAATTTGTTCTGCAAGAGGCTATCTAGAAAGTCAATTGACTGACAACATGAAACAAACAAACAAACAAAATCAGCCTGAGAGAATCATCTAGCATTTCCAGAAATCCAAATCTCCTGTATAGGAAATATAATATATAATTTCAAGATTATGTAACAATAATAACTGCCTTTTTGTTTGTTTTTAAATTTTGTTTGTATATACATTGGGATATACATGGGGGTGTGAGTGTGTGTGTGTGTGTGTGTGTGTGTGTGTGTGTGTGTGTGAGTGTGTGTAGAACAAAGGTGGACGGACATTGAGTGTCTTCCTTAATTGTTCTCCATCTTTTTTTGTTCATGTAACTGTTTAAATTTTATTTAAATACATTGTGTGGACAGCATCCTATGCATGACCATTTGTGACAGCCCATTAGGGTGAGTGTGATATCTTACCGCCTCCTTCTTCCTCTGAACCCCACTCATTCCTAGGTCACCCCCCTTCTGCTTTCACTGAGTTTAATTAGGATAGCTTGCATGACAACTTGGCAGTGACAACACCAATGGGGGGCAATGATTCCCTCTTCCACAGCAAACACTACCTGCCATTAGCTCTGGGGTGGGGTCTCACGAGCGCCTCCTGCATCTGTGATGGACTATTGACTGGCTCGGTCTTGTGCAGGTCTTGTGCATGTGACCATAGCTGCTGTAAGTTCCTTGGTGTAATGGCCATGTCACAGCATTCCCCCCATTCTCTGCTCTCTTGTCTGCTTCTACCATCTCTTCTAAAATGTTCCCTGAGTCATGGAGGGGATGAAATAGGTATCCCACTTATGGCTGAGCATTCAATAGTCACATATTCCTTAGCACTTTGACCAGTTATGAGTCTGTGCATTAATCAATACTCACTGCAAAAGGAAGCAATAATAATCTATGATCATAAGCATAAAGATTTATAAGGCATTTGACAATATATTTATTGTCAAATATAGCAAAACAACAGTAATAGGTTTCTTTTCTTTTTGTTTTTTTTCGAGACAGGGTTTCTCTGTATAGCCCTAGCTGTCCTGGAACTCACTCTGTAGACCAGGCTGACCTCAAACTCAGAAATCTGTCTGCCTCTGCCTCCCGAGTGCTGGGATTAAAGGCGTGCACCACCACTGACCAGCAAAAGATTTATTTTTTTTTGTTGTTTTGTTTATGTGAGCACACTGTTGCTGTCTTCAGACTCACCAGAAGAGGGCACCAGGTCCCATTGCAGATGGTTGTGAGCCACCATATGGTTGCTGGGAATTGAACTCAGGACCTCTAGAAGAGCAGCCAGTGCTCTAAACTGCTGAGCCATCTCTCTAGCCCAGCCAGTAATAGGTTTCTAACTAGGGCCTATGACCTCTGCAACATAAGGCTTTTAATTGTGTTTACAGTATAAAATCCTTCCTGTGGAAAGGACCTCAAGTCCAGTCAGAAGGTCATGGTTAGCGTCAGAACAGTAATACCACAATTGCACAGTGAACACATCTTACCTAGCGTATCTGTTTCCATCAGGCAGAAAACACCACTGGGAAAGATGATGCTGCTTACCCAGGACAGCTAGCCAATTGGAAGGATGTTTCCAGGGGAGGAAGGCTTGATTTCTGTATGTCTGCAACCAAAGTTCCATATTACTTTGGAAACAGTGTCTCTCATTAAATCTGAAGCTCAACAATTTGACTGTTCAGCAATCCTGCCTCTGCCTCCCCAGTGCTGGGATTCCATGTATACACCAACATGTTCACATTTTTTCATGGGTTCTGGGGATCCAAATCTTATAGTTTCACAGCAAACATCTCTTCAGCCCCCATTATTAATTCTCTGTAGATTCATCCCAATTTTAACAACAGTCTTAATATTCCTGTAGTAAATTTACCTCACACTTAATCCCAGCAAAACCAGCAAAATTCTGTATGTAATATAACCTACTGAAAGTTATTGAGTCTTGAATTGAACAATATAGAGTTGAGCTTCACATGGCTACAGTTTTCTCTACTGGGAAATGAGAGGCAATAATCTTTCCCTTACTCAGCTCTTAGAATTACTAAGACACTCAAATTAGAAATTAAATGAAATACTTTGAAGCTGGGCATAGTGGCTCATGCCTGTACAGCCAGCACTTGGAAGGCTGGGAGAGTGAAGAGGACAAATCACCACGGGTTCTAGGCCAGCCTCCGTTAAAGAGTAAGGAAGTCTATCTCAAAACAAAACAAGTCCATTTGAAGCACAAACATTAGTTCTTGTGCTGAATAATAAGTACTTTTTAGAATTAAAATATATGTGCTACCCCATAAAATCTTCAGAAATAGAACCTTTTACTGAAAAACAACTTAATCTCCAAGGTTTTATAATTTACTTTCCTTGGACCAGCGAAGCAGCTCAATGGGTAAAGGTACTTGCCACTAAATCTGGTGCCCTGAGTTCAATCCCCAGAGTCCACATTGGTGGAAGAGAGAACTAATACTATAGGTTGACCTCTGACCTCTGCACTAGTGTAATGGCACACCTGTGTACACACACACACACAAATAAATAAACAAACAAACATAGAAAGTAGTCCCCTTCCTTTCTCCACTAATCCCCATTCATACACTAATATTGGGAGTCACATGATTCATTTTTGTCTTGTTCTGAACTGTTACCTGCTATGTGCTAGGTGTGCTGGGAGCTGGAGCAACGTCACTGAACAAGACCCATCCTCACCATAAACAACCCAGTCAAACTCGTAGAGTGCTGCCGTTCATAACTTGAATCCATGCGCTTGCCTTCACTCCACTGCTCCTGCCCTGGTCCAACAGCAGCAGAATCCCTTGTGTAGATTTACTACTGCCCACTAATTGGATTTCTCTCATTCCCCTCTAGGCCCTTGAAGTCATCTTTCCAAAGGCCACATCTCTTCTTGCCACCCGCCATGCTGAAAATCCATTAGTGACTTCCAGCTGTTCTAGAGACAAAGGCCTGGCTCTTTAATATGGCCTACGCTACACGAGCCTGCACTTTAGGGCCCTGCCCACTTCTCAAGCTTCATCAATACCCTTTTCTCTCTGTGCCACATCCCTCTCTTTCAAGCTCTTTGTAAGTAGCATGTCCTCCCTGCCACAGGATCTTTGAACATGCTTCTCCTCGCCTCTTTATCTAATTACTTCCTACTCATTTTAGGTGAAATATCACCACCCTACCCTTCCTTACTTGGTGTTTCTAAAATTCCTTCTAAGGGGAGACATAAT
This sequence comes from Uromys caudimaculatus, assembly GCA_028551405.1. Taxonomy (NCBI): domain Eukaryota; kingdom Metazoa; phylum Chordata; class Mammalia; order Rodentia; family Muridae; genus Uromys; species Uromys caudimaculatus. Next base: position 93,091,355 of record CM052702.1, read on the forward strand.
TTCCTCCCTCCTAAAGTCTCAACAACAAACACCAAAGTTCATGCTGGGAAACCAGTGAGTTTCTCTGGCTTACTTGGAGAGCATTGGTAAGGGGTTATTAACTGGAGTATGGGTACTCTGCTCACACAGAAGGCCTCACTGGAAAGTCTTTACCCAATAGGGATAGAACTCTTCATGGCTTCATAGATGGAGCCCCTCCCCAAGGCAACATTCACTTGAGACAGAGTTACAACAGGCAGTATGGAGCTAGATACTCACGTAAGGGTCTCATTATCCTCCTCACCCCTCAAGAGAGGATGTAAACAGTCAATAAGGCAAAGAGGTGGGAATGAACTTTCAAAACTGGGAACAGCTGAACCTCTAAAGTTGGCAGTTATTTGGCTTGAAGGAGAGTCCTGTTGAACATTTATTGATTGAAATGGCCTTTAAAATAGCCATGAATATCTCATAACACCCATCATTTGACCGTTATCTGTTTCTCACAATGAACCAGGAACAGGTTTTTACCTTGTTTTGCTGCTCACTATTTTCAGTACCTAACCATCCTAAGGCCAAATATGTAGTAGCTGCTCAATTAATATTATTGACCAAGGTAGTTCATAAATTAATTCATTCTAATAATGAGGAAAGCAAGTTAGCAGGCAAATTCATCTCAATAAACAATGATGTTAACCCTGAGAGACTAGACATTCTTCTCTCTTATTCACTGACGTGTTTGGCATTGCCACAATAGGGCTTGGTATAATCACCCAAAAAATATTTCTTAAATGAAAATAAAGATATAAAATATGGATACCATAGAAATAATATAACATAGAAAGATCAATATTCTTGTTTAATTTAGTTTGTGCTTTTGTTAGCTGCTTTATTGACAAAATCCTCTAACAGTGACATAGCTTTCTCACTGAGTAGTCTTGGGGATGTCCATAACCTCTTTGAAATTCTGTTTCCTCCCAGGGCTGTCATGAGAATCAAAAGAGATCATGTAAGCCTCCGATGGCCCTGGCACCGTCACAGGGTAGCCTAAGAACCAAGGAAAGTCATGTAAGCTGCAGATAGCCATACAGAGAAGGACCTGAGAGAGCATTTCTGAATGTCTGCCATACCACATGTGATGGGTCAGGATTGCGCTCGGTACGTGACAGAACGGTTTGTCACTGCAGACGCCTACTCCTCTATGTTCCTTCTATTCCTCTATCTATGTCGACTGTGACAGTTACTATGTTCTCAGAAACACTGGGCACAAGGTACAGTGAGGAGTAGCCAGTGCGGAAGGAAATAAGACTTAGACCCTGAGCAAGAGATCTGGCAGACATCCAGAATGAGGAGGAAGGATTGCGATGTTCACACCTGAAACCACACCAAGCAAAAGATGTGCATACAAAACGGGTTGGGAGGAGTGCCTATGGTGTCTGGGGTCAGACGGAAGCATCGCCATTTTGAAAAAGCTCTTTGCTGGATGAGGTTACCTAGGAGATGTTAACTGGTTGGCAGAAAGCATGAGGCGGGATGGTTGAGTGGAATGCTATAGCTGCCTTTTGTGCATTGGGGGTGGGAGGGGTGTGGGGTAACGTGTGATTTTGTGTACACACGTGCATATGAAAACCAGAAGTCGACACACTGAGTCTCTCTCTCTCTCTCTCTCTCTCTCTCTCTCTCTCTCTCTCTCTCTTCAGCTGATTTTTGAGATACATCTCTCACTGAACCTGCAGCTTGTTGATTTGACTTGGCTGCCTGGCCAGCAAATCTAGGATTCCTTCCATTTGTACTTTCCCAGTACTGGGATTTTAAGAATATTCCACCACCCTGTTTTATATGTGGACACTGGGGATACATGGCTATTGGGGATCAAATTCAGGTCTTCATGCTGTGTGGCAAACATTTTACCGCTGGGGTCAACTCCCCAGCCCTTAGCCACGGTGTCTATACTCATGACAGGGAAGGGGTGCGGACACTGAAAAGAATCATGGAATTTCACACTGTCTTAATCTAGGAAAATGACAACACTCCAGCACGTAACTACGCTCTTCCTTGCAGTCCAAAGCAAAACGCCATAGAGTCTGTAATACAGAAGATGAAACTGGCTGTGTTCACATGAATGTGATCTGCAATGCTGGGAAGTGCCCAAGGGATGTAAGACAAACCAGGGGACCAAGTATGACCAAGGAAGCCATTGTCTTCCAAATTCAGCCTTCATCATTTTGCCACGAGAAGTCCTTATTCAGGAAGGACTACTGATTAAACTCTTCAAAGGAGGGATTGACAGACTTTCTCCTTTTTAAATGTTTTATTTAATATTTCCCCTTGACTCTGCTAAAAGCTCAGGATTTACAGTGGGCACAGTGGTACATACCTGTGATCCTAGTATCCAGAAGTTGAGAGCAAGAAGATCAGGTGTTCAAGGTTGTTAGCTACAGAATGAAGTCCAGGCCAACCTGTACTACAAAAGACTCTCAAACAAATAAGCAAACATGCAAACAAGAACAAAGGTAGGAAGGAAGGAAGGAAGGAAGGAAGGAAGGAAGGAAGGAAGGAAGGAAGGAAGGAAGGAAGGAAGGAAAGGAAGGAAGGAAGGAAGGAAAGAAAGAAAGAAAGAAAGAAAGAAAGAAAGAAAGAAAGAAAGAAAGAAAGAAAGAAAGAAAGAAGGAAGGAAGGAAGGAAGAATAATAATTAATACTTCAGATGGTCTCAAAAACAAGCCAGACTTTCCCCCTAAACTCTAGATGTAAGCCGAGCTGTGGTGCTGCATGTGATTAATCCCAGCACTCAGGAGACAGAGGTAGGTAGATTTCCAAGTTCGAGGCTAGCCTGGATTATAGAACAAGTTCCAGGACAGCCAGAGCTGCACAGAGAAACGCTGTTTCAGAAAATTGGGGGGGGGGGGCAGGGAAAGAGGGGGGAGGGAGAAAAAGGAACGAAAGGCATGAAACCTCTCCTAGCTTTTGGATCTGATTTGAAGGCGTCAGAGCAGCCATTCAACCCAAGGCATCTCCCAGTTAAGGACAGGAGATTCTACCATGAATGATTTTCTGTGAAATATCTCTCCCTGAACTCTGTTTAGTTTTGTTGTTTTGAAACATGGACGTCACATAGCTCAAGATGTTCTCAAACTGGCAATGTTCCTGGAGATGGCCTTGAACTACTGATCTTTCTGTTTCCACTTCCCAAGTCCTGGAATCACAGGTGTTCACCAGCCCAGGTGCATTCTGGGGACAGAACCCAAGGTTTCATGAATGCTAGGTAAAGCACTCCACCAACCGAGCTCTATCCCAGCCCACTCTTCTCTTTCATAGTATCTAGTTATGGTTTCTAGTGTGATGATGAAGCAAAAGCAAACTGGAGAAGAAAGGGTTTATTTGGCTTACACTTCCATTCTAAAGTCCATCACTGAAGGAAGTCAGGACAGGAACTCAAACATGGCAAGAACCTGAAGACAGGAGCTGATGCAGAAGCCATGGAGGGGTGCTGCTCACTGGCTTGCTCCCCATGAACTCCTCAGCTGGCTTTCTTATAAAGCTTAGGACCACCAGCCCAACAATGACCCCACCCACAGTGAGCCAGGCCCTCTCTTATTAACCATTAATTAAGAAAATGCTCTACAAGCTTGCCTATAGACCAGTCTTAGGGAGGCATTTTCTCATTTGGGGTCCACTCTTCTCAGATGACTCTAGCCCAGTGGTTTTCAACTTGTGGGTCATGACACACACCCCCCAAACAACCTTTTCAGAGGGATCACATATCAGATATCCTGCATAATCAGATATTTACATTATAACTTATAATGGTAGCAAAATTACAGTTACAAAGTAGCAATGAAATAATTTTATGGTTGAGGGTCACCACCACACAAGGAACTGTATTAGAGGGTCGAAGCATTAGGAAGGTTGAGACCCACTGCTCTAGCCTGTGTCAAGTTCACATAATCTCCCTTCTAGGCATGCTCCAAGCTTGTGATTCCCAGACAGCTGTAGCTGTCAGACGGAGGTCTAGCCAGAGGCAGTGATGCCCTGATCCTCCATGATCTCCCCCATTCCTACTACCTTGGCTGGCTGAGAGAAGAGAGTCCAGCAGAAGTCTCTGGAGCCCTGAGAAGGCAAGCCAGGAAAGGACATAGACTTGCAGCCTGAAGTCACAGCACGGATGGCCACCCACTGGAGATGCTCACCGAGAAGAACTGCACCGCCCTCATGCTGTGTGCTGAGGTCTGTGGGTCTGGAAGAGCACCAGGGCTACCTGGGTAGCAGGCCACAAAGCCATCGCCTTGGGGCTAGCACTTCCTTGAGAAGAGCTTTTGCTGAAGCTTCCTTGAATGGGTTTTCATTTCTTGCAACAAGGAATATCCTCACCAGCATAACAGGGAGCATGCACACAGCAAGAAAGATCAGTACTACCTTCAGGGAACCTGAGGTACAAAATCGTACTCCTTTCCAAGAGAAGCCAGCTCTGAACACCTGAGAGGTAAAGTTTTCTGGAGTTCAGTAAACCAGGTAAGAATTTTCCCTTCAAATCAGATAATCATTTTAAATCATAATTATACTGTTAATTGTTGAAATAACGTTTCTCTCCTCTGTCGTTAATAGTTAATATTCATATCGTAATTTATCACTGGGAAGGTGGTGTGTTATATTATGAGAGACAAGTCTCAGTGCAATGGGTTTCCCACTTCAGATCAGAAAGTTAGAGACAAGAAGGCCACAGAGGCTGGGTAGACCAGCCCTTCCCTTCCCAGGTGAAGCACAGAAGGGAGAAATCATTTGGCCAGGTTTACAGGGTAAGCATGTGCCAAAACCAGAAATAGAACTCGGATTGTTTGTTTATTCATTTGTAATGCTGGGGTTCAAACTCAGGGCCTCATGCATGCTAGGTGAGATCTCTACCACTGAGCTACATGGGCATCCCTAACACAGGAAGAGGACAAAGGGACAAAAAAGAAAGTCACTTAAGGATGGCTATCCCTTACATTGAAACTAGAAGTAAATGGTGGGGTTTTGTGTTGGCTAACTGTGGTTGCCGACTTGATACACCTGGGAAAAGGGCCCCTCAGTTGAGGATTTGCTGCCATCAAATTGGCCTGTGGGCACATCTGTGAGGTACTTTCTTGATATAGAAAGGCCCAGCCCACTATGAGAGATGCTATCCCTGTATAAAGCTGTATAAGGCAGCTGAACACAAGCTTAGGAGCAAGCCAGTAAGCAACATTTCTCCATGGTTTTGGCTTTAAGCTCCTGCCTTGTGTTCCTGAGTGGGCTTTCCTCCATGATGGGCTGTAACTTGTAAGATGAAATATACCGCTTCTTTTCCAAGTTGTTTTGGTCATAGACAACAGCAGCCAAAACCAAGGTAGCACAGGTGTAAAAAAAGTACATTTCCCATCAATCTGCTGATACATTAAACTGTCGCTCTGACCTCTGTGAATGTGGGAACTCCATAAATACGGTATGTATCTCCTAGGTGCTAGGAGAAGAAAGAGATCCCAGGGCTCTGGATGATGCAGTTGACATTCAGTGACAACTTCACAGTCCAGTCAAGGTCCCTTCCAATGAGAACTAGACCAGGGGATCAAAACCAAACCTAGAAAACTTTAAAATATGCACATAGACAGTCCAGACCCGCACCTGAGAATAGGACTTGGGATGTAAACACATCCCTTGGGATGAAATGGGAAGAGAGAGTACCATAAACCCCAGCAAGTCTTACCAACAACCAGAAGGCTGTTAACAAAAGCCAGGCTACAAACAGGAGTAAGAGCGACACATCTTGCTGCTGAGTGTGAGGGTACATCGGCTGCAGCACCTGCTACCCTTTAAATGCCAGGCTGGCTTGGCTGGTTCTGACTGGCTAGGCTCTTCTTCTCCCACACTTCTCCATGTGTTTCTGCTCAAGCTTCATACTGTCAGAGAAGGCACACTTCCCTGATGACCGAGCTGTTCTTTGGTGAAGAGCGTTCTTCTTCTGGGGGAGTAAGCACACTAGATTCAGGGACTACGCAAGTTCCGGCACAGTTGTGACCGTGGGTTATTATGCTAGTGCCAACAGCACCCAAAGAGGATGAGGTGTCACAAGGAGACTTCTGTCTGGGGACTAAAAACCTCAGAATGGGAATACAAAGATTTTCATCTAAAGTAGAGTCCGAAAATTAGGGAGGAAGCTGTAGAATGTTGTGGGCCCTGGGACTCCCTGTGTCTGCTTGCTGGGAAGATGGCAGGTCCCATGGGGTAACTTAACCATCTTTGTCTGTTTAGGCCCTTCCGCCTTTGCTTTCCTGACTTCAGTTATCACCACGCTAATATCTAGAACTCATTCTACTGCTTCTAACTCTCACATCATCTGGCTACTGCTTTAGGATCCCAGAGACTAAAATAATATTTATTTGCCATCTACTATGTGCCAAGCAGTGCCTGGCTCTAACTTACACTCTTCCCTCCCCACAATGGAAAGAATGGGCCAGGATGCAGAGATGGCTAACCAGGGAAAAGAGTTTGCTGCCAATATTGAGTTCCTCAGTTCAATCCCCTGGCCCCTCAGGGTAAAAAGAAAGAGCCAGTTTCTGAAAATTGGCTTCTGACCTCCACACATATACCACGGTACTTGAGAGCACACCATGGTACTATAAGCTTGAGGCCTGTACCAAAAATTCAGATTGAAGTGATGCTGGTAGCATCTACAGAGTACCAAGGACAACTCTAGGCACTTCCTCTATGGGTCTCGTTTAACCTCTGCCTTAATTAGACAATATAAGAACTCCTACTGGCCACTCAAGTGGCAAGAAAGCAGATTTGTGTAAGTAATGGGTATATCTAAGACTTTTAGGTTTCAAGAACATTTCAGAAGACTGGGGTGGGGGAGCCACCTAAGAATGTAGAAGCACTGGGAACATCCTTTATTATAATTCATAAAAGGGTGACTATATTTAAAAAAAAAAAAAAAGAAAAAACAGAAAAAAAACCATATTCCTTCGATTCAATAAATGTAGCTTTATGGAAAGTTTGTTATCCTTTTTTTCTCATTTGGCTGTCAAGCTGTGATGACTTTGCCACAGGCCTTATGATCAGGAAGCACTTGTTTGAGTTGCTTGCTCAGGACTCCTAGATTGACTGGTCAGTAGCTGCTGAGGCCTCTGCTATCTGCATAGAGAGCCAGGCCTTGTCCCTCTTCAGCTGTGTTAGCAGACACACAGCAGCCAAATTAAATACTGAATAGCTGGGGCTTCATCTTAATTGGTTAGCTCATTCAATGCAGTTGCTTTATATCTAAGAAGTAAAAGAAGAATATGCCTTGGCCTTTGGGGGGGGGGCAACTTCACAATACTGCATTTTCTTTGGCAATGAAATAAATAGTAAATCTCCAGGGCTGGCACAGTGGCTGATGATGTCTGCCCATAAGTTTAACATCCTGAGTTCGGTGCCTGGGACTTGTGGTAGGCAAGAACCAATTCCAGTAAGATGTCCTTTGACCTCTAAATATGGGCCATGGCACATACTTCCCCCACAAAATAAATTAGTAAGATACAAATGTGTAATAATAATAATAAATTTCTGGAGAAGCGTAATTCTGTTTTAAAGATTATTCAACTATTCCAGAGTGTTATTAGCAGCATAAATCAGAATGAGCGTAATAGGGCTTGAAGTTTTAGTTTGCAGGGTAAACACAGCAATAATTTTCAAATTGCAGTCTAATGAAATCTTCCAAGTTGTGAACAACAATAAAAACCAGTCATATTTGTACTTTCTAACTGAAAGAAACTGATATTGTTTTAAACTACAGCCAAATTTGAAAGTGAAACACTATCCACTGTCCCCTGACGCATGAATGTCCTTAAAGAAGTGAAATAACACATCTTGCTAGAACTGGTCTATTGGACCCCACATTCATTTGACACTGAAAAGAACATAATTCAGTATTTGGAGTGACAGGTATATTATGCAATTAATTTTTTTTTTTTTTTTTTTGGTAATAAAATACTAAGAGGAGAAAGCAAGGCCCAACAGCAATCAAGGTGAAACAGACAGGATGGCGGGGGTAAATGTAGAAAACAGGGATGTTACCAAAATATTTGAAGCCGTGGTGATTGGAGGTCACTTTATCACATTTTTCGTCAAGAAAAACAAAACAAAACAACCTATCAGATTAGGCCAGGTGAAAAGTTTCTCTTGTGTAGGGAAAAAATAATGATCAGATGACAACTATTTTAAATAGTTCAGAAGACGGTCTTTTGACCCTCAGCATAATTTAATCAGGTTTCCTCAGAAAACACGGTGTCCGTTTTCAAACAGGAAGTTCAACCGACTTGGCTTTGGGCCAGGTTACCATGAGAGAATCAATACAGATAGAAATGTAAACCCGTAGTGGAGTAGGGTTATTAGCTGTGCTACTGTGCTATACCAAGTGTCAGGCAAAGCCATGAAAAGGAAGAAGGGCAAGACACAGGACCTCACGCTTTACACAGAGTTAGACATATACCCTTGCTGAGAGAGGACTTTAACTTTGGAAAAAGCACAGGGAAAGAAAGCCCACCTTTTTGTGACCAATTTTACTTTTGTTGTCAAAATGATGTTTTCTGCAATTTTTTAATTTATGTATTTACATTTGTTTTCTGTTAACAAAGATGAGCTAGTTTACTCATGTTATATGTATGAACTCCCCAGCACAGACAGGATTAACCAGTAGTTTCATTTGCTGTCAACAGTCCAAGAACCAAGAACTTTGTCAAGGATTTAGGCTGAGTTGACAGTTTCATGAAATGATCTTATATCAAAATATTAGCTTTAATAATTATTTGCTAATCCTTCTCCTTGCCTGTCTTGTCTTGCATCCCTACACCCCTATCTTTAGCCTGTTGGGGCTACTGTAACAAAACACCTGAGACTGGATCATTCACAAGTAACAGAGAATTACTTAAAGTTCAGGCTGGGAAGACCTGGAATCCAGGCACCAACAGACTCAGTGTGGGGCCAAGGGCTGGCCCCCTGCTTCATGAACTGGACCTGACTGCAAGATGTTTAAAGGCAAAGGGGCTGGTGCCAAGTCCTCAGGAGGCAGGAACAACGAACAACAGAGCCTGATGCTTCTCAAGAACTGCCCGCCATCACTTTATTATTAAAAACTTGCAAATAAAAACGTCATGTAGCCAAATTAATGGAGCCACGAAAATAAGCATTTGCAAGGATCGAAAGTCTGTAAGTCTTCTTACAGATGGGACGGCCGTTCCCAAGCAATGGGCTCTGGCGTAGACTTTACCCTTTAACTGTGGGTTACATTTCGGTGTGCCTAAGGAGAACTGGGAAAGGAGAGTTTAGGTGAGACAGCAGAAAGACAGAAGACAGGTTAGGAAAGAAGTTAGAAAGCCAAATGTTTTTCTAGTTTTAATTCTACTGTGGATTTTTCATGGTGTTTTTTTTTTCCTTATTGTTGTATTGTTGATTTGGTCTTGTCTGTTTTTTGTGGGAGTGGGGTTAAAGCCCTTTTTATTTATTTATTTTTATTATCTATGTATATCTTTATTAATCATTATTGTCAAGTCATTTTTTAAGTTGGATTAATAATCCTAAGGAGAAAATTCAATTGTAAATTGAATCATTATAAACCAAGTTACTAGGTAACTTCATGCTGCTCTAAAGCACCCAGCTGAGAACCTACAGCCTTGCACTGCACACCAGAGTAGTGCCGTGCAGAGTACTTAGAAAACCTTAGTACCGCTACTGTAATTTTATATGAAAATATGTGTATTTTTCAATAAAGCACTTATAACTACTTTACTTTTAAAAAGCTGAATGTCTTTTTCATACAGTACTGCGGCCTCTGGGTTTAGGGGACTTGTTGTGTCGATCTTGTAGAAGACTCTCCTTGCGTACATTAACACCTGCCATATATGATTATGGTTCCGCCTCCACTTTGCGAATGTTCTTTTCACGTCCAGCTCCCCCGAGGTGGGATCAACTAGTGGGTGAAAGACAGGAATATCAAACAGCAAGCGTGGACAGTCGCCATCTGGATAGTGATCAGGAATGTAGGCCGTAAACTTGAATACGCCATCCTGATACAGCCCGTGCCGTATGAATATCACTCCAAACCACACTAATGCAGAGCGATAAGATGGCTGGACGTAGACTCCTGGCAGCTTCTGCTTCACTACCAATGTAAATTCTGCAAGACGCGAATATTCCAGGTAGAAGGGTCCATAAGAGGCATGGGTGTCATTTGTTGACTGCGCTGCTGAGGCAGGAGATGTAGGCTTCGATATGGGCAGAGCATTTTTGGGAATAGAAGGTAGCTGGGTTTTGGGTGCACTTCGTAGAGGACTAGTTTTCACATCCCCTGCTAATGTCTTCTCTTCACCTTCAGCTCGCTGTTTGTGAGAGCATTTATGGCAACTTTTGCGCACAGAGCCTGCAGACATGCGCCACAAAGGGTTCATAACGTGTACTCCAAACAAAGAACTTCAGTGCTGTGTCATCAAACTCTTCTGTCCTCAGCATTCACCCTGCCTGGATGCCCTTGTTGTGAAGGGCTGGCGGCCAAGCGCCACTGCGGGCCAACAGCATCTCCGGGCCTTAGTGCAGCCCTAAAGCCCCTTTTAAAGGGATACTAATCCCATCTTGCCTGGAAAATCCTCGAGGCTTACTTCCCCTCATGGCATGGGAGTACCAGTCTATAATTTCAGCATTTGGAAGGATCAGAAGTTCAAAGTCACCTATGCCTCTGAGTTCGAGCCCAGCCCAGTTATGAGACCCTGTCTAAAAAACAGAAACAGGACCCATGGGATGGCTCAGCAGATAAAGGCACTGTAAACACTGACTACCTACCTACCTAGTTCCTAGAACCCATGTGTAGAAGAGAACCGACTCCCAAAAGTTGTCTCTGACTTCTGTGAGTATACACTGCCACATACACCGTTTTACACACACACACACACACACACACACACACACACACACACACACACACACACACACACACACGTGTAAATTAATTTTTTAAAAAGTTTAACTCATTTTACTAGAAGTTGCAGAGATGGCTCAGTGGTTAAGAGTGCTTACTGCCGCTGGGCAGTGGTGGCGCACGCCTTTAATCCCAGCACTTGGGAGGCAGAGGCAGGTGGATTTCTGAGTTCGAGGCCAGCCTGGTCTACAGAGGGAGTTCCAGGTCAGCCAGGGCTACACAGAGAAACCCTGTCTCGGAAAAAAAAAAAAAAAAACTGCCCTTACAGAGGACCAAATTCTACTCCCAGAAATAAAATGGCATTACATAGACATCCCAGTTTCAGCGGATCTAACACTGTCTGGCCTCCACAGGCACCAGGCACACAGGTGGTACATATTAATACATGCAGGCAAACACTCATGTACATAAAATCAAACAAATAAGCCTTTAAAAAATATTTTCTATAGACAAAATAATTTAAAAATACCTATTATATATAAAATTTTTAACAATGACAGTTGTAAGTTCATTTAATTCTGCCATCTCTCCCTACAAAATAGGATAATTAACTCAATCAAACATTTTAGGGAAAATCTAGTTTATGAAAGTATTAGATTATGAACTATTAGCAAGTTATATTGAGCAAATATGATTTTTGAATATTCTAATGCACATTATAACTCATCTGTATATCTTTTATACTAGAAATGCATAAAATTGCATATATATAAAAACCCTATATTTCTTTTAATTTTCTATTATACTGTGCAGTATAGCTACCTTATAAAGTTGCTATATGAACTAATGAGTTAACCCCCCCAAAAAAATTAAGTACAAAAAGTACCTCCTTGTCAAATGATAAGGAATAGCATCTCTGTAGTAAGGGAGCCTGCTCTTCATCCTCAACACTTTCAAACGCTGCTTCCTTCTACAGTTTAGGCAAAAGAGAAAATCTAACTTTGACAGCAACCAAACAACAGAAAATAAAAGCAATGTCAAGATGAGCATTTCAACTGCCAAGTTCCATAGACCAGATCATAATTTTAAATAATAGTTACATTGCTAATTGTTGAAATAATATGTAATAGTCTTTTTTCTCCTCAATCATTAAAATCTTATATGATATTCCAATAATAATTTGTCATCAAGACAGGGATTTTTCTAGGTAATGTATCACCAAACCACATTTTGTTTCTGGTGTCATCTGCTGACATCAATCCACGTTATAAAATGATACATTGATTAAAAACTTGATAAACTTTGGAATGAAGTTCACGGGAATGCTACTAAAAATAGGTCCATTTTAATTTTTTCAACAAATTTCATATGAACACGATGATAGAAGTACATTAGGGTCTAATAGGAATTCGCCCTATATTCGTTTTTAATGAATCTTAGGTTTCACAATTCTTTCATATTCCAAAATTTAATTAGTCGTCGAAAATAACTATCATTTCTTGAGACCCTATAACACGGGAGACACTCTGCTGAGCATTTTGCATGCTTTTCTTCACAGAGCCCTCACAGCCTGCTGCTTCACACAGCACTGGATGTGATCATTAAAAGCCCCACTGTATAGAGGAACAAATTGAGGGGAAAGTGAAGAAGTATGTTAGTTACATGTGAAGTTAACAATCAGTGTTTGAACACTTACTTAATGCCAAAGCCCATCCTCTGAAACAGCACATATTCAGCCATCTAATTTTAGGGAGATGGAGTCCTAAGCACACAGAAAAGGAACACACCGACCATGGGACGATACCAGGCTGGGTTAGCGACAGAAGGGCACTGCTAAGCCCTACAGAGAGAAATAAATGTAAGTCACACAAAGATTCTCACGACAATATTCACCAAAACAGTGAGGCATGTTGGCTTCTTCATACTTCAGTTTGTTTGGCAGTATTTTGAGGGGATTACAGAGAATCGTGGCTACCAAGTCTCTTTACAAACGTTTTTCATTCTAGATTAAAAATTCAAACTTTTAGGATCACTGTGTGTGCACTGCCATCCCACACCATGGCTTTGCGTGGTTTCCCACAGTTCCCACTTCTGTAAGCATCTGATGATGAGAAGCAATAATTGCCAGAAAGTGAACAGCATGTATTTAAACATCACCTGATCACTTCTCCTTTATAGGAAATTAAGCTCTCTTCACCAACCAAGAAAATCTGTGATATACGATTATAAGAAACAAGAACCGCACTTTATAAAGCAGGAATTGCATCCATGTGCTACTGGTAGAAGGAGCAACCCAGTCACTAGTAGCACTGAAATCCTTCTAGTGGGTTTCCTTGAGCTCATTAGATATTCCCTGGCTGATTCTCCTAAGTAATTAGATTTTAACAGGATTTTCAACAGATCAGAGCAATCTCTGTGGGTGCCAATAGAAGAGTCCCCCTCTGGCCTTGCCAGCAGGGTAGAGCAGATAACATCCAGACTGGGAGTTAATAGGACAATTACTGGCCTCTTTTAAATGAGTTACATTAATGCACTTAAGCTAAATGGCTCTGCATATGATTAAATATTAACATCTGCAAAATGCAAAATCGTGCTATGCAATCAAGTCCTGTTGTTTTAATTTCCCCAAAGAAAGATTTCAGTTGTTTACACAAATGCCTTTAAATATTGTACACTAAATATTTCTAGGGTGTATGAATTGGAAGTTGGAAGCCGTTCCTCTCACTTGAGAGTCCTAACATATCCTTACTTTTAGGATGTCGTCATTGGTCAAGACAGAGGAGCTTTACAATCCAGACAAATATATAATACTAACAACAGTGATAATGCCCAGGTCTTTACAAGAAGAAGAAAACATGAGTTGCTGAGAGAAGGGAAGTAAGTGTAGGACACTCCGGAACAACTCGAGCTGGCTTGGACTCACATGACAGAGTCCCAGAGGAGAGAATGCTAGGGCAACGAAGGACGAGAAGGCTGAAGGCCCGTGGCTCATTGCCTACTGAAGCCCAGATTTATACCTAAATTTATACACTAGGATTATATCTAAATCATCTAATCATATCCTAGAATAAATCTGGTGTACACCTGAATGGTCTGCTAACACTTGATTAATTGGAATAATACTTAAACATTTTAGGTTGAGTCACGAGCTACTCTAATTTTCAAAACATCAAAAATAAGGGTGAATAAGATGTCTCAGCAGGTAAGGGCACTTGCTGCCAGGCCTGACAACCTAGGCTTGATTCCTTGAACACCCCTCCCCCAAAAGCAACTCCCACAGGTTTTCCCCTGATCATCACATATACACACAATTATAATAAATAAAATAAAAAGATTTTTTAAAAAGCGAGGCCTAATATTTAACTATGTCTCAGCATTCAGATGATTTTGTTCTGTAACCTTCATGGTTTGGTTGTCATTCAGGAAGACTCCTTTGCCTCAGTTCTCAATGGGATGGCTACACGTGCTCCCTTTCCTGTGTATTGGAAATGCTGGACTGATGGAGGACAGTTCAGGCCCATCACTAATTTCCTGGGTGACTTCAAACAAGTCTTGTAATGTTTCTTGGCTTTGTTATCTGTGAGTATGTAGTTCTGATTGTGAGGGTTTGTCTCAGAAATTCTTGACACTTCAAACTAGGTGCAGTGGCTTGTGCTTGCAATCTCAACATTAGGGAGTCACAGGCCAGAAGGTCAGGAGTTCAGGGTCGTCCTTGGCTTCATCAAGTTCAAATCTAGTCAAGAATACATGAAACTCTATCTCAAAACAAAAAAGAGGGAAGAGGAAGAGGAAGAGAGGAGGAAGAGAGGGGGAGGAAAAGGAAGGAAAGGAGAAGGGGAAGAGGAGGAAGCAACTCTTGTAATGACAAGCTCCCTGTCCTAGTTTTAGCTTTTAGCCGCATGTCAGCTAACCCAACACTGTACTAGAATAAGCAACATTCTATGTTTATGGCACTCACAAAAATATAGAATATGGCATTATAATGTCATATTGCTCTTGCAGAAAATCCTGTTTGCCCCATTCACACCCACTCGTGGCAGCCAGTCAGAGAGACATGACCTCCAGGTATCAGGGATGTTCATAGATACTTCTGTGTTTCTGATAAAACTCATATGGCTCCTGCTTCTGAGCAGATCTTCATATCCAAGAAGAAGAGGAGGAGAAGGGAGAGGAAGAAGAAGAGGAGGAGGAAGAGGAAGAAGAGGAGGAGAAAAAAAAAGGGCATGGGTAGAGAGATGGCTCAGCAGTTAGGAGTGCTGCTCTTGCAGAGGACCTGAGTTCAGTTTCCAGCACTTACGTGGTAGCTCACAGCATCCATCCATAGTTCCAGCTCCAGTGGGATCCAACACCATCTTCTGTTCTCCAAGGACAACTGCATTCACATGCACACATAAATAAAAATAAAATTTAAAAAAAAAATTTAAACTATCTTAAAAATAAAGCAAATAGATCAGCTCCAAAGTCATATTATTTTTTTGCCATTAAGATATTTTCAGTTTCAAATTGTGTGTGTGTGTGGGGGGGGTGTTAGGGGCAGGCACACATGTGCCATAACGTACATGTGTGTGTTAGAAGACAGCTTCCAGGGATTGGTTCTCTTCTTCCAGAGTGGGAATTAAACTCAGCCTCACACACAAGCACCTTTTCCAGCTGAGCCATCTCGCTGACCCACAATTTAAAAAAAAAAAAAGACACCAGTTGTAGCATTTATTCCTGCTTCTGCAATAAATGTAGAATATTACCAGGAGACGTGTTAAATGAATCACCATGAAAATGCCAAACACAGCCCAGAAAAAAGACAGAAAGTCATTCTTTCCTTGCAGCAACTCATCAAAATTAACCAGCCATTTGCATACTCCGAATTCTAAGTTGCTACCTTCAGAGGCGATCTCATTAGACTGAGAACATTCTCCCACTGGCTTAATTTTCTCTGCCCATTGCCTACATTTTGATTTCCTTTTACAGTTCAGTTAGAGACCTAACCTTTCTAGATTTCATCTCTTAACCTTTCATGTATTGATTTAAAAAAATTAAAATAAACTCTACTTCAAAAGCATCATCGGTGCCCAATATGGTGTCAGGCATACCTGCCCGTGATCCCAGCAAGTGGCTCAAAGGCTGAGGCAGCAGGTGCTCAAGCTCCAGACAAGCCAACAAACAAACAAACAAACAAACAATCATCAAAATAAATCAAACTCCAATTTGCGGTTAGAAGACAGGCTTATGGGCTGGAGAGATGGCTCAGAGGTTAAGAGCTCTGACTGCTCTTCCAGAGGTCCTGAGTTCAATTCCCAGCAACCACATGGTGGCTCACAACTATCTGTAATGCATACAAATCCCTCTTCTGGTGTGTCTAAAGGCAGCTACACTGTATTTATATACATAAAATGAATAAATACATCTTTTAAAAAAAAAAAAAAGAAGACAGGCTTATTAAAAACTCAAGTTGTTGGGGGCTGGAGAGATGGCTCAGCAGTTAAGAGCACTGACTGCTCTTCCAAAGGTCCTGAGTTCAATTCCCAGCAACCACATGGTGGCTTACAACCATCTGTAATGGGATCTGATGTCCTCTTCTGCTGTGTCTCAAGACAGTGAAGGTGTATGCATACATAAAATAAATAAGTTTAAAAAAAAAAAAAAAAAAAACTCAAGTTGCCAAATATTTTGGGTCATTATGAAAAAAAATCAAAAAATTTTCCCCTTTGGTTTTTCTTAATGGGAAGCAACCACAATCAAACATTACCCAACAACCCCCCATACGTGTGTGTGTGTGTGTGTGTGTGTGTGTGTACATGTGCACACACATGCACCCATGAGCATAGCTGTAAAGGCCAAAGGCCAAAGAGCAACTTTCAGGGTTCTGTTTTCTCCTACTGTGGGTTCTAAGAATGGAACTCAGGTTACCTGGCTTTCGTGGGAATATGCCCTCACCTGATGAGCCGTGTCTGTATCGTACTCTAAACATTTTAGTCATCAAACTGGAGAAATGACTCAGCAGCCTCATGGCATCTCATAACGGTCTGTAACTCTAGTTCCAGGAAAGCTGACGTTGTCTTCCAGCATCTTTGGCACCTGAAGTTACATGCACAAAAGCATACATCATTCATACATACATACATACATACATACATACATACATACATACATACATACATAGTTTAATCTTTAAAACAAAACAAAACCCAACTATCTTACCAAGTTAACATTCATGGTTTCACTTAATATACTGCCATATTAGTCAGGGTTCCCTAAAGGAACAGAATGGATTAAATGATTCCTCAGTCTATGTTGGAAGCCCAAAGAAGCTGGTTCTAATACCACTAAAAGGTTACTGCGGCAGCAGAGTAGATGACCTTGCCAGTGGGAGTGAAAGCAAGCAGGCAAAAAAGTTTCCTTTTTCCATATCCTTCTGGGCTGCTACCAGGAGGTTCTACCCACCTTTAGGGTGGACCTTACCAATTCAAATAATCTGATTAAAGTGAGTACCTTTGTAATCCCAGCACTCGGAGGCAGAAGCAGACAGATCTCTGAATTTGAGGTCAGCCTGGACTACAGAGCAAGTTGCAGGACAGCCAGGGCTATACAAGAGAAGCCCTATCTTCAAATTCCACAAAAAGAGAAGAAAATAAAATCTCGCACTGGAGAAGTATCCAGCATCTTGGGTTTCAGTTGATTCCAGATATGATCAAGTCCACAACCAAGATCAGCCAACACAACTGGTAACTTCATTAGGCAATATGAGGTATGAACTCTCACAGAGAGGAGAAACGAAGCAGATCACTTGACTTGCTATTCATTGAGATTCCTGCGGACTGAATTTTCTTCCTCTGTGTCACCAAATCCACATATTGAAGCTGTGATCCCTACTCTACTATATTTAAAGACAGGACTAATAAGGAGATAATCAAGGTTAAATAAGTTCATAAGGGTGGGGCCCTCATATAAGAGAATTAGTGTCCTTACAAGAAGAGGCGCCAGAGAGTCTGCTCTCTGTTCATCCATGGATGGGCACACAAAGAAGGACATATGGACATGTAGCAAGATGGCACTCACCTATAAGCCAGAAAATGAGGCCTCATCAGAAACCAATCACATTCATCAGCACCTAATCTTGGACTTCCAGACTGGTGAGATGTCTTCTGGGTAAGCCACCCACTGTCCAGTATTGTGTTACTGCCATTGGTTTGATCTGTGTCCATAGAGCACAAAGGCTGATGTAACTGGTAAGAAAGGAATGATAAGTGTCAACCAACTTTTCCTAGACCCCAGGACTTATGGCTGCCAATGCAACCAATGCTTTCTTTTCTACCATCCGTGAGTAGAATTATGCTATTGTGAAGATGAAACTGAGTAGAAAAATGAAGCATCATCCCCAATGGTGGATTTCTCTCTAGGAATAAACTTTTAAACTGAATTTAATTTCTTTCTCTTCTCTTCTCTTCTCTTCTCTTCTCTTCTCTTCTCTTCTCTCTCTCTCTCTCTCTCTCTCTCTCTCTCTCTCTCTCTCTCTCTCTCTCTCTCTCCCTCTGTGTGCATGTGTATAGGGAGGTGAGAAACAATCCCAGTACTCTCCTTCCTGGCTTCTAGGAACAGAGGTCAGATCACCACCAGAGTTAGTGACGACTGCTCTTACCTGTACTCACCTACTGGCCCACTAGCAATAAACTTTTAAACTGTTATCTTTAATAAAATAAAGTAAAAAATTAAAACACACTCAGGCCAGCAAGGTAGGTCAGTGGTGAGGCACGTGTCTTTCAGCCTTAGGACCCGAGTTCTATCTCTGGGACCCACAGGACAGAAGGACCAAAGAACCGGATCCCATGAATTGTCATTTGCTCTTCCCATCTACATATGTGGGCCACACACAAACATATTGCACACAATAAAACAATAAATAAAAATAAAAAAGTTTTAGTTACACTTGTATTAGATAATGTATTTTATTTGTATTTAATGCTTACTTCCTATGACGACAACACAACCATCTTATTCAAACCTAACTGATAATTTTGTAAAGAAAAACTGAGTATGTTCTACCTGGCTCATGAAAAGTCAATCCACAGAAAACACAGACTCTTCCATGTTATAAATCTTATATGTGGCCTGATCTGCATAGCAAATTCCAGGATAGCCAGGACTGTAAAGAGAGACCCAATCTCCAAAAACCAAAAAGAAAATAATAGCAATAATAATAAAAACACGTACAGAAGCTGGATTCTGCTAGGAGCCCATTGACTCCTAAATGAAGTCAGTGTAGCCTTTATCCACAGCAAAGCCGCATTTTTTCCTGAGTGTCCTATTTTTTATTTCTTGAATGGTTTATAAAGAAGTAAAGTGGGGTGCTGTTTAACTCAGGCCCTTTTGGAAAGGCCACCAGCATCCCTGCAGGACAAGCCTCCATGTTCTATTACACTGAGAAGCCAGGAGCAGACATGAACCTCAGTGGAAGCGGAATTATCCTTGCAATGACTGCAGTAAATGTTTGTTGAAGGGGAAAAATGAGAAGAGAAGACCTACCATATATACCCAGTTATAATGGAAAGCCTATTTCTGCCATATACATTAGAGAAAGTCTTCGAGAAGAGTTCATCC
The DNA here is from genome assembly GCA_028551405.1 of Uromys caudimaculatus. Lineage (NCBI taxonomy): Eukaryota > Metazoa > Chordata > Mammalia > Rodentia > Muridae > Uromys > Uromys caudimaculatus. The sequence continues at coordinate 93,110,825 of CM052702.1, forward strand.
ATGTGAAAATATTAGCACTGTAATTCTGCCAAGGTCAGCAAGACCTAGTGATTTGCTGAGATATCACCTTCATTTCACCAGGTAAATAAAGGCTCCTTCCTCAGTGCATCCTAGCAGGAAGCCCTGCAGAACAACAGTTAAATTATGAGTACAGCACATATGTTCCGTATCATATCGTTTACAGCACAATTTAGCATAGACATAATGCTTTGAAACAAACTACAGTACCATTCACAAAATGCATTTAAATAGCATAATTTAGTTCATTAAATTCCGTCATTTACAGTAAATCAAAATCATCACAGGAATTGAAGAGAGTACACAGTTGTTTGTTTGAATAGTTAAGCTAGGTAAGTCAATTTCTTTCTGAAGGTCAAGGACAGAGTTGTTTCCATTTTCTGTTATAAAAAAGATACAGCGGGTGTCAAAAGATAATTTAATGTCATCTGAAAATGATCAACCCGCTTTTGCCCCCTCCCCCTTCCTCCCTGTCTCCTGGTTACATCCAGATAGCTGCTATTCCTGAGACAGATTCCACTCCCCCAACAGGTCCCGGGGGCTGGTTAATTAGGTGTTCAGATTTTTACAAAACCTCAAACATACTCTTCAAATTTTTAACCAAGATGTATATATTTAAACCTGAGAAAGCCCTAAACGCTTCAGATTGTAACTGATCAGTGTGTAATGATCTTCTTATCTATTTGCCATGGCATGACAGAAGCTCCTTGTGGGTAGGAGCCTGCCCAGATAGCCATATTTTGAGCCTACAATCTGGTAGCTTTAGACGTTTACAATTCTAAACTTCTAAAAACCAAGGGATGGCCTATTTATTCACTTATTTATATTTTTCACTGCTCTGATCACAATACTTCATATATACCCAGAAAATACTTGTTGTCAAACTCCTGGGCCAAAGGGGTGACTCAACAAAGCACAGAGCCTGACAAAATGAGTTCAATGCTTGGAAACCCCATGGTGGGAGGAAAGAGCCGCTGCCCAAATCATCTACATGTGCCCCATGCCACACACGAGCCAACACACATGGATGCATGTGAAATAAACAAAGAAAGAAATGTTTTTAAATTAAAAAAATGGTTTTTGTTTTTGTTTTGTTTGTTTTCCTTCAAGACAGGGTTTCTCTGTATAGCCCTGGCTGTCCTGAAACTCCCTTTGTAGACCAGGCTGGCCCCAAACACACAGATCCACCTCTCTCTGCTTCTAGAGTGCTGGGATTACAGGCGTGTATCACCATGCCCGGCTCAAATTTAAAATCTTGTTAGTGTCTTAGTAGGGTTTCTATTGAGGTGATAAGGACCATGACCAAAATCAACTCAAGATGAAAAGGGTTTCTTTCATCTCAGAGCTTACAGTCCATCATGAAGGGAAGCCAGGACAGGAACTTGGGGTTGGAGCCTGAAACTGGAGCAGAGACCACAGAGAAACACTGCTTACCAGCTGGCTCCTTGGGATTTGTTCGGCCTGCTTTCTTGTATAGCCCAAGGCTACCTACCCAGGAGTATCACTGCATGCAGAGGGCTAGGCCCTCCCACATCAATCATTAATCAAGAAAATACAAAAAAAGAAAAAAGAAAACAAAATGAGAGAGAGAGAGAGAGAGAGAAAGAGAGAGAGAGGTGCCCCACAGACTTGCCTATGGACAAAGCTGACGGAAGAATTTTCTCAATTGAGGTTTTTCCTCTTTCCTGATGACTCTAGCTTGTGTCAAGTAGACAATAAAAGGGACATACCTTGGAATACATTTCATAAGCACATCAAATTAGTCTATACTTAAAATAGTTTATGTTTATTTATTTGTGGGGGATATTGGTATGGGTAAGCACATGACACTGCCCCCCACAGAAGGCAGAAGGCAGCCCACAGAACTGGGCTCTTTCCTTCTACCATGTAGAACCTTGGCAATCAAGCGGGCTATTAGTCTTGGCAGCAAACACGCTTACCTGAGGAGCCGCCTCACTGGCCCAAATCTACTTTTTAAATCGTTTTAATATACAAGTGCCTATACTAAAAGGCACAGAAAAGAGAAGGCAGAATTTAACAGAGCATTCGTTTGGTGCATGAAATCACATTTTCCCTGCCACAGGTCTTTCTATTGGCCTACAGTGTGGAGATTTAAACACTAGCCCGGCTGCTTTAAAGCCAGCCCAAGCTAGCCAGCGGACAACACTTAGCATGCATCCCTCCCTGTGTATGCCTTGCACAGGCACTGGGTTAGCCACAGAAAAGACAGCTTCTGGTTAGGTCTCATCTGGGCCCTGAAGCTGCCCAGACACCACGGAGCACACTTTGCACTGCACAGCACTGAGGAGCAAGCATGAGGTGCTCCAAACGAGAGCCCTGCCTTGATTAATAAAGATGGCATAACTCATGCTCTTCCAAGGCCTGGTTGCTCTCCTCAGCATGTTCTAGGGGCTGCTGGAAATGTAGATGAGGACCCTGAGAAGACATGTGAAGGAGAGTGCCAGGAGAGACTCCGCCAAGACAGGCTTCTCCTGCTTCCTCTCCTTTGCCTCACATTGCTTTTTCCTAAAAGAGGGACAGGTGAAAAAACTGTTGAAATTGTGGAATATCATTTCTTTTCAACTTGAAACAAGGACCAGTGAAATGGCTCAGCTGCTAAAGGTAATTGTGGACTAAACTGACTCTTTGAGTCTATACCCAAGCCTCACTTAGTAGAAAAAGAGAATAGACTTCTGCAGGTTGCCCTCTGACCGCCACATCCCTGTAGTACGTGTGTCTACACACACACACACACACACACACACACACACACACACACACAATAAATGTAATTTAAAAGAAGAAAATAAATGTTTTTGTAGGCTTTTTGTCTTGTTTTCCTTTGTTTGGGCTTTTATTTTATTTTTGTCTTATTAGTCTTTTGCTTATTTATTTTGATTTCTGTTTTGGGGGTGTGTTCTTGTTTTTTTAATTTGCTGTTTGTTTGTTTGTTTGTTTTTAGTTCAGAATCAACAGGTAATTCAATCGCTGGGCACAACAATTAGAATCCTAATCTTGTAAGCCATATTAAATATAAGTCCTCCGGTGGTGAATCCGCCAAGATTCACCATCTAAACCTGAGGCCACTTGTAGCTACATCTTGTCTTCCTGTTGTCCTCGTTCAAAAGCCTGTTTGGTTTTTTAAAGAAAGAAAAGACCTAGTCATTAAAATTGTGTGTGTGTGCATATGTATGTGCTTGTGTGTGTGTATGAGTGTGTGGTGTGTGTGTGTATGGGTGTGTGGTGTGTGTGTGTATGGGTGTGTGGTGTATGTGTGTATGGGTGTGTGGTGTGTGTGTGTGTGTGTATGGGTGTGATTTCTGTATTTATATGTGTGTTAGTGTGTGTGTATATATATGTGTGTTTGTGATTGGGGTGTATATATACATGATGTGTGGTACAGTACGTGTTAGCATATATGTGTGTGTGTGTGTGTATGTGTGTGTGTTAATGTGTGTGTGTCTGTGGATGAGGTATGTGTAAGCATGGTGTGTGATACGATGTGTGTTAGCCTGTATGTATATATGTGCATGCGTGTGTGTGTGTGTGTGTGTGTGTGTGTGCGCGCGCGCGCGCGTGTGTGTGCGCATGTAAGAAGCATTAAGACTTTCAAGAACAGCCTGGAAAAATCTGACTTTGAAGTAATAACAAAAACTCACTGAGGACTTGACTTTGCAGCAGAAGAATCTCCTCAGCTCACCGTGCCCAGGCTCGAGCTGTGTCTGGAAGTGCTGACACATGATAAACCCATCTGACGCAAGCTGAGCAGCATCCATTTACGCACACTCAGGAGGACACTGAGGAGTCTCACGCTGTATTTAAAGAAACTGTCTGGAAAAAAGGTTGGGCTGGATCTCCCAAAGCAGGAATGAATACTTCCAGATCACTCTATTTAAGAACGGCTCATCGTAAATTCCATTTTGGGTTTGGCGGAGGATGGCGGAGGTTCACGTACTGGTTATAGCAATCAAGAGGGGTGAAAAATCTTCTGGTTATATTATCATTCCAAAACTCTGAACTTGGGGCCCCTTTATAACCCCTTACTCTTGCTTTTACCCTCCAAGCTAGGGAGCTAAGGAACACACATAGTTCAGGACCCACACTAAGTGAGCTCCTTCCTCCCAGTGTAGGCATTCTGGGGTGACCTTTCAGCAGGTCTCTGGCATGAGCAGCGCACAGTCTCCCGGAGCAAAGCCAGAATGGAAGATGAAAAGTCACTTGTGGAGAGTGACGCAGGGGAAACAGTCGTGATCCATGCTGAGAGCCAAAGAGAAATTCCAGGTCTTAGGCACACTAGCACCTAAGCCTGGGCTTGGGCTCAGCATACAAAACCCCTTTCACATTTTATTCTTTGAGATTCCTAGGCACAAAAGTGTGACACCTCAGAAATGAGGCCTTGGCAGGGGTAGGGAAGAGGGTCCAGAGAACATTGTCCTTGCTTTCCCTGGGAACTTCAAGGGACACTTTCCCAATGCTCCAAAGCCCTCAGTGTGCTGCAGAAGAAGGAGGTTCTCTCAAGTCCCTTTCAGCGGGAGCCTATTAAGGTGCCACTGGCCTTGGCTATCGCAGGGAACACTATGACAGGAAGAGTGGCAACTGCATCTTAAATCTCTTGGGTTCAGCCACTGTTGACATTAGATCACCAAGAAAGAGATGGGGTGGAGCATTGTGAAGGAAGAGAGAAAAAGGGAGAGACCAGTGTTCTATTTCCGAAAATATCGACCCACAGGGCACATCGGGACCACTGGTGCCCCTCTGTTGTTTCCAGGTCCTTGAGCATGTTAAACATGCTACAGACAATGGAGATATATCTTAAGTCCTGTCATCTTTTTAAAACCTAGATGTTTTTCGTTTCTTGTGCCTTTCTTAACCAGATCCAGTCAGCTTTCTGAGACCAATGTCTTCTAATGATGACCAACCCTGGGACAGATCACCAGTCACTCACTGGCATCTAATATCAACTTCCTGCCATTGCTCTGAGTAACACAGAGTCCCATCTATGCTAGTGGACACTGCCATTCAATGCACAAAACAGGAGAGTCACCCAGGGAACCTGGTATGGCAGATGCTAGCCCTGGAAGTCCTGCAAGTGTGTAGCACATCTCCCAAGAGCACCATGGGAGGTCGCACACGACCTCTACTTCTGCAGAGGTTAAAAAGGAAGAACAAGCTGAGAGCACAGAGGATAGCATGAAGTCTCCTCAGGTCCCTTGACTGGCTCCTGTGCTAGCTGAGGTAAGTAATGTTGACAATGGCGATAACCTACGGAGTTCCTGCTGGATGTCACCTCCAGTGCCATAGGTTATACTGTAATGTAAGTACTAACATTATCATTTGACAAAGAAATAACATCTCAGAGAGGCTGGGTTGGGCAGGGTCATGTGAGCACTATAGGAAAGATCAGCAGGACCTATTTCCATCCAGGTCAATACTCTACTCATTAACCATTTATGCCTCAGAAGACAAAAATTTTCAAAATCAAAGCCAATGCCAGATTTATAACCAAGCCTAACCATTCTTGGGAGACAGAGAGAGAGGGAGTGCTCTAAGGAGAGTGTCAAGAAATAATAAGTGTCTCAACACTGCTGAGAGTAGTGGGTACATTATATATATATATATATATATATATATATATATATATATATATATATATATATATATATATATATATATATATATACAATTTTGGTTTTGGTTTTGAAACAGGGTCTTACTATGTAGCTCTAGCTGTCCTGGAACTCACTGTGTAGATCAGGCTGGCCTTGAACTCACAGAGACCTACCTGCCTCTGCTTCCTCAGTGCTGGATTAAGACATACACCACTACACCTGGATACTTTTACTTTCAAACTTCATTCATTCATTCATTCATTTGAAGTGCCAGGAATCAAGCCTAGGGCTTTGGCTCATGGGTGCTCTACCAATGACCACGTCCTCGGCCTTACCATGTGACTTTAAGGAAATTGTTTCATCTTCTCTGGATCTCACAATCTTACATCTGTTTCCATTGTTTCTATATCTGTCGATGTGAGTCACTCTATGAGTGACTGTAAAGCTGTTGTGAACAGAACCATTCTGAGAACCTTCAAAGTGCCAATGCCTGGAGTTGTGATGAATTTGAGAAATTTGGCACTAAGAAAAGCTACCAGGTACCTTTTAGTGGAATCTTTTTGTTTGGTTGGTTGGTTTTATTTTTGTCTTTCAAGACAGGGTCTCTCTGTGTAATTCTAGCTGTCCTGGAACTCTATAAACCAGGTTGACCTCAAATTCAGCCTGCTTCTGCCTCCAGAGTGCTGGGATTAAAGGCATGTGCTACCACCCCCTGGCTTACTATACAAAAAATGATCTTTAAACAGAGTTGTGAGGTCAGGCAAGACCGTGCCCGGGTCACGTGACTAGAAGCCAGACACCTCACTGCACTGAGTGGCTCTGTAAAGTTCAGAGCAGCAGGACGGACTACCAAGAGCGTGTAAATTCTGGAAGCTGGAGTTCAAGTTAAGGCTAAGAAAAACAACTAAAGGGGTGCACAAGCGAGGGCAAGGTGACTCCCAGAACACTGAGAGTCGGAGAGGCCACCTGCTGACAACAGGCTACAGCTTGTTCTTACGGCATTGCTGTGTAAGACTAGGACTGAAGTCAACAGACAAGGCCATTAGGAGGTGACTTAGACCCAATGGTGGTGGAACATGCCTATAATCCCAGCACCAGTAAAAGATAGAAGAGCCAGGCCAGTGAGATGCCCAAGCAGATAGCGCTTGCCACACAAGCCTGAGGACCTGAGTTCAAGCTCTGGAATCCATGGTGAAAGAGAGCCAACTCCCCAAAGTAGTCCTCTGAAAGCCATACACATGCTATGGTATATGTATGCCCACACTCACACATTACACACACTCTCACCAAATCATTAATTAATTAATAGTAATTAATATTAGTCATTCACTATTAATTAATTAATTAATTAATTAATTCCCAAAGGAACTAGGGGGAAAAGGAAGAAAAATATTAACAGATATGAGTGCATGCTATTAGAAGGGGACCATGAGTAGGGAAAGAGAATGTTACAGGAAAAAACTGCTGCTTACCATGGTCTGGTTAACCTGTGAACAAGAAACAATGTTGCCTTTATTTATTTATTTATTTTTTAAGCTATCAGGAAACATTTACTAAAAACCTATTAAGAGCAAATATCAACAAGGGAGGCAGTTCTAAATGGGTCGTGAGGGTCAGCCCACCAAGAGCCAGTCCGATGCTGGACGCTGCTAGTGCTGCCGGGTCTGCAAGGTCTTTCTGCTCAACTTGGAGATGCCAGCCTCCCTCTCCTTCTCAGGGTTGAAGACTTCTGGTATGTCGTGGGTTCAGTAGTCATTACAGTAGGGGCAGCGTGGTTCAGCAGTGGCCCGGAAGTACTTGGCCATGCAAGGCAAATTCGTCCTAATACCACACATCTCGCAACTTTGACCCTGGAAGAGGAAGCTGTAGCAGATGTTGCATATCTTCACCGTGTCTGGGTAGCTCTCGGATGAACCACTCCATCTTCAAGATAGCCTAGCCATTCAAGGTGAACCCTCCCCTTCGCCCTAATCAGCCACTTGCACTGCACAATCTTCTGCAGTACCTGCTCCGCTTTCTCCTTCCTCATCTTTTCGCCTTTGAATTGATCAACTAGCTTCAAAATGTTTGTAGAAGCAAAGCTAGTTTCTGAGTAAATGATCAGTTCCTATGCCTTTCTAAAGAGATCCAGCGTGTTTTCTGCAAAATCCATGGCCATTTTGGAAACTGAAGTTGTAGCAAGATTCACCAGTGCATAAATGGGTCTTCAGTGACTGCTTTATCTCAATATATAGGCCTCCAAGACACTGTTGATATTGTTGATGAAGTTCTCCAGCTTATCTACTGTAGCATTCGGTCATGAATGGTGGTGCAGTGGTTCTGCAAATGCCTAACTTCCCAGTCCTCCAGGACACCATGAATTAGCAGCAGCTGGAGGAAGCGCCGGTGCACATCCGTCATAGCTCCTCTTCCGGTGCACATCTGTCATGGCTCCTCTTCTGGTGCACATCTGTCATAGCTCCTCTTCCGGTGCTGCCTTGCATGTCGGAAGGATCAAAATCCCCGCCTTTAAATTTTTAAATTGATAAGTAATTAATTAATAGAAGAAACGCAAAAGAAAGCCAAAAAACTATTCAATAGACCTATATAGAAAGGCAAGCTAGAGAAGATTAAAGTTCATGAGTACCAGCTTAAAACATCAAAGAGATCCAAAGCCAGGGTAAGGAAGGGCTCTCAGCATCTAGTGCCAGTAACAGCAGGAGCTCAGAGAGGGACACAACCTTAGAGGATGTGGTGACCCCACTAATTCACACAGGGAAAATATAGCCCCAAGAATGCGTGATTCCTTAGGTTCGATTCCCAACACCATAAAATGATAATTAAGAAAAACTGGAGCCCTGGAAGACACTAGGAGCCTTTTTGTTAAACAAGAGTTGGTCTGAGAAGAAAGCCATACAGTGGAAGGGAGGGTATACAAATGAGCTAGGCGAGTTTTAAATGTATATCTGGCTGGAAAAAAAAAATTAACTTATTACTCAAAGAAAGAGCAAAACAAAGCGAACATGGGCAAATCTAGTCTAGGGGACTGCTGGCCTGCTTTCCTGACCAAGATCTCTGTGACTTTAAGGTAGAGAGTCTTCAATACCAGCTGATGCAAGGTGACAAACTTGGGCAGGCCAGAAAACATAGTAAGTGCCTTTGGATGTCATGGAATAAATTCAGCGGGTGCATTAAATAAAAATTAAGTAGAAGAACCCATTTTGTAATATTTCAAATATGCCTAATTTTTTGCCTTAAATTTCTTTTCTTTCTTTCTTTTTCTTTTCTTTTTTTGATAGGGAGGCCCAGACCAGTCTTCACTACAGAACAAGACACAGTTTCCCTATCCCTCTTTCCAAAAAAGAGAAAGAAAAGAAAAGGGACAGGGTTTAAGCCGGGTGTAGTGGCACACATTCAGTATGTGGTGGGAAGCTAAAACATGTAATTCTGAGGCCATCCTGGGATACCTGATGAGAATCTGTCTGAGAAGAAGAAGGGCTGGAGATGCAGCTTCATTGGTAGGGAGCCTGGCTAGCACTCGTGAGGCCCTGGATTCAGTGCTCAGCACTGCATAAAACTGGGTGTGGCAGTGCACGCCTGTAATCTCAGCATTCAGGAGTGAAGGAGGCAAGCTAAAATTCACGATCCTCCTACATAGGGAGGTTGAGGCTCCTCTGAGTTAGATGAGACCCTGCCTCAAAAATAAATAAACAAAATGTTATAATAAAAGATAAACATCTGCCCACCTGACCCTCTATCATAAATCACATCAGTGACTCTCAAGGACAAAAGTGTTTTGTTTCTAGGTGCTGAAGAAACTTATTAAATTGCTAAACACGAGTGAAATTTCGCCGTGAAATTCTATTTCCAAAAAGTATGTAAACCTCCTGTTAAGAAGCAGTGTCATATTTTTATGGTAGTCTAGCAAATTATGTGAGCTACTAAATCAACTTGGTTCATTTATTTACTTTGTTTATCGGTCAGACCTGCCCATTACAGAATTTTACCACTATAAATGGGCCCCTGGACTAACTCGTGCAGGCAGGCAACAACTCCATCAAACCCAGTAATTAATTGGGCAGTCCTCCTCCATATGTCAAGGTGACTACTCATTAAAACAGTGCATATGGCTCATACCTGCATGTGCTTAGCCTCTTGCTTTTGTTCATGGTTCAACAAATTTATGAACTATAGATCTAGTGAAACAATGAAAAAAATTAGTTCAGGGGATATTATAATAAGACTGAGAGTTTAAAATTAGAAAGGAAAATTTTAAAGCAAGAAAAATATGTCACACTGACAGAAGGATTCATGATGAACTCAGGGTGAGTATCTGTGGGTTGGCTTCTATGTTCAACACACAGCTAGAGTTGAGAAACAAAGAGAGGCATTGTCTGCACCCAAGGTCTTGCTTTGATTTGAGGGGATATCATCTGTGTTGAAAAGTTGAGGTGACAACAGAAAGTTGTCATGGGTGAATGCCACTGTGTTCGTCCATTTTATCATCACTGTGACCAAACATCTGACAGAAGTTAAAGTGAGAAAACTTCACTTTGGTTCACGGTTCCAAAAGGTCCAACATGTGATGGCACAGCCCTGTGCAGGAGCAGAGCATCATGGTAATGTGGACAAGCAGAGAGGCTCATCTCCACTCAGGAGCAAGCAGGAAACAGCGAGACAAGAGTTGGGGCCAAGTGACCTACCTTTCCAGGTAGTCACCACCTCCTAAACTTTCCATAACCTCACAGAAGAGCTCTAGAAGCTGGATGCTGAGCAGTCATGCCAGTTGCTGTGAGGGACATTCTGTATCAAATCACAAGAGCCACAATTCTCATTTATGATGGCAATCTTATGGGCTGTGAACAAGTGAAGTGTGTCATTTTGGCCATGCATGTATTTACTCCATGCAAATATTAAATGTGCAACTTGGTACAATGAAAATTAAAGATTAGCAAGGCAGATGTGGTGATAACCTGTCTCTAATCTTGATACTTGGGAGGTGGAGGCACAAAGAGCTAATGGCAGTCTGGGGGACAGGAAGATGGTTCAGTGGATAACATGGCTTGTCATGTTGACTCTGTAGAACCCATGGTGTATGGAGAGAACTAACAGAACTAACTCTAAAAGCAGGCAAAGTTCTGTGAGTTCAAGGCCAGCCTAATCTTCAACACGAGTTCCAGGACAGCCAGAGCTACACAAAGAAACCTTGTCTTCAAAACAAAGTAAACCAACAACAGTCGTTTTTTGACCTCCACAAGCATGATGTTATAACATCTCCAGTCACAAACCCACATCACACATACATACACACAAAAATAGATAAACTAAAATAAACGTTTTAAAAGTTGAGTCTAGACCACAGTAAAGCCTATCAAGAAAGAAAGAAAAGGGGGAGGGAAGGAGAGAGGGAGAGAAAGAGAGACAGAGAGACAGAGGGGAGGTTGGGGGGAGAATTATTGGCCATCAAGATGTACTCAGCAGGTAAAGGCACTGGCTGCCAAGCCTGACAAATTAAGTCTAGTCCTCAGGACCCACAGGGTAGAAGAGAACCAACTTCCACAGGTCATCCTCTGACCTTCACATGAGCTACACTGTGGTATGCAGATATGCTGGCATACACACTGATGATAAAGAAATAAATACTTTTAATAGAAATAATTTTTACAATACGTCTCTTATTTTATCACAGAAAGAACCTCAGAACTCAGGAGACTTAAGCAGGAGGACCCTGATTTCAAGACCAGCCTGATCTACATAGTAAACTCTTCCTGAAGAGAAAGGCTGGGGAAGCTCTCTTATGAGTAGATTGTGAATAACATCTCCACTAGTGCTCGCAGCCTCTGACCACGTGACTTTCCCCTAGTCCTCAGTATGGAATGTTACTGTTCTCCTACCTTAGGTTCCAACAAGAAGCAGGAAGTAGACAGAGCAGGAAAGAGCAGATGCTGGTCTGGGATCATCCCTGTTTAGCTGATACAGTCTCCTTGGAAATCAGTCTTAACACACCCATTGAAAGAAAGAGCTTACGGGCTGGAGCAATGGCTCAGTGTCTAACAGCACTAGTTGCTCTTGTAGAAGACTCTGGTTTGGTTGCCAGCACCCACATGGTACTCATAACCGTCTATACTCTAGTTCTATGCCCTCTTCTGACTTCTATGGGCACTAGGCATGCACATGCTGCACATACATACATGTAGCAAAACATTCATACATATAAAATAAACCAAAATAATCTTTAAAAGCATATATACACACACATATATATATATATGTATATATGTATATATATATATGTGTGTTTAAAATATAATATTTATTAGAATTGGCCGGGCAGTGGTGGCACACGCCTTTAATCCCAGCACTTGGGAGGCAGAGGCAGGTAGATTTCTGAGTTCGAGGTCAGCCTGGTCTACAGAGTGAGTTCCAGGACAGCAAGGGCTATACAGAGAAACCCTGTCTCTAAAAACCAAAAAAGAAAAAAAATTTATTAGAATTGGAGTAGATGAATAATTTTCAAGTTGTGCTAAGAAGTATGGAAAAGGGAGAGACACATGAACAGGTAGAGACCCTCTGACTTCTAGGAGAGTAGCTACCCCTAAATCTATTCTACATATTAAGTTTCAGAGATGGTTCTGGCATGAGTCAACCCAAGGCTTTACAAAGCCTGAACATTGCAGCTTGACCAAATACTAAGCGTTGTTGCACTACAGACACTGGGCCCTCTTCTCTACCCAGGCGTACTCTAATATCTCAGGCCATTTTACCTGCTCTGGTCTGTTTTAGAGACATTTTAACTGAATCCTAGCATTCTTTCCATCATTGCAATTCTGAATCTGTCCGTTAAAAAAAAATTGATTTTTCCCCTCCACTCACATTCATCAGTCCATTTTTGGAAGCACTCTTTGCCACATTCTTAAATAAGTAAATAGGATAACTGTGATAATTGCCTGACCTGAAAAGTGTGTAGAGCTTCAAGGTTAATGGTCCTGGCACAAGATTTTCGCTACAAACAGCAGAATCCTCTGGCCCTTTGCTGAGACATCGGTTCGATAGGAAGAAGAAATCAAGCCATGAATCGAATTACTCAAAAGAGAATTATCTAAGTCCCCGAATGATCTAATGCACCTGAGCTCTGCTCCAGAAAGAACTGTCTCAAAGAACTTCCGTAAGATAGGCATTCCCTGGACATATGGTAGAAAAGTCAAATATTTAACAAAACAAAACACCAAAACCTATAAACCCAAAAAATGATGCAGCCCTGTTTCAAATGTCCTGATAATTCCTTGATTTATTTTATAACACTGAAATTCCTTCCACATGAAGGAAAAAGAATTGTTACTATTAAACCTCTCCATGAGTGAAATTCCTTTAATCAGTTTTTATTAAAGACTGTCAAACACATACATCATTAGGGGACTTTTAAATTTGAATTTTATTGAAGATACATTACATATGTTTTAACATTTCATTCAGCAATGCCCATCAGCAATAAGTAGCACTTCACTGGGGGGGGGGGCATTGAATGTTCTAGCAAACTCAGTAATACTAACAGCAAGGAAAATCTAGGCATGGAGCCAAGATTTCCCACCCTCTCTTCTGATATGCCTCCTCTCTCTCTCTCTCTCTCTCTCTCTCTCTCTCTCTCTCTCTCTCTGTGTGTCTCTGTCTCTCTCTGTCTCTCTCTCTCTCTGTCTCTCTCTCTGTCTCTCTCTCTGTCTCTGTGTGTGTGTGTCTCTGTCTCTCTCTGTCTCTCTCTCTGTCTCTCTCTCTGTCTCTCTCTCTGTCTCTGTGTGTGTCTCTGTCTCTCTCTGTCTCTCTCTCTGTCTCTCTCTCTCTCTCTCTCTCTGTCTCTCTCTCTGTCTCTCTCTCTGTCTCTCTCTCTCTCTCTCTCTCTCACACACACACACACACACACACACACACATCCCACAGAGATAATCTAGACAACCAACAGCTCTTCCTCCATCCTTCAAAACTCTATATTCTACAGGAAATAAGCAAAGCCTCCATTAGGTCTCTTATTAAATTTTTAAGCAGAAAAAAACGTGTGTAGAATCAAATTGCCCTATAAGAGGTTTATATATTTAATTGGGGAAGGGAGGGTTGAACAAGTATTCTGTAGCCGAGGCTGGCCAGGAACCCACTATTATTGAACCCAGACTGGCTTCAAGCTCATGGTAAACCTCCTACCTCAACCTCCCTAATGCTAAAATTACAATTATGATCAAAGGAGTTTTTCTGTTTTTAAAACTGCAGAGAAATGTAGTTCTCAGAAGTGAAAGGTCAATGTGGTAATCAGTGCCCCTTTCTAGCCTGACTTTGTCACTCATCCAGTGACAAGCCGCAGGATGCTTCTACTCTGTATCTATAAGCCTGTCTTTACTGTGATGAAGTTTTAAAGTATCTCAATTCTAGATTTACAGTAAATATGAATCTCAGATCCACAGAATCCAAAAGACTGAAAGTTCCTAACTGGGGTCTCACAGAGTCTTGATGTCACTCACATTCATGAGGAAGAATAACCCTCCAGGGGCTGAAGGGATGGCTCAGTGGTTAAGAGCACTGGCTGTTCCTTTAGAGGTCCTGGGTTCAATTCCCAGCACCCACATGGCAGCTCACAACTGTCTGTGACCCCAGTCCCAGGGGATCTGACACCCTCACACAGACGTACATGCAGGCAAAACACTAATGCACATAAAGAATGACATTCCAACACAGGTTCCCATGACGTCCTTGTAGACACTAATCTGTTTTAATGGGGATGGGGGGGGGAGCTCCAACAGAATACCTACAAAGAGCCACTTGGAGCAAACTCTGTGATTTCTCTTCATGCCTTCATTCAGCTCCGTGGTGATACTATATTTATAGATATAAATATAGAGATTGAGATAGATATGGATGATATAGGTTTAGGTTTAGGTATAGATGTAGAGATAGAGATACCCTCAGAAATGGCCTAGGAAAAATCACGCCTGTTTCAGTGAGGAAGCTGTCATAAAGTCAAAGCTTTGATGCTAAAATAACTGACAAATGAAACAAGGAGGAAAGACCATGATCAACTACATTACATAATTTTATTTTTCTAAGAAATTTATGAGATGTTTATGGTCCTTAAATAAGTCACTAGTTTTCTATAAACTTCAAAAATCAGCTGGGCAGTGGGGGCGCACGCCTTTAATCCCAGCAGTTGGGAGGCAGAGGCAGGTGGATTTCTGAATTCGAGACCAGCCTGGTCTACAGAGAGAGTTCCAGGACAGCCAAGGCTACACAGAGAAACTCTGTCTCGAAAACACCAAAAAAAAAAAAAAAAAAAAACTTCAAAAATCCTCACCTTTAAAATGAGCAAAATATTTCACTTAATTATTATTGTCAGGCTTTAAGAAAATTACAAGTCAAGGACACCACAAGAAGACTCACAGAGTCAACTAACCTAGGACCATAGGGACTCAGAGCCTGGGCCACCAACCAGGGAGCATGCAGAAGGTAGATCTAGGCCTCCTACACACTAGTAGCAAATGTGCAGCTTGGTCTTCATGTGACTCCCCTAACATGTGGAGCAGGGGCTATCTCAGTCTCTGTTCCCTTCCATTGGCTCCCCTTCTCCCTACCTGGACTGTCTGGTTGGGTCTCCGTGGAAGAAGATGTGCCTAGTTCTGCTGGGACTAGATACCCCAGGACAGGATGCTACCCAACCTGAGTCTCCCCTTTCTCTGAGGAGAAGGAGAGGGGGCAATAGGGGAGAGATTTGTCAGGGAGGGACTGGGAAGAGAGGAGGGAGCGGGCTGTGATCAGGATGTAAAGTGAATAAAAAACTAAAATGAAAAAAACTTACAAGTAAAATACTTGATACAATACTCCACAGAGAACAGGTTTTTGGTCTTGCTTTTTAAATTGTTCTTCCCACAAATAAATATCACTCTCGAAGTATCTACTTGAGGGGCATTCAGTGTATGAGCTTTATCGAGAGCATACACCAGGCTGTAGATATAAAATGTGATGTATCCTACTCTCCTTCTATCTAGGGCCTCTTCACCCTTCCTGAGAGGAAACAGACTCTGGGCTTGCTTCTGCTGCAAATCTAGAGAAGAGCTTTACCACTTAGGTGAAAACAGTCTTCCTGTAAAAACATTGTTCTCTGTAGCTGGGAGAACTTCCATACAGCTGATAAGGTTAAGATTTAGTGGTGAATAAAGTCCTTATCCTGAAGTCTTGACAACCAGAGTTTCATCCCTGGGCCCCACATGGTGGGAGGAGGGAAACAACTCTTGTAAACTCCTGTCCTCTGACCTCCACTTAATATTCTCTGTCTCTCTGTCTCTCTGTCTGTCTCTGTCTCTCTCTGCTCTCTGTCTCTGTCTTTCTCTGTGTCTCTCTGTCTCTGTCTCTCTGTCTCTCTGTCTCTGTCTTTCTCTCTCTCTCTCTCTCTCTCTCTCTCTCTCTTCCTCTCTCTCTCTCTCTCTTCCTCTCTCTCTCTCTCTCTCTCTCTCTCTCTCTCTCTCACACACACACACACACACACACACACACACACACACACACACACACACGTGTGTGGGGGCAAACCCCAAGTCAATGTCCTCAGCAAATCCTCTGCCTCCCAGTCAGGAAGTCCTTCAGAATAGAATTTTTCTCCTTTGAGTAAAGAATGTCTTGCTTCTGTGTAAAGCTATCCAGTTGACCAAAGACACTTTCCACTGCACTAAGTAACTAACCTTCCCTCCACACCCATTCCAAGGGAAGCGCTAACATTCTTCTCTTTGCTTGAACTCAAATATGCTCATTCGACACTAGAAGGAGATGTTAATCAGGTTGATATGTAATTACCAGGGTAGAAGGAATAGTTAAATTCCAATTAGCTGCGAATTAGGGGGAAACCGAGGCCAGCTATGTATATCCGGCATAGTCCACACCGGGATTATGTACACAGCCTCAAACCAGTTTAAACACTGCAAGGCTCAAGGAAACTACTCCGATGCTGTTTCTTTCTTTGCTGCTTTCTCTGAGTCTCTACAGTTTTTTCTTGTCTGACTCAGTATCTGGCATTAGAGAGGATCCCACCTCGGGCAATATGCTTCTGAAACGACCCATACTCCATAGTATAATGTCACCAATCCAAGCATGGTTGTGACACACAGACTAGCTCAGTGAAGAGGTGGAGGATTCTCTTTGTGTTTCTTTGCTACTTTGATAAATGTTGTTCAGAAAGGGAGAATAGAATTTGAATTTAAGAATAGGAAGGATGTTAAACATTCTCAAACGCAGCACCCTTAACTGTTTGGATTCTTTGGGCATTGAGGGTCTGACAGCTGAATTGTGTGCCCAGAAAGAAGTGCACATGAATGAACACATTAAAGCCTCCACTGTTTCACAGGCCACGCCTACTTTTCTTTTCTTTGTTTTTCCTTTCTTTTCTTTTGTTTTCTTTTAATTTTTTGTTTTCTGTTTTGTTGTGGTTGTGGTTGTTATTGTTGTTGTTTGAGATAGTCTTTCTGTGTACCCCTGGCAGCCCTGGAATTCACTCTGTAGACCAGGCTGGCCTCAAACTCATATCCACCTGCCTCTGCTTCCTGAATGGTGGGATTAAAGGCATGCACCACTACTGCCCAGCTTTAAAAAAAAAAAAAAAGTAAGCTTTTTATCCAGTTTAAAATATGCATAAGTAAGAAGACACACCAGCCAGACACCAGTACTTGGGAGGCAGAGATGGTGGAGACAGGAGAATTGCACGTTTAAAGTCAGCCTGGGCTTCATAGCAAGGTTGAGGTTAGCCTAAGGTGTATAACTTTTATCTCAAAAAATAAAAAACTAGACATGAAATCAGGCATGTGTCTCAGTCTGTACTCCTAGCTCTCAGGAAACAGATCAGCAAGATCAGGAGTTCAGGGTTAGTACGTTTGAGGCGAGCCTGAGCTGCATGAAACCTTGCTTATGGGGGTGGGGGGGAAGCACACACACACACACACACACACACACATCATGCAGACTCTGTATTCCATGATGCTTGAGTATTGTGATTTTGAGAGAGATGCCATATTCATGCTAACTACAGTATACTTCAGGTCTAAATTTTAATATTTTATTGTCATAGCTTTTCCTGTGAAGATCTAGATAGAGCATGAGTTTTCTACAAAACAAATGGTTAAGAAGCTCTAAACCTGTTGGAGGAATAAATTAGCAAATGGGTTATGCTCATTGAATGTCCCCACCACAGGGAAGGTGTTGTATCCACTCTGCAGTCTGATTAGGTTTACATTGTAATATGACTCATAAGACCCACTGTACTGAATAAAAATTTAGGCAATTAGTGGTCTTATTTCTTAGGAAGAACTGCTTTCTATCGTATATTAACACAGATCTCACTCAATTAAAATTGCTCACAGTCAGCAAAAATAATTTCTGCATTGTAATGAAATAATGAAATAATTATATGCAAGGGAGGACTTGTGATCTTTTTAATTATTCTATTCTTCATTTTTAAAAGGGCTATTTGAAAACGTACTCTTATAATTGATTGCTATAAATCAGTCAAATTCATTCTAAGGATCATAAATATTCTAACTTTTAAAAGACAAAGAAATGCTAAATATTCAATAGAATACTTCAGTATTCAGAAAATTTAATCTGGGGGAAAGGAGAGACTGCTCTTTGGAAAATAAAAAAGTAAATTTGTTGTCCCGTGAAAAATGAAATATCTTGAATGTCAGTGACAGAAATGGAATTAACAAGAGATCTTTTTATTGTTTTTTAAGGTCATTAGGCTGTGAATTCTGTAATTATGGAAATCGTCAGGCCAGTTCTCTGAGAATGTTTGCTCCCATCCGTAAGGTAGTGGAGTGCTCAATCAGTCTCTCTCGTGGGAAAGTTAGGTCATAACTGTAAGTGTACCAGCAAAATCGAATTAAGCAAAGAGATTTCATTAGTATTTATAGCCAGAAGGCATCTGTAAAAGTACAGGGCAAAGAAGTTATGTGGAAGTCAGAGAGGGGGGAAAAATGGGTTTCTAGTGACAAAGGCGAATCTGAGCGGGATCTAAGTGTGTAATGAATGCGAGCTATTGAACGGGGCTGCAGACAGGAACTGCAAAGATGTCAAATATTGATTTTCTTGGGTATGCCTTTGGACTACATATGTAATTGTTTGGACTCGTTGTCTTCATGGTACAACAATATTTGTTGTTAAAGGTTAAAAAGCATGATGTGGAATCAACTAAAAACTGAGACATGTTGGAGAATTATAATAATCCTCCACTCAGAATCTCATTAAGAAGTTTCTGTGTTTGCTTGAAAAAGGCCATTCTAAAGTGAGGAAGTAGCACATATTTTCCAAAAGAACACAAGTTGTTACTGAAAATATTTTTCTTTTAATATTTTAATAAAATATTTTCTTTTAATATTTTAAAATATAATAGTTTTATATTTTAAAACTATGCTTACTTTCTTATCTTATTGCATATTCTTCTAATTTTGAAAGTTAGGCCAGACTTAATTTTTCAGTATTATCACAATGGATGCAATTTGTGCTAAACTGATAGTAAAAATCTGCCCCTGCGTCAGAACGTTTCCCTTTCGTCTTTTCCTTTTCACTACTAAAACTCCCAGAAAGAAACCACGGGTGTTTTAAAGTCTGTATACATCGGTAATGAAAAGTCACAGCCTCAAGTGATCAAATTAATAATCAAGCGTACTCGCTAACTCACTAAATAAAAGACTTTGTTAAATATTTTATGCAATACTTTCTGACTGTTCAAATCTCAACAAAGAATGTCAAGATCATAACTTTTAAATAATGGGTTTGTTTCATTTAGTCTTGTTAGAAACCTTAATAATAGTTATTAATAATATTATTTTATTCTCTATTGTTTTAGAGAGGTGTCATTGTACTTAAAACCACAAGTATCACAAACTAAAAAATAATGACACTTAACAAAAGAAAGAAAAAAGTGTATAAAACATTTCAAGCATTAGCAAGTCACACACAGGTAAGGGGAGGGTGTAATATCTGTCATAGCCTGTCATTTTAATAGTGCAAACTCTTCTAGCTAGAAAGACTGCAAAGAAGATAATTTCCGTGTTCGCTGTTAATGCTCCTAAGCGCTTAACAGCAAAATAAAACAGTAATAACCCGCGGATCCATGCGATACAAGGCAGTCTTCCCCCAGAACCTGGAAGACACAAAGGCTTGAACCCAGCAGGGCCCACAGCTCCTCTCCGAAATGAACACAAGGCAGGAACAAACAATTCAATCGAGTGTTTCTGGAAAGCTTGCTGGGGAATATCCATCATAAAGTCATTTCTACTTCTCAAGAGCTATTAGTGCCTGGCCCCGTAGCTTCATTAACACTCTGGTTCCGAGTTTTCTTTTTATTTCTGCCTTCATCCCACGTCTTAGGTACCGAAGATTTGCAAATTCCTTGCTCCAGAAGAGACTGCTGCCACGCCCCCCAGTGACTGGCTAGCAAAAGCGAGGCAACTTTACAGGGGGAGGCGGATTAGCTGGCAGTAAGTGGGAAACATTTTTTAAAACACGGCGGGGTTAATCGGGAATTGGGCCAAGGATCTAAAATGGGTTCTCTGTCATTCAGCTGACTCTATCATCACTATGCTGCGCCCAGCTGTCCTCCCAGCTCGGTCTCACCCAGGGTTCTGAAGCAGCTGCAGAAGCTACAAGTTTTCAGTTCCTGCCTCCAGACCTCAGTGTTGCCTAAGCAAGCATTAAGAGATTATGATTATAATAGGTGTGCTTATACCAAATAAAAGGTTTCATTAATCAAGCCACATTGAGATAAACCTGTCACTGGACAGAGAAGACAAGAAATCAAATGCTGTGAAACTTCTGACAGATTGTTAAATAGATACCCCTTAAAACAGAATTTAATTTACTGTGATATTACAGCTATTTATGCACCAATAGGCAAGTGCAAATTGAGTTCAGAGGTCGACTCTAGAATTTGAAAAATAAAAGCACAGGATGAAACGAAAGGTGACAGTTACCTTTGTCTGATTACACTAACTGGTAAGTTTTAACTGGTTCCTGTAGGGAACTGAAGCAGGACATGTGGGGCTGTATTGGAGAGCGAGCGGGTCCAATTAAGGGGCCTTCACGCTGCTAAAGACTTGACTACAATTTTTAAAATACCCAAGAGCACTTGAGAGGTCCAGAAGGCCAACCTAGGTTTCCTCTCTCACTCCCAGCGCTGAGATCTTTCCTTTACGTGTCACAGCAGGAAGGCTAAGCCACTCAGACCTGGGCTCAAACTTTATTCACTCTGCCTCCCGTCCAGTGAGCGACCTTTGGTTTCAAGGTCCCATCAGGAAAACCCAGGTCCTGCTAGCGCTGTCTCAGAGGACCACTGCAAAGACTGAGGCCACATTCGAGCAGCCCCTGGCCGAGAACTCAGGATGCTAAGCGTTAGTTCTGCCTTTTCCGTCTCTTTTCTTTCCATTTTTGTTCCTCCCCTGCCTCTCCCACAGCACCAGCCACTGCCCCCGCCCCCGGCCAGCCAGGTTCCTCTCGTCTCTTTGGCTTGGACAGGTTGACCCTTCAAGTGATGACAGGGTTCAAAATGAAGTTATAAAAGCCCTGTTTATGGAATCAACCACAGGACTTAGGGAGTAAAAGTGTGTGCTCACAAGTTTGACAGCCTGAGTGTAGTCCCTAAGACACACGTAGTGGAAGACTCGCGCAAGTTTTCCTCTGATCTAGGCAGACAGTCAGACAGACAGACAGACAGACAGACAGACACACACACACACACAATCAATCAATCAATCAAAGTAATCAACTGGGTTTTGGTTTGGTTTGTTCTTGTTTTCCAAATTTTTTGAGTTGCATCATTAAATCATTTATTTATGCTCTTTCTGATTTTTTTTTTTTTTTTTTTTTTTTTTTTTTTTTTTTTTTCCAGACAGGGTTTCTCTGTGTAGCCCTGGCTGTCCTGGAACTCACTCTGTAGACCAGGCTGGCCTCGAACTCAGAAATCTACCTGCCTCTGCCTCCCAAGTGCTGGGATTAAAGGCCTGGGCCACCACTGCCGGGCCTGATTTTTTTTTTTTTTTTTTTTTTAATGTTGGCACTTGGGACTGTAACTGTTCCTCTTAGAACTGCTCTTAATGTCTTTTTTCTGATTGTAATTTTGCTGTGTTGTATTTTTATTTTCATTAGTTCCAGGAACATTTTTATTTCTTTCTTGACTTCTTTCACCCATTCATCATTCAGGAATGAATTGTTTAATCTCCATGAGTTTACATCCTACTACAGTTTTGTAGGTCAGCCTGGTCTACAGAGCAAGTTCCAGGACAGCTAGGGCTACACAGAAAAACCCTGTCATGGAAAAACCAAAGCAAACCAACAAAACCACGGAATTATTTCAATTTTTCCATATGTTAAGGTTTGCTTTGAGTCCCAGCATATGGTCTAGTGTGGAGAAACTTCCATATGCTGCTGAGAAGAATGTATATTCTTTGGTGTTTGGGTGGTATATTCTATAGATATCTGTTAGATTCATTTGATGTAGGCCATGATTTAATTCTGATGTTTCTCTGTATATTTTGTCTGTAGATGACCCATCCATTGGAGAAAATGGGATGTTTAAATAGCCTGTTGTTGTTGGGTCTGTGTTAAATTGTGTCTTTCACTCTATTGATATGCTTTTTGTAAAACTGGGGGCACCAGAGTTTGGAACACATGTGTTTAATATTGTAATATTTTCTTGCTTAACCTTGATTAGAATAAAGTGCCCTTGTTCGTCTCTTCAGATTAGTTTTACTTTGGAGTCCATTTTGTCAGATCAGCATGGCAATACTTGTTTGCTTCCTGGTGACCATTTGCTTGATATTTTTTTCTATCCGTCTGCTTTAAGCTGGTGCCTGTCTTTAAAGCTAAAATGTGCCATATAGACACCAAAAAGATGGATCTTGTTTCTTAATTCATTCAGCTAGCCAGTGTCTTTTGATTGGGGAATTGAGGGCATTAATATTTAGAGTAATTATTGAAAGGTGTGCGCATGTTGCGGTCATTTATTGCTTTTTTGCTAGTTCGTGTTCTTGGTTGTGCTTTGAATTTCATTAATTATGGCTTCATTTGTTTTCCTCCTTGAGCCTCTTGATTGTGGTTATTCCTCTCTTCAGGTCAAAGCATTACTAGCAGTGTTCTGTGTAGGGCTTTATTGTTGTTGCTCTATCTGACAGTTTTTAGCCCGTTGGTTTCATGGAAAGACTTCCTTTCCCTTCAATCATGGCAGACAGTTTGACTGGGTACAGTAGTCTAGGTTGACCCTCGTGGCCTTTTAGAACTTTGACTGCATTGCCCCACGTTCTTCCGGCTTTCAGAGTTTCCACTGAGAAATCAATGTGGCTCTGCTGGATTTTCCTTTATATGTGACTTGTGTTTTTTCTCTTGAAACTTTTCTTTGTTCCGTATATTTAGTGTTTTCATTATGATCGGCTGTAGAGAGTTTCTTTTCTAGTCTAATCTAGTTGGGGTTCTGTGTACTTGAGTCTGTAGGGTTTATCTTTCCTTAGTTTGGAGACATCTTCTATGATCTTGTTAAAGATCTCGTCTAAGTTAGGTGTGGTGGTGCATTTTATTAATCCCAGCACTCAGGAGGCAGAGGCAGGAGGATCTCTGTGAGTACTCATTTCTCTTTTAGAGGACTGGAGTTCAGCTCCCAGCACCCACATTAGGCAGCTCAAAACCTTCCTGTAACTCCAGTTTCAGGGATCCATGTGCGCGCGCGCGCACACACACACACACAGACACACACACACAGACACACACAGACTATGAAAAGCAGAGTGTCTATTATAATGAGGAAATAGAAAGAAAAGACCCAACTTTATTATCTCACATAAAGACTCAAATTAAAAATATTATGGAACTTATTATGGAACTTGAAAATATCATCCTGGCCGGGCAGTGGTGGCGCACGCCTTTAGTCCCAGCACTTGGGAGGCAGAGGCAGGTGGATTTCTGAGTTCAAGGCCAGCCTGGTCTACAGAGTGAGTTCCAGGACAGCCATGACTACACAGAGAAACCCTGTCTCGAAAAACAAAAAAACAAACAAACAAACAAAAAAAATAGAAAATATCATCCTGAGCCAGGTAACTCAGTCACAAAAGAACGAACAGGGTATGTATTCACTGATAAGTGGATATTAGCCCAAAAGTTCGGCATACCCAAGTTTCACTTTACAGTAACCGCTGGACTGAGAGTGAGGTCCCAGATGGAGGAGTTGGAGAAGGGACTGAAGGAGCTAAGGGAGTTTGCAGTCCCATGGAGGGAGCAACAGTGTCAACTGGCCCGACACCCCCCCCCCCCAGTCCTCCTGGAGGCTGGACCACTAACCAAAGAATACACATCGAGGGAACCATGGCTTGGACCACATATGTGGCAGAGGAGGGCCTTGTTGGCCATCAGGGGGAGGAGAGGCCCCAGTAAAGGGGAATGTCAAGGTGGGAATACGGGAGTGGGTGGATGGGAGGTGGAATTCCCTCATAGAGGTGGGGGTGGGAGTGGGGGGGGAGGGGTTAGGGGGTTTCCAAAGAGGAGACCTGGAAAGAGGGAAACATTGGAAATGTAAATAAAGTATCAAAAAATAAATAAATATTTTTTAAAAAATACATGACACCTACAAGTTCCACCCGCATTTTAATCAGGTATTTCTTTGTTAAATTATATTTCTCAGCTTTGTGTGATGGCGCATGCCTTCAATCCCAGCATTTGGGAAGTAAACGCTGATGGACTCTCTGCGAGTTCAAGGCCAGCCCGGTGTACAAACAAGTTCCAGGCTAATCAGACCCACAAAATGAATCCCCAAACAAAAACAAAATTTTTCTTCTCCATAAATTGAAATAACTAACTTTTATTTAAGGACGAGTGCCTGACTACATGTATGTGTACCAGGTATTTTCCAGGTGAATACGGAGGGAGGTCATGAGGAGGTGTGGGACCCCCTGGACTTGTATTTATAGTAGGTTATAAGCTGACATGTGGGTGCTGGGAACCAAACCCAAGTCCTCTGCAAAAGCAGTGAGTGTCCTTAACTGCTAAGTGTCTCCCCAGCACCAAAGCAAGGAAATCGGTCAGAAGAAAGACTGAGGGGTTCAATTTTCTTAAGATTGTTGACTTATTATTTGTTTATCTTGTTAGATTTGTTTTATCTTGGAGACAAAAATCACAGTATGTAGCTCAGGTTAGCCTCTTTTTTTTTTATTTTAAAGATTTATTATTATATGTTAGTACACTGTAGCTGTCTTCAGACACACCAGAAGAGGGTGTCAGATCTCATTACGGATGGTTGTGAGCTACCATGTGGTTGCTGGGATTTGAACTCAGGACCTTCGGAAGAGCAGTCAGTGCTCTTAACCACTGAGCCATCTCTCCAGCCCCCAGGTTAGCCTCTTGATT
>CM052702.1:93140834-93170035 GCA_028551405.1 Uromys caudimaculatus
CAAATACCACTTGCAAAAAAAATAAAATAAAGTCAATGAGATGATTCTAATGATATTCGGCTATACTCATCGACAGAGCCTAGCATAATCCTCATCAAAGAAGCTCCATCCACCAACTAAGGGAGCAGATGCAGAGACCCACAGCCAAAAATTAGGCAGAGCTTTGGGAATCCTTCCGAAAATGAAGAGGAAGCCAGAGGGATCAGGACACCACAAGAAAACCTCCCACAGAATCAATTAACCAGGGCTCATAGGGGCTCACAGAGACTGAACTGACAACCAGGGAGCCTGCCTCGGTCTGACCTAGGCCCTCTGCATTTACTATGGTTGTGTAGCTTGGTGTTCTTCTGGGACTCCTTACAGTGGGAATGGGGACTGTCTCTGACTATTTTGCCTGCTCTAGAAAACAACTTTGAAGAAAAGATAGTTCGCTGAGGTATGTAAAGTTGTAAATATTTAGCTAAATTGATCAGGAAACTTTTTGTTGAGTTTGGTTTTTTTGAGATGGGGTCTCAGGTTTCTCAAGCTGGATGTGAACTCATTATGTAGCTAAGACAACCATAAACTGCTGATTCTCCTGCCTCTGCTTCTAGAACACCACCATTACAGGTGTGCTCCACCACATCCAGGGTATAGT
Organism: Uromys caudimaculatus; assembly: GCA_028551405.1. NCBI lineage: Eukaryota > Metazoa > Chordata > Mammalia > Rodentia > Muridae > Uromys > Uromys caudimaculatus. Next base: position 93,141,472 of record CM052702.1, read on the forward strand.
TTTGTTCTATTTTTGTAACAAGGTCTTGCTAAGTACCCTGGCTGGTCTGCTGCTTACTACATAGTTCAAGCTACCCCCAAACTATAAAGATGCTCACACCTCAGCCTCTTCTGGGCTGGGATTACAGGTGTGTGCCACCAAGCTCGGCAGGAAGAGTACACACGGACTTATAGCTAAACATTGCCACCAGACTTGGTGGTGTTGGTGGTGCACACTCTGATCCCAGCACTCAGGGCCAGGCAGAGGCAAAAGAATCTCCCTGAGGAAGATGACGGCATTGGCAACTACAACGGCTACGACTGTGACGACATCGACAACGATATCAACAATGACTATGACGATGACTATGATGACTACAGCAACACGAGGACAACAACAATGTTGACAACTATGACAACGATGACAACAACGACATGGAAGGCATGCCGACTACAACGACGACAACAACGTCAGCAACTACGATGACGTCATCTATGACGACTACAACAAGGATGTCAACAACTACAACGATGACGACAACTATGGATGACGACTATGACGATGCCTACTTCATCGAGGGAGGTGGAGGAGGAGGAGGAGGAGGAGGAGGAGGAGGAGGAGGAGGAGGAGGAGGAGGAGGAGGAGACGACAAGGAGAGGCTCAATGAACTAAAAAACCTCCACCTTTGTCATTGTTTGCGAGGGACAGATTCTCACTCCGTAGGTCAAGCTATCTTCAAATTCTCAACCCTCGTCGGGCAGTGGTGGCGCACGCCTTTAATCCCAGCACTTGGGAGGCAGAGGCAGGAGGATTTCTGAGTTCGAGGCCAGCCTGGTCTACAGAGGGAGTTCCAGGACAGCCAGGGCTACACAGAGAAACCCTGTCTCAAAAAACAAAAAACAAAAAACAAAACAAAACAAAAATCTCAACCCTCCTTCCTGTCCCAAGTTCTGGAATTACAAATATGTCACCAGTCTACTCAAAATCCTTCACATTCATGGACACATACATACTGAAGTAAAGCAGTGGTGAAGATATTTCACACAGATGGAAGCCCAAAGACAACACATAGAGCTATGCAAATGTCAGAGAAAATCAGCAAGACCAACCACCTGAATTCAATACCCAGGATCCACATGTTAGAAAGGAAGGAGCTAACTCTAACAAATTATCCTCTGAACCCCACACGCGCGCTCCCACACACACCCCAAAATTAGTCAATTTTTAAAAATCTGCAGTGCTAGAGAGATGGCTCAGTGACTGAGAATACTTACTGCTCTTGTACAGGATCTACAATACACTCTGGCTGGAGACATAAAGGGCTCAGCAGTTAAGAGCACCTGCTGCTCCTACAGAGGAGCCAGATTTGATTCCCAGCACCCATATGGCAGCTCACAACCATTTGTAACTTCAGTACAACGGGATCCAAAACACTCTTTAGGTCTCCATGAGCACCAGACATGTACATGGTACACAGATATACATGTAGAAAAATATTTAAACATATCTAAAAAGACAATCAAAGAGATTTACAAAAGGGGAGTAGTGGTACTGGAGACAGATGGCTCAAAGCACTTAGAAGTGTGCACTTCTCTTGCAGAGGGTCAGAGTTCAGGTCCCAACATACACAGGACGTCATTCATAACTGCCCATAAGTCCAGCTCCAGGGGCTCCAACACCTCTAGCCTTCACGGGCAGCTATACTCACACACACAAATGCACACATTCACACATACAAAATTAAAAAAATAATGAAATGTCTTTTAACAAAATAGAAATAAATCTTCTTTTAAAAAGTTTAATGCAATGACATTTCAAGGAAAAAATATAAAATATATTTATATCGTGAAACATAAATATCACAAAAGTAGAACGAAGATGACTTGGGGGAGGTGCCAGATAAACAAGAGGAATGCAGCACAGTAAGGCCAGGGTCTTTGCATACTAACAAAAAAAGCAGTTAAAGATCCACAGTGAGCTGACACAATGATGCAAGCCTGTAATCTCAGTACTCAGGAGCTGCAGCTGGACGATCAGAGATCAATTCTGTTGTCTCTCCCTCCCTCCCTCCCTCCCTCCCTCCCTCCTCTCAAGGCCAACGGGGTGGGCTTCACTGGACTCATCTCCAAACAAACAATCAACTCTTTTAGAAGGATATGGACTAACATTGTTGTTTGCGTACTGTCTTTAAAGTGAAGATCCTGTGGAGGAATCTTTCCAAGTTTAATATGTATGACTTCAATTGTTGTCGTCGTTTAGGCTTAAACTACACTCTACACAATCAATTCACCCTTCGGGCACTCGCTGGCTCACTTCTAGAAGCTGACAGTGAGTGAAATCAAGCAGCCCGTGAGGGACCTGGATGATTTCTCTTGTGAATTCCAACTTTTCCCTCAAAGGATGCCATCTCACTTAGAACACTATTGCCTTAGCTCACCAAAGCAAAGAGAAGCACAAATTACTGCTTTGTTTTGTTTTATTTTGTTTTGTTCCGTTGGCTTTGGGTTTTTAGAGACAGGATTTCTCTGTGTTGCCTTGTCTACCCTGAAACTAGCACTGTAGACCAAACTGGCCTCGAACTCACAGAGTGCCGGGATTATAGGTGTGCGCCACCACTGCCTGGCAAGTTACAAATTTTTGTCTTGGGTGTTGAAGAAAATGGCGAATCCGGGCACCTCCCTTTTCTCCACGTGACTTTTACTAGACTACTGCTGGATTGTTCTGCCCAGGTAAAGGCTATCTGCATCGATCTCCGGTTTCGTCTTAGTCGGGGAGTGGATCACGTTCCTGAAATAGGTGTGGAAACTACTCTCCAGTAGTAGGCTTAGCATGGCTGCCCAGCTGCCACCTCAACCCACCTCCCCCCCCAACTCTTAGCCCTGTGGAAAACATTTGTAAGCTCACAATTGTTTTCTCACATTCCTTGAAGCTGTTCCTGCCCTTTGGTAAGTACGCTACAATCTCCAGGCTTCGGTGACATTTGCTGTCCTCTGCTCCTCCTGCATGGCCACAGAAATGGCTGCTGCTGCTGTTTTGGGTGACGAGTGGAAGCCATATATGGTCCAGATGGGTGCTGGAAACAACAAACGAGTTTTTTCCATGAAGCAAGGTGCATTGTTTCTTCAGAGCAAGAGTATCTCATTCAATCTGGAGGCCTTTGGCAGCTGCGCTTCTTCTTTTTTTTTTTTTTTTTTTTTTTAAGGGTTTGCTGACAACATATTGGCAGGTATCATCTTCTTTAGAGAAATGGGAAAGTCTGTGGATTTTGCCACCCCAAACCACCCAGGCCTAGTAGTACAGCAGTATCTGTCAGTCCAGGAATAGCCTTCACCCACTCCCAATAACCAAGACTTTCACTTCCTTTCTCCAGTCCCCCTTGTTCTGTAACAAGAATGCCCCTTCCTCAACAGCAGACACGCTCCGGGTAAAGGGCTATTGCTCTGAGGGGGCAATACACCAAGAAAAATAAAGAGGGGGCTGCAGAATATGGCAATTCTGGAGAACAGAGTCAGCCAAGAGAATAAAGGACACCAACGGAAAGCACCAGGAACAGACTGCTAAGAGACATGGGGTGTCCTTGCTGAGAGCTTCTACTTCTAACTCTGGGTCTGGTCAAAAATAAGAGTCTTTAAAGTAACAAATAAACGACCAGAAAAAATAATAAAATAAATCTTACAAACAGCTCATGAATTCAGGAGGGGAATGTGGTGGGGGGGGAGGGTAAGAGAAGAATTGGAGCGGAGGGACTGGGGGTGGGGTTGATCAAAACACATTGTATGCAAGTATGAAATTCTCAAAAATAAAAAGCACTCTCACAAATCCTCAGTTTGAGGCCAATCTGTGCTCCATAGTGAGTTTCCAGTCAGAGACCTTGGTTTCCAACCAGCTGAAGGAAGGTGAGCTGGCTCTGTGAGTACAAGCATCCACTGCTCAAACCTGGTGCATTCCATCCCTGGAACCCACGGTGGAAGGAGGAAGCAACACCACAGGAGTGCCGGAACACAAAGCTGCCCACGCTAATCCTAATAAACACGATTTCATAATAAAAATATACGAAAGAGTGGCAAGAAGGCTCAGCAGGGAAAGGTGACTGTTACCAAGGTAGATGAACTGAGTTCACACACAATGAAATAAAGTGGAAAAGGTTTTAAAGAAAAGGAAACTTTTCAGACTACCCCACTGTATATGCAAAGCTCTTTGCCACAGTATTGTGCTTTTAAATTGCTGTGTTCTGCCATTTCAGTTTCTGTACTGTTATTTACACTATGAATGGGACCCTGAAGGCAGTGAGCACGCCACATCCATTGTTCCCCCTTTTACAGACCAAACTACTCTGGAGATGCATCACCAGAAAGGCTGGAGTCTTCATCTCCTGCCCAGCGCCCATTTTCAGCCAGCTCTTTCATTCTCTAGGCCGATATATAATATCAGTAAGTTTAAGCAAACCAAAAAGTCAAGATAACCACGACTGACTGGAACTTCACACCTTTGTCACTGACCTGAGGAGCTTCAACCCCACTGTACGCTTGCTTTTTTCTCAGCTTTCTAATGTTCAAATCCTATTTGTCCTTTCAAATCCACCAGCAAGTGCTATCTCCCTTAGAATGACTCTCCGGCCCTCTCCTCCAAGTCAAGGCTGAAAGCAATCTCTTGTACTTCATCTCTCTCTCTTCCTCTCTCTCTCTCTCTCTCTCTCTCTCTCTCTCTCTCTCTCTCTCTCTCTCTCTCTCACACACACACACACACACACACACACACACATTCTCTCTCTCCTTCCTCTCTTCCTTCCTTCTTCCTTCCTTCCTTCCTTTTTGAGACAGAGTCTCATGTGATTACTGATGATAACCTTGAACTTCTGATGGTTCGGTCTTCTACCTCACAAGCTCTGAGTATACTGGTAACCAGTTTTCTTGGCATTGTTTATGCCACTTAACATGTTCTACCTTATGATAAATCATTTTACATGCTGTTACTCTGACAGTAGTCTGAAAGTTTGTTAAGTTAGAATATATACCTAATTCATGTAATAAGACTTCAGAAAATGCTTTCTGGGCTGGTGAGAGGGCATAGCCCTAAAGGTACTTGCCATCCTGGGGGCCAACATGGTGGCAGGAGAGACATGAATTCTGCAGGTGGTCCTCTACCACCACATAAGCGGTTTTTGAATTACACACACACATACACATTTTTAAAAAGAAAGAAAGGCTGGAGAGATAGCTCAGCAGTTAAAAGCACGGGCCACTCTTCAGAGGAAGGTTTAAAATGGACACAAAGAATCCAGCAGCAATTATGTTGTGGCGGCTCCATCCTTACTAGCTTATTTGTTCTGTACTAACAAGATCATGGGGACAGTAAAAAGCTCAGTGGTGCTCAGGCTTGGGAGACAGAGATGGGGAGGCGGAATGCAGAGGCTCTTCAGAACAGTGTACTGGAATGATGTGTGGGTCACCATGTTTGTTCAGACCCATACCTGTTAGAGACAAAGAGTGACCCTGATGTAAACGATGGCGTTGGGTGATAATGACACATCATATAGGGCCATCAGTCATAGCTAATGTCTACGCTGGTATAAACATTATTAGTGGGGAGACCAATGAAAGGGTGTGAGCAAAGAGGACATTTCTGTAAAATTGCCCTAAACATAAAGTCTTTTTTTTTAATTGCCTTTCAATATTTCAACCTATAAAGCACCAGGACTAAAAATATTGCAGGAGGGAAGGAATGATTATGGAAGGTTGGAGGACAAAGCATGGGGCAGGGGCATTTAACTTAGCTTTGAAACTCCTGAAAGTCACATGAATGTGCTTGTTGGGTCCCACTATTGCTCAGTGTCTAGGGTGCTTTCTTCAAACTCTGGGTTCCCCTCTCATTAGCAAGCTGTTTGTCATAAGTATCATTTTCTTACACAAGAACAGAAACAGTTACAGGGGGTAAGAATGTAGCCTGCGTAAGGTGCTTAAAGTCCTGAGTTCCTTTCCCTGTACCAGGAGTGGGTGGAAATCATGGTACAATACATACAGTGTAAATCTTGTTTTGTGAAATGTGAGTTAGACCTTTATTTTATACAATGGTTGTATTCGTTACTTTTTTGTTTCTGTAATAAAACACCATGACCAAGGCAACTTGTAGAAGAAGGATTTATTTGGACTTACGGTTCCAGAGGGCTATAATCCCTGATGGCAGGATGAAGGCATGTTGGTAGAAGCAGGAACTTGAGGGCGTGCATCTTACACTGAAATCAAGAAGCAAAGAGAGTGCACTTGAAATCTTTCAAAGCCCACCTCCAGTGACGCACTTCCTCCCACAAGACTGCACCTCCTATGCCTTCCCAAACAGGTCCACCAGAGACCAAGCATTCAAAAGTTGGAGACTATGGGGGTTGTTTTCAATCAAATTACCTAACACAGTGGTTCACAAGGTAACCATGGTTAAAGTTACAAAGCCGGAGACCCTTCAGAAAGGGATTACTCAATTACAGAATTAACTGAGTTTGATGAGTCAAATGAAGTTCAGGGTTAAAACTTCCCAGCCCATGCCTGGTTGGGTGCTCCTCTAACTCAGGCACTGGCAGCTAGGAGGGAGGAGAGCAGCCGGGAGGGGGGAGGTTGGGAGAGAATGCAAATGGGAGTTCCAAGCCAGTCTCCTCTACAAATGAAGGTCTTGTCCAAGGCTAGCTCTTTGTCAAAGGGGGGAGGGGGAGCAAATATTAAAAATATGCTCAGTTAATTAATTTTACAGTGTGTGTGTGTGAGAGAGAGAGAGAGGGGAAGAGAGAAAGAGAGAGAGAGGGAGAGAGAGAGAGAGAGAGTATATGTGTGTATTCATAAGACAGCTTGCCAGTCAGTTCTTCCCTTCTACCATGGAGATACCAAGGATCAGGCTAAAGGCAATCAGGCTTGGCAGGAAGTACCTTTACCCACTGAGCCATCCTGCCAACCTTCTTTGTGTTATTTAGAGACAGGGCAATACCATGCAGCCCTAGCTGGCCAGCTGTTTACTATGATGTAGCCCAAGCTGGCATCCAACTTTCAGTGATCATAGCTTCCCAAGGGCATGCTAGAATTGTAGAGATGTCCCACCACTCCCTGCTCAAAGTCAAAAAAAATTTTTTTTAAGTTTTTTTTTTTTTTTTGAGACAGGATCTCATTATGTTACCTTTTCTGAAACTTGGCTTCACTTGGCTATCCTGGAACTGGTTGTGTAGACCAGGCTAGCCTCAAACTCAGAGAGATTCTCCTGCCTCTATGTCCCAAGTGCTGGTATTAAAGGAATATGTCACCACGTGTGTGTGTGTGTGTGTGTGTGTGTGTGTGTGTGTGTGTGTGTGTGTGTGTGTGTGCATGTGCAGGAATTCACGCACGTGCACTCCTGCTGGAGTTGCAGGTGGTTGCCCAATATGGGTGCTGGGAAATGAGCCTGGCTACTCTGGGAGTATAGTAGGTGCTCTTAACCACCACGTACCTATCTCTCCAGCCCCCAGGTTCAACTCTTAAAGCACTCTCCTTGCCATTACAACTTCAGTAAGATGTGATAGCTCAACCTATCACTTGCTTACTTCCTTAATTATCTTTTTAGAAATCCAAGATCCTCCAGGCTCCTCCAAACTACTGTCTCTTCCCTGGGAAGGTTTAGTCCTTTCTTCCTTTAGAAAATAACATTTGTTTATTGCAGGTCATGGCGGTATAAATCCGTACTCTCAGCACCTGGGAGGTGGAAGCAGGAACATAAAGAGTTCAAGGTCTGCCTCAGCTACATACTGAGTTCAAAGTCAGCTTAAGCTATAAGAGACTTCAGGCTATAAAAAGAAAATAACAATCAAATAAATAAGGTGACTGTTCAGAGCAATGATTAGCCTCCATAGAAAACAAAGCAAAAACGGTGCCTATTAGCAGCTGATGTATTCAGGTTTTCTCTCTGCAGATTTCATAATTCTCGGCTGAAAATTGTTTGTGCCTTATAAATATTCTTGGAGGTAGCAGCCCTTGCATCAGGAAAATTATTTTCTCCAGATATTAATTCACATCCTTTGCCCGTTATTTATTTACATGACTTTATAAGCAATTAAGATATTTAGAAAACACATTAAACTACAGATTAATGTGCACTTCCCCCTGGACTATCACTCAAAGGTTTGCCCCTACCCTTCTCCACCCAGTGAGATAAATGTTTCCAAAGCAAAGGGGCATATTTCCTTTCTGTCTGGTTTCTTAGAGTTCATTTAAACATGCTTATTGAAATTTCCTGTCATGTAATATTTTAGCAAGATGCTCTAAATATATACAGCTTACAAATGGTAAACATTGTGAGACAAGATTGCTACCATGTTTTCTTCCTTAGGCAAACAGTACCACTGGCAAAACGCCCTGTGTAAATAACTGCATAGGTATGTAAATGAAATCAGGCATTGCTGGTTTCTTCTAAGTCTTTTAAATAAAAGAGTGAATATTCAAATAAAGTAAGTGCCTTTGGACACCAGGGGTCTTTGTCGAGTTACCTTCCTTTGTCCAGGAGAGGACAAACGGTTAGCCTTCCCTCCAACCCAAATACCACTTTCTCTAAACAACACCCAGGTCAGATCACAAAGAAAATATTTTCCTCTCTAAGACATTTTGTTTAAATAAATTTAAATTCCTAAAGAGTCCCGGGGAGTTTGGGGTTGCTAAAGCCACTGCAGACAGACTTTGGGTAGCTCCTTGAAAGACGTCTTCCGTTCCTAGGAAGGAAAGCCGCATGTAAAAACCAGCCCTTTGTTAAACAGCCTGTAAGGAGCAGAGAGCCATCTGAGCTAATACTTGAAGATTCACAGTGTCTGGGCCACGGCTTAGCATAAAATATTCTAGGAGAGGATAAATATCAGGGATAGCTGGCACCTTTTAGCAGCTTGTTACAGGTGGGGGTGGGTAAGCGGACCTTGGATTGAAATCTTAATCTAGTCTGGCTTCCCAATTGTGATACAGCAGTGAGGGAGAACGTGGTAACAACAGCAAACAACACACACATACACACACACACATGCACACACACATACACACACATATGCACACACATACACATGCACACACACACATACACACACATATGCACGCACACACACACATACACATGCACACACACATATGCACACACATACACATGCACATACACATGCACACACATATGCACACACATACACATGCACACACACACATACACACACACACATACACATGCACACACACACATACACACACACATACAAACATATGCACGCACACACACACATACACATGCACACACACACATACACACACACATATGCACACACACACACACATACACATGCACACACACACATATGCACACACATACACATGCACATACACATGCACACACATATGCACACACATACACACATGCACACACACATACACATGCACACACACATACACACACATATACACACACATACACAGACATATGCACACACATACACACACATACACATACACACACATACACATGCACATATACATGCACACACACACATACACATGCACACACATACACATGCACTTACACACACATACACATGCACTTGCACACACACATACACACGCGGACACACACACGCGGACACACACACACACACAGAGAAAAGCCACCAGTAGAACCTAAGTCTTGTTTTAAGCTTTAGGAATTTTATCTTCTTTGTTCAAAGGGAAACAAACACCTACATTTTTGTTGTTAAAGCTACAATATTGGTTTCCACAAAATTAATAGGCCTTGTTTTCTGTTTATGTGGCCCCACTAATTAAATACTTAACTAGTTTAACCCCAAGAGTTAGCAAAATTGCCCTTTCCCCCTCTGAGGCTGGCTTTGACCAACCTCAGCCTTGAAAGTGCTGGGATTACAGATCCACCATCACACATAGCTGGCAAATATTCTTTTTAAAAGGAAGAATTCTGCTGGTGGTGGTGGCGGCTGCGGAGCAGAGGCAGGTAGATCTCTATGTTCCAGGCCAGCCTGGTCTACAAATCAGGTTCCAGGACAGGGCTACACAGAGAAACCCTGAGAGAAACAAAGGAAAGAATTCCACCAGGATACAGCCCAGTGGAAGAGTGCTTGCCTAACAAGCCCAAAGCCTCAGTACCTCAATGGATGGATAGATAGATAGATAGATAGATAGATAGATAGATAGATAGATAGATAGATAGATAGATGATAGATAGATAAATAGATAGATAGATAGATAGATAGTTGATAAATAGATGATAGATAGATAGATAGGTAGATAGATGATAAATAGATGATAGATAGATAGATAGATAGATAGATAGATAGATAGATAGATAGGTAGATAGACAAACCTTTTAAAAAAAAGATGAAAAGATAAACAAAAGAATTCCTTTAATTATTGCTAGGGGTTAAAGTACTAATTGCCACAGCTGTTTGAGTCACTTTTTAGCTCTGTGGCCATAAGCTCACGGCTGGATCAGGAAGGTTAGCTGGGCGCTGTGGTGCTTGGTCAGCATGTACACACAAACCCAGCATTTGGGAGGTGAAGTCACAAGGTCAAGACTCCAAGGCCAGCCCCTCCTTTACATTGTAAGTTTGAGGCCGGCTTGAGCTACAAGAGATTCTATCAATAGACAAATAAGGAAACGAGTCAAGGCTGCTAGGGGAATTAAATAAAACTTGGTGGAAATGAGGCCCGAGCTGCAAGAAGTTTCGCAGATGGAAAGAGAGAGAGACCAGGGCAGAGACATGAAGGGACAAAACAAGAGAGAAGGCAGGGGAGGGGAGGCAGGCAGCAGGGAGAGGAGGGGCAGGGAGAGGGAGACGAGTCACAGCAAACCTGTCTTTGTAAATACTGGGCAAGCAGTCACATTACGTCCCTGTCCCCTCTTCTGCACGTTCGCTAGCTTGCACCAGAGCTTCTGACACCCCGCAGTGTGTGTGTACACAACAAAGCCAGCACAGCCTTGCAGAAAGAAGGTCTCACTCCAAAGTCCTGATCACAGCTACTGAGGGGTTTAAAATAAAAGCAGTTTGGATTTCCTCTCAGCTAGTTCTGTTTCTCAGACACACAGCAAAAGGCCTAAGTGCTTTCCACTCTCCACTCCTTCCTCTGCTAACCATGGGGGTCACAGGATGACAGCTGTGAGCAGGATGTGCAGACACACTAGTGTCCAGAGAGGAGCAGCTTTTCCCTGGGCGTCTTTTTGTCAGGAAAGGAAACCTTTTCTAGACACTCTGAACAACTGTACCCTTCTGTCCCAACAGGCTGAGTGGTTGGTTATCACTGGAAGAAGCCTTAATCCATCTTAGGCAAGATCGATGAAACCATCATATCTGGATAAAATCAGGCAAGTTTCACCCTCTGGAACTAGAATGGGGTTCGTTTCCATCAATACAAGAGGAAGACAGTGAACACGTAGATGAATACATTGGCAGACGAGAACTATATTACCAGAACACTGGCAGCTTAGCCTAAGAAAAAAATAGTACAAACTTAAGAGGTCTTTGGACTCCCCCGAGTTCAAAACTTGTAGAGGCAGGACAGAGCTAAAATAGTGATTGTCACACGCTGTCCTTCACAAGAGAGGAAGGCTAGCTATAGGGATGGAAACAGGCTCCGAATAGAAAGTCTGAGCCTAGTCCATCACAGCGCCACTCGTTCAGGATTTCATCATATAAATCAAAATTCAAGTGTAGGCCTTGAAGGGCCTGAAGACCTTTGGGCATGCAATGAACATGCAATGAAAAACATGCTTGAGATATTTCAGCATCTGTATTTTAAAGGGAAAATGGAGCAAGTATAGCTGGACCACACAATTCTGAAATCTAGGCAGGCACAGCTAGCACTTCTCTTCTTTCACTAGCTGTGGGGTGCCAACTATCATGCTGGAAGTTCACTGTTGGAAAGAAAAAGACAGCCTAGCAAGGAGCAGATCTCTATGAACAGCCATGTAATGGGCCCCAAGCAAACAACCCCGGCCCCCAGCTAGCAGTTTTAGGCCATCTCTGGAGATTCTGGAGAAGCACCACCAGTCTGTACCTGCTCTGAATTCCTTATTCACAGAAACCACAAGAAAATATGTGTGGGAGGTTGGAGTGGGGAATAAAAACAAAGTATAATAATAAATATGAATAATAATGTCATCGTAACTGGGCATGAAGGAACACACCTGTAATTCCAGCATTTGGGAGGGAGGGGGAAACAGAAGAATAAGAAGTTCAAAGTCATCCTCAGCTACATAACTAGTTCAAAGGCAGCCTGGAGTATATGAGATTTTGTCGGGGGGGGGGGGAGGATAATATTAGAAAAGGAGTTTTAATCTCAAACTGTCCTAGGCCAGCAGGGATAAATGATTAGTCATTGTGACTATGGGAGAAATTCACAGGAAGAGGCGGGTATTTACCTGTTTTATTAAAACAGGTATTTTAATAAAATTAAAAAGTAACTTTTTTCAACTGTAGGTAGAATAGGGGGAAAAAACCCTGTTACCTATCTTGGTGGTTTTGTTTTAAGACATGGTCTCCCTCCTCATATACTTTGGTTGGCCTGGAACTCCCCATGTAGACCAGGCTGGCCTAAAACTCACAGAGCTCTACTTGCTTCTGCTTCCCTCTCCCCACTCCCACCCCCAGCACTGGGACTAAAGGTGTGTACCACCACACTCAATCTCTTAAGCTGTATTTCTGAACTGTCCAATAAGATAGTCATTAGTCACAGTGGCTATGGAGCATTTAGAATACAGCAGGCCCCAGTATAATGACTGTGAAGTTAAAATCTATGTCCTATTTCGAACACTTGATAAAAAAAAAAGAATGGAAAAAAAAAGCCTCAATAAATATTGTAGCAATTATATGCTGAAATGGTAATATTTTTAAGTGTGTTGAGCTAAATAAAAATGTATTGATAAAGTATTTTTATGCATTTCTCTTAGCTTTTTGAGATGGTGGTTTCACACTTGTCTCCCTACTACCTGGAGGCTGAATCAGGAGAATTACAAATTTGAAGATAACCCACCCTATACATAGGAAGACCTGGACTTAGAAAAATAACATTAACATCAAAAAGTGTGACTCTTAGACTAGAAATTTTGTTTTGTTTTATGTGAGAAAGATCTCACTATATAGCCCAGGTTAGACTGGAACAGTTATGTAGCTGAGGCTGTTTTCTCAGGCTCTTGATCCTTCTACCTCAACCCCAACCCTGGGATTACAGGCACGCTCCACTAAAAATCTTAAAGAATATACAAAGCTCACATTTGTAGCACTGTTCTATTTCTTTCTTTCTTTTTTTGTTTTTTGTTTTGTTTGTTTGTTTGGGTTTTTTTTTTTTTTGGGGGGGGGTTCAAGACAGGGTTTCTCTGTGTAGCCCTGGCTATCCTGGAACTCACTCTGTAGACCAGGCTGGCCTCGAACTCAGAAATCCGCCTGCCTCTGCCTCCCAAGTGCTGGGATTAAAGGCGTGCGCCACCACTGCCCGGCGCACTGTTCTATTTCTACAGTCACCATAATTACAGACTCTAATCTATCAATGATCCCCAAGCCACCAACACACCCACCTCAGGGTGAACAAACCCCAGCGCATCCTCAGACCTTTCCTGCCACTGGATACACTGACAACAGAGTAAGTAGCAACAATGTATCTAAGCCATTCCTTCCCTTTCCTGCTTCTACACTTTCAGGATGACAATCTGATCCCCTCTGTGTCACTTTCAAGGGCTTAGAATGTCTACCTTCACCACGAAGAAAAATGCAGGTGGAATGGTGTAGGCCTGGAAGGCCAGCAACTGCAGGGGCTGAGACAGGAGGATTGCCTGGATTACAGAGCTAGTTCAAGGTTAGCCTGGACAGGTGATTGGGACTCTGTCTGGAAATAAAAGGTAGAAAACAAAAAGAGGAGGGTCTTGAATATAGTATCCTTATTGAGCCGTTGCCTAGTACCTGAGGCACTGGTTCAACCCCTCAAGACCATGAAAGAAGGAAACTAGGAGAAGAAGGCAAAAGCATTGAAAAGATGGATGGCAGCCTGGCAGTGGTGGCGCACACCTTTAATCCCAGCACTTGGGAGGCAGAGGCAGGCGGATTTCTGAGTTCGAGGCCAGCCTGGTCTACAGAGTGAGTTCCAGGACAGCCAGGGCTACACAGAGAAACCCTGTCTCGAAAAACAAAAAAACAACAAAAAAAAAAAAAAAAAAAAAAAAAACAAAAAAAAAAAGAAAGAAAGAAAGAAAAGATGGATGGCATAACGAATAGATAGCGTCAGGCAGAGGTGATGGGGGACTTCCATCCAGCACTCTGAAGGCAGAGGCAGGCAGATCGCTGAGTTGGAGGCCAGCCTGGTCTACAGAGCCAGTTCCAAGACAACCAGAACTACACAGAGAAACTCTTTCTCAGAAAACCAAACCAAACAAACAAACAAGATGAGGTGCAAAACCTTGACCTGAACATTTTGAGTGTCCTTCATCAAAGAAAGAAGGAAGGAAGGAAAGAAAGAAAGAAAGAAAGAAAGGAGAGAAGAAGGAAGGAAGACAAAGGCAGAGAGAAAGAGAGAGAGAGAGAGAGAGAGAGAGAGAGAGAGAGAGAACTTGCTCAAAGTCACATGGTCACAAGAGAAGGATGGGGGTCACAGTGTTTTGAGAGTAGACTGTAGTCCCATGAGACTGGAGCACTGCATGCAAGTGAAACTGAGAGATATATTGGAGGCCCAGCCTGGCAGCCCAAGCCTAATCCCAGCTGTTCTGGACTATGAGGCTGAAGGGTCAAAGGTTAAGACCTGCCTGGACTACTGAGCAAATTCAACGGTAGCCTGGGCAACTTAATGGGATCCTGTTCCAAAATGAAAAATAGCAAAAGGGCTGGTCATGTCGCTTCTTTGGCTAGCATGCACAAGGCCCTGGGTTCAGTCTCCAGTAAGGGAGAAGAGGGAGGGGTGGAGAATGCTCAGTGGTTAAGAGCTTGCCAGTGATGCACAAGGCACTGAGTTGGATCCTTTGCAGAAAAGAAACAGGAGGAAGGAAGGGAGGGAGAGAGGGAGGGAATAGGGAAAGAGGGGACAAGGGGGACAGAGAGAATGAATATCAAATATCAACTTAGTCTATGACTATACCATCCTGAGTGTGTCTGCTCCGGTCTGATCTCAGAAGCTAAGCAAAGTTAGGCCTGGTTGGTACTTGGATGGGAGACTATCAGTTAGAGCAGTGATTCTCAGCCTGTGAGTCATGACAATTATGAAGTAGCAACAAAAAATAAATTTATGGTTGTGGGTCACAGCATAAGAAACTGTATAAGAGAGTCGCAGCATTAAGAAATCACATCTTTAGAAAGAATTCAGAATTTCACTTTTTCCTTCTCTAGTTCTTCCTTCTTCCTGTATTTTCCTGTTCTTTGAGACAGGGTCTTACTCTGTAATCCAGAGTAGACTGTGCTACAGCTCACTCTGTATCTCAAGCTGCCCTGAACACCAAAGCTTTGCAAGGCTGAGACTGCAGAGCCATGCCACCACATCAGAAAAAGATAATCCTTTTTTTTCTTCCATAAACAAAGAGGCAGTGTCCAACTCGAACGTTCTTTAACTGAGGGAGCGACTAATACGCCTCAACTGATTCATGATTAGATAACTTGGCTCCGTGTACATGACTGAAGAACAAGAGATTAAAGATCCCCCACCCTGAAGTTCAGGAGATTGAGCCAAAGGTCCTTCCCATGCTAGACTGCTGTTCCACTGGCCAGTATCTCTGAGAGCTCCGTGTCTCTCTCTTTCTCCCCTCCCCTCCAGATACCTAAATTTCATATATGGAAGATTTTGTGAACTCTCTCCCTTGTAAAACAGACATTGCACCAGGTATGATGATATATAATCTTGTCACCTCAGCACTGGGGAGTCTGAGACAGGAGGATTGCCAGAATGTCAAGTCTGGGTTACACAGTAGGACACTGTCTCTACATAAAGACATAAACAGTCTTATCAATTTTACCTTCTAAATCCTCTCCAACCCATGCTCTCTTCAGTTCCAGCCTCACAGTTAAACCTGTGTTACCTCTCATCTCAGGATAGTTTAAATAACCCCCTTACTCTCTCTATTCAATCCCTTTCTCTGATTTATCCTTCTTCCCTTACCCCCAAAGGATCATTCAAAATGTTACTCTGTTTGTACATTTAAAACCTTTTTGGTTTCTTAGCAACTTTGTACTTGATTTGTTTTGTTTCATTTTTCAAATTACATTCTTACTGTTTACAAGCACATGCACGCAGGTGTGTACGTGTGTGTCAGCAAAAGTGTGAAGGTCAGAGGACAACTTACGGGAGTCAGTTCTCTCCTTCCACCATGCAGATCCTGCTGATTAAACTCAGGTTGTCAGACTTGACAGCAAGCTCCTTTACACACTGAGCCATCCTGAACACACTATTTATTTGTTTGGGGGTTGTTGCTGCTGCTGCTGCTCCTGTTGTTTGCGGTGCCAGGGAGTGAAGCTAGGCTTTACATATGCTAGGAAAGCACTCTACTCATGGAAGTTTCCAGACTTGCTGGTCTATGTTTGAGATAAGGTCTCCTGTAGTCCAGGCTGGCCTCAAACTCATTATGTAGTGAGGGATGGATTTCAATTCCTGCTCCTACTGCCTTGACCTCTCAATGCAGAACAAATCTTGTTGGGTTTTGTTCTGAGGCAGGATTACACTGTGTATCCCAGACTAGCCTGGAACTACCCATGTAGATCAGGCTGGCCCCAAACTTTAGGCAGTCTTGCCTTTGCCTCCAGAGTGCTGGGCTTACAGATATGCTCCACCAATCTGGGCTAAAGTTGAGTACAGAAGAACCATCATGATTTTACTGTGCTCAACCCCTCCTAAGCCCAGTCACTGTGATCTTTTAGTGGTCCCACACCATTTTCTGCCCCTGTTTTGCATAGCTTCGAATCTTGATTCAGGCTCTGCTCTCTGCCTGCCAGTCTTCCTCTCTTCATCTGACCAACTGCTACTCACCATCAGAGACAGTTTAAGGATATTTCCTGTGGGAGACATTCCTACATACACCTCTACTCCTTTCCAGGCAGACTACTTTGCACTCCCATAACATTCTATGATATTATCCCACTGTGATTTAACTGTGGGGTCCTTAAACAAGTACTCCATCGGAGCAGGTTGTGTCTTACACAATCTGTTCTTCTGGCCATTGTTTGAGCCCCACACTTTGGGTGCTGTGCAGGAGGCCAGGGATACAATGGTGTGGGGGGACTGGGGCACAGAACAAAACTCTTCATGTAGTTAGCATAGCTAGCATTTTGAAGATGCTACTTGCTCTCTCATTCACACTCATTATTCTGGTCTAGAAGAATGTGATAAAGTAAGAAAAGCCAGTGGGTCTACCATTCCGCCCTTTCAATAATCTCTCCTGTAATTATCTTCCTACTAATCTTTACTTTTTACATATGTTCTTATTTACATGCCTCCTATGTGTTTATAGGTCAACATCCTCTCTTGTCTTCTAAAAGGAGGTCACAATACCTCCAGACACAACTGGTAGTTGAGGGCCATTTTTTTTAAAAAGTTTTTTTTATTGTTAATTATGTGCCTTCGTCTTGGTATGTGCCTATATGTGGGTGCACATAGAGTGCCGAAGGAAGCCAGAAGGGGCAGAGTCCCCTACAGTTAGAGTTACAGGTGGTTATGTGCTACCCCATATCGATGCTGGGAACTGACTTCAGGTCCTCTGCTAGTATTCTTTTAACATTTCCAGCCCCAGGGTTCCATTTTTTTACTCTCTCTGCTTCTGTACTTTCATTCTTCTTTGATGTTCTGGTCACATTTCTACCATTCATTTCCCTACTCAATGCCCCTGGCTTTGCAGAGGTACTGTAGGCACCCCACAGAGTGCCTTCCCAGGGGGTTCAGTTTCTAGTTCCCTTCTTCCTAATTCATACCCTGAAGTGGGCAGCCTCCCTTCCCGTTCACTTTGGTTTGATCTGCAGTTTTCCTGGTTTTGCTATTTATTCTGAGTCAGGGTCTCCCTACCCAATCCAAGCTGGCTTGAAATAGCATCCTGGCCTTCCTCCTGCCTCAGCCTACAGAGTGCTAGAATTACTAGGACTAAGGGTGTGTGCCACCTCACCCACCTCTCACCCCTAAACCAGAAGGCCTAATCCTTTCTCATTCACCACTGTCAGGGCACTGATGAGCCATCTCTTCTCTCTACCATAGCATCTGAACTGGGAAGGGAGACTCTGTAGCCCGCTCTTCCTCGGTCCTTTAATTCTTTTCATTTCTAGCACTTTCCGGAGCCTACCACAGGTCACTTAAGTACTACTGAATGCATTAGTTGTAAACAAATACCCTGCCCTTCCAAGTTAGGTTGTAGGCGTAGCTTCTAAGAAGTTTCTACATCACAGGAAAGCTACAATGAGAGCGAGCCAGAAACATCCGATTTGGGACCAAGAGGGAAAAAAAAATTGGGAAGGTACACTTTTTAAAAGTACGTGAAAGTTAAGTGTGTTCCACGATTCTGGATCATGTGACTTGTATATTTGCACCTTCAGCACAAAGCTTCGGTTTTTGTAAACTCTGTTGGACCTCCCACCCGAACAAAGTATGCACTGCGTTGGTGTTTCTGTATGCTCTCCAAGTGAGTATTTTCCCCAGGATATGTGTGAGCCAGAGGCGCGGTGTTTTCAAGGGAAAGATAGCCTAGGCTGGAACTGAAGAACCAAGGCACCATTTGAAATTAAGGTTCTCAAAGCATGTATTGCTGAATAGAGAGGGAATTCCTACATGAACACATGACGATTTTGAAGGACAGCGTTCTAATAGGTGTTCCAGGTCATTCAGATACTTGGGGTCATGCATAAGTAGGAAATGAATTCCATGCTTCCCCGCAGAGAATCCTTGGGGCGAGGCGGGAGGGGGGAGGAGGTTGCGGGGGGGGGGGGCTGGACACTCCCACTCCTCCCCTCCCCCTCACAAGGCAGAATCCCCAGGGGCATTGGCAAACGGGTGAAACGAAGGCTGCAAAATCGTCCTCTCTCCTGCTGGTTTCGGAGATGGCAAAGATTCTTAAGCCAGGTTTTTCCAACCTCACACCCTCCCCACCCCCATCTCCCACCGCTGCCCCTGGGTATCTGCCCCCAAAGCTAGGCGGGCAGGACCGAGTAGCGATGTGGAGAATTCGATGTCCGAGCGACCTCCTCGGAGGAGTGGATCGAGTTAAATATAACTGCGCGAATGGAATGGCGCTAAAAATAAGATAGCAGCTGGCAGATCCTCGGCCCTGTCCGGGGAAAGGAGGGGGCCAGAGTGGTTTCGCACAGGGAGTGGCCAGGAGGTGCGGCTTCCGCAACCTGGGTCCGAGGACCACCGAGGCTCAACTAGATTGTCCGAAAATGGAAAAGGGTTAGGGGGGCGAGTCCGGCCTTGGGATGCTCTGGGGTCAGAAGGCTTAAACACGTGCCTCGACGTGAGGGTAGAAGGGCGGGGCGTCCAGATGTCATGCCCTGCCGCTAGGGGGAGCTGAGCTTTAGGAAAAACGCGGACTTTGGGGGTTGGTGGGTGGGCCCTCAAGATGAGAGTGCATCATTGTCACTACGCACTCCCTCGAGGCCGACCGTGGTCGTGTCCTCTGGGCGCCCCGCCCTACCCGTCTTAGAGCCCAACCATCACATCCACAATTGAAACGTTTCCAAAACGGGCTATTTATTTGTTCCCAATAAATCGATCGGTGGTGATTAAGAAATCGATATGGCCTGGGTGGGCGAGTCTTGCCGCCAGGGAAAGGCGCCTTTGCGCGGGTCCGCAGGACTGCCGAGGGTCGGCGCGGGCCACAGAAAGGCGTGCCCGGACGACCACCAGAGGACAGGGTACCTGGGCACTCCTGCTCAGGCCGGTCGAATCCCCTCGAGCTGCAAGCCGAGGGCACGGGTGAGACTCGCCCCAGTCCCTTCCTTTTTTTTCTCCAGCGCGCAGTAGAGCTGGGGCGGCCAGCGGCCGCCGCGCGGCTCCGAGGCTTTTGTTGCACCTCGGCTGGCTGAATAGGGATTTTGTAAAGCGGGACAGATAAAAATGAGCAGCATCATATTGTTTGACAGAATGATCCCGCGTGATGAAGTGTCGGCTCCGAAGGGGGTGAAAATGGTGAATTCCTAAAAACCCAGCCCTCGGCTTCTCCAGCAGCTACTGTTAGCCTGGAGGGACCCAGCGGACGCCGGGCCCACGGTGTCGCATTGAACAGCGTCGGCAAGACTCTGGCTTCCAATGCCAAGTCATTTTTAAGCCCTGATCCTGCCCAGGATCTTTCTCCTCGCGAATGAAAAGAACAATTTTCGAGAGAAAGGCTCGTTTTGATTAAATCTGACATGCTGCTGATAACTCCATGCTAATGTGAAATAATTAACATAATAGCCATAATTAAAAGCACGCTAACAATGCCATAAATTTATCACACAATTTTACTAGCTTTCTGCCCCTAACTGCTCTCTCATCGTTAATTAAACGTGTTGCCTTTTACAGAATGGATGTTTATACATTTCCAATATAAATAAATTCGAAACCATCCTCGCCCGTCTCTCTCTTCTTTCCTTTGGTCTCTCGCCATTTATAGGCACGCGGACTGTGAGTACCAGGTACTGAAAATAAATGAAGTTTTGAGATGTTAAATTTAAACAACATTAAATTAGCCTCTACCCCCCAACCCTCCCCGAAAGAGCTCTGGAGAGGTATGGGGGCCAGTGTTTGTGGGTGCAAGTGTGTTGAAAACACGACACATTGGGCAGTCGAAGTACTCTGCATGGGTTAGGACCCTAGATATCACGTCTGCCTTTCCCAACCTCCTTGGCAAACATCCAGACAAAAAGGCTGGTGATGATGGTCTAATGAGTCTGAAAATTGTCCAGAAGGAGCGGACTTTGGCTTGGGGCAGGTAATGGATCCCAGAAAGGAGGGCTGTCTTTCAATGCCAATGTTTCCTCCATGGTTTATTTTCTCTGCTAAAGAAAGAAGGTAGCTGCCTTGGGTAGAGAGCCGCTCTCCTAGCTTCTCTCAAGGTGATCTCATCTTCCCGGACTGTTAGAAAAGTGCATTTGCGCGCAGGAATAATGACTATACGCTTGCTTCAATGACTTGGTCAAGCGATATCATGGTGCCTGACTTGGAGGGAGAGATAGCACCTGGGGTCGCCTAGGCCTGAGTGGACCTTTCTGCTTCCCACACTCTCTGACCCTGTCCCTCCTCCCGTGTTGACCACTCAAGAATCCAAATTGAGTTGTAATTAATTTCCCCCTTCTCCGTCATAAATTGTTCCATCCACATCCTCTGCTTCCAAGATGCACACACTAAATCTCTCCTCCTCTGGAGACGTCTCAATTTTCCTTCTATCGATCCTGACCCTACTCTTCTTGCCTCCTTTTACTAGAACCTAGGTTCCCCCTCCCCTCCTAGACCTGTTTCACTGGCTTCCCCAGACCTGTACCCTGCCAGTCCTCTGCCTACTCTGCCAGTCCCAGGAGAAGCCGGGCGTCTCTCCATTTCATTCTCATTAGGCGGAATCCGTTCCAACACTTGAGCAGGTGAGGCCGCTGGCTGCCACCTTACTTTTAAATATCTCCTGAGAAGTTTGCTAGCTGACCCGAGTTGTCACTCCGATTCTTAACTGTGTTAGAGTGTGTACCCCTTCTCCCTCAGTGATCCTCAATAATCTTTGGCGACTGAATATTTATCCTTGATCACCATTTCGGTTCCCTGCGTCAGGCCTCTCATCCCAATGCATATCACTTTCCTCGCTTCTTTATTTTTGTCCTAAAGTTTCGCGGTAACTGAGGACATAGGTTTTTAGGTGCAAGCTACAATCTCACCGCTAACTATTTAGCTCGGAATCCAGCAGGCTCCAGGTGGCTTCCCGCGGCGATGAGCCCCCCCCCCCGCACCTTTCTGCCTCCCACCTGTACTACACTACCGACTTAGCTGCTTCCTCTAGCACAGAGGCTGTGCCAAACCTGGCGTTCCTCCGACGGGAAGAAAGCCACAGAGGGTCCCCAAACACAGCGATCACGAGAATCTCTGCAGTCTCCTTTGGAAATCGATATTAAGCCACTAGGCCCGCGCGGGCAACGGGTTTGGGGATAGCAGCCTGAGTGTCTCATCATTTAGCTAATCGAGTCGAAAAGTTTCTGTAGGGGCTGGACCCAGCATCAGATGGTAACACTGATTGAACAAGAGATTAGCACAATAGATCTCTAACCGAGGGGAAGCGTTGCTTTTCACGCTACGCACCGTAATTAATGGTATGAATCAATTAATTTGACTTTTATTGTGTCGAAGGAAAAAGGCGCAACAAATGGAACCGGCAGCTGGGAGTTGTTCACCACCCCCTTCCCCAGAGAGGTTCCAAGGAGATACGCGGGAATGAACCGCCCAGATCCGGCCTTGGCAGAGGGGGAGAGGCAGCCATCAGCGAGGCGGAGAAAGTCTCCTGAGCCAGCTCAGGCTAGCCGGAAAATCGAAATTAGGCTCATTTGGAGACTAACTAAAAAGCAGCAGCAAGAGCAGCCTTGAAGCCAGGGTTCTGGGACGCGCACAAGCACCGGCTAGAGGCTCCGCCATCAAGACCGCGCTCGGGTCCGCTCTGAGCCTTGCGCCCGCCAATATCGCCTGGCAATCCAAGTTCGGCAAAAGGCTTTCCTAAATTTGGAATTTTGGATTGTGTTTTCTTTTCCTCCCCACCTTCCTTTGAGTTGCTTGCACAGTCGCTACTGTGACCTCTTGCCTAGGGTGCTTGGCAGCCAGCTCCAGCTGGTACCTCCTGTCGGTTTCCTGAGAAGACGGTCTAGTCAGCGGAGTAGACGGTTTTTGAGCCAGCGGGTCACAAGTGGTGCAGCTGCAGAAATCAATTCAGGCATGCGTTTTAGGGTCAGGTGTAACCCCCAAGATTAACTGGAAACACAAAACATGGAGATTCCAGACCTCTCAAGATAGTCACTGCCTCCCCTCCCCCTCCCCAATCCTGTTGCCGCCCAACTCGGAGCAGCATTGAAGTCCACACATACTCAAAGAGTTACTGGTATAGATGGGAGAGTTGTGAAATGGGGATAATAGTCAATCTGTGTGTCCTAATGCCTGTAAAAAAGCAAGTTTGCATATTAAAAATATTTTATTAATTTGATATACTTGGGGAAACGGGTCTAGGTGAGGATACAGGGCATGGGAATCAGAGGCACCCTGGCAACCTGGAAGTCCATCACTTTTCCGTTATTTTCTATAAACAATACAGAAATTGTTTCCTCCCTGACTTTCTCCTCTCAATCGCTTATAACCCGGGACTCATAGGTCCTCCTCCCTAGGCCTACAGCGTACAAATTAATCGGGTTTCAAGAGGGTACAATCCATAAGTGCTCTCCTCTGACAAAGAAGCGGCCTAAAGTGAGGGGGAGGGTGGTCGGGACGGTCAAGATCATCCCGAACCTCTCCGGACTGGGAACAGCAGTTCCCCTCGGACGTACCAAGTCCACTCACCTCAGCAGCACGAGGCGCTGACCCTGGGTCACTTTAAAGTTCCCACCCCAGTATCTCTGGGAATTCCCAGTCTCTCCTACCATAGCTGAATTGACTTCACGTGCGCTTGATACGTCCTCGCCTCTTCTTTGGCGCAGATTTCTGCAGAAGTTAAGTCTTGGAGAGTTTGTCTATACTTTAAGAGATAATCCAGCCGGGCAGTGGTGGCGCACGCCTTTAATCCCAGCACTTGGGAGGCAGAGGCAGGTGAATTTCTGAGTCCGAGGCCAGCCTGTTCTGTTCTACAGAGTGAGTTCCAGGACAGCCAGGGCTACCCAGAGAAACCCTGTCTCGAAAAACCGAGAGAGAGAGAGAGAGAGAGAGAGAGAGAGAGAGAATATGAATCCACATTAGTTAGCAGCAAAGGTGAGCCCACTCCCAAGGAGGTCGTGCCCTCCGCTCAGAAGTATAAACCAGATGCTCCCAGTCTTCCAGCCATCCCAGTCGGTGGGCCCAACGCCTCTTCCCCAACCCTCTCCACTTACCCAAGACCGCTGCCGATGCCCGCTCCATTTCCAGTTCATTTCCGACTTTTTTCTGTGCTAAGTCGTTTAACAACTCCAACAGCCAGTTATGGCGTCTTTGTTTATAGATTCCCTGTTATTTTACGTCCTTTTTATTTCTCTGCAACTATCCTAATAGGTTAATCGATAGCTATTCTCTGACCTCAAGAAACCCCAGCTGATGGTGTTGTGACCGTGCGAATATATATATATGTATATATATACTTATACATATATATATGTATATATATATATGCCTGCGTCGAGCCCAGAAAGCTAGGGTAAGACTTGAATAGTTAGATGATTTGGGGGTGATGGGAGGCACATCAGCAGATGTCTTTCTCTGGAATAGCCCTGAAACAGGAGGGGGTCTGAGGCCTAATTAGCAAAAGGAAGCCGGATGTGTTCCCTTAATCCTTGAATCGAAAACAAAACCCCAAAGCAAATCAAAATAATAAGTTTTTTCTTTTTAAAAAAAATCAGAACCTTGTTCTGCATTGTCAGTTGGTCTATATAATATTAGCAAAGAGGGGAGGGCAGAAAAATGCAGGGGGCGGAGAAGGCAGGGTGGTAAGGAGTCCTACGGTCGGGAGGACACTCTTAGGCCCACGCCCTCTCCACCCCCACCCACCCACACTCACGCCCTCCCTGAACCCGGCGCCCGGCTCCAGCGTGGGCAGGGGTCTCCCAACAACCCGAAGAGCCCTCGGGGCCCGCGGGATGCTAGCGCCTAGTCGGTGAGGAGTTGCGCTTCTGTCGTCCCTTTGTTGACAATTCCCTGAACCAACTTGAGTTTGGCCAGCTCCACCGCGGCCCTGACGTCACGCGCGGTCACGTGGCCCCGCCTCCCTCTGGATCTTTAAGTAGAAAGTAATCTATCAGGCCAGTCCTTAAAACGGGACTTTCGACTACCCGGGTTTGGCTTTCCTGTTACCCCCCCTCCACCCCCGCGGTTGCCCCTGCCCGCGCCCTCCTGAGCTGCTTGGTGCCCGGGGTCCCGTGCTTGCCTGGACCGCTCCTGAACCCCACGCCCAAACCAGAGGTCGAGGAAGGCTGGTAAAGTGAGGGGGTGCATCGAGGAGAAACCTCCGGGGTCACGAGCAGTAGCTGCCGCCTCGTAGAGAAGCGTCGAGGACCGCAAGAGTTCGCGAAGCGCGACTGCGGGCGGCGGAGCGCAGCGCCCGCACCCCACGATGCCAGGCCTCCGGGTGTGAGCTGACCCGAGAGGGCCCCGAGCTACCTGTGCCCTCTCCTCCCCCCTCAGCTTTCTTTCGGGGGGCACCCGCACCCCCTTTCCCTGAGCTCCCGGCCGCCGCCACCAACCCCACGGAGGGATGACCCTCTCCGGCAGCGGCAGCGCCAGCGATATGTCCGGTCAGACGGTGCTGACGGCCGAGGACGTGGACATCGATGTGGTGGGCGAAGGCGACGACGGGCTGGAGGAAAAGGACAGCGACGCCGGTTGCGACAGCCCCGCAGGGCCTCCGGACCTGCGCCTGGACGAGGCGGACGAAGGGCCACCGGCGAGCGCTCATCACGGCCAGTCTCAACCGCAAGCCCTGGCACTGCCCACCGAGGCGACCGGGCCCGGGAACGACACGGGAGCGCCGGAGGCCGACGGCTGCAAGGGCGGCGAGGACGCGGTGACAGGCGGAGGTGGGCCCGGCGCGGGCGGCGGGGCGACGGGAGGTCTGACCCCGAACAAGCCCAAGAACAGCCTGGTGAAGCCACCCTACTCCTACATCGCGCTCATCACCATGGCCATCCTGCAGAGCCCGCAGAAGAAGCTGACCCTGAGCGGCATCTGCGAGTTCATTAGCAACCGTTTCCCGTACTACCGGGAGAAGTTCCCCGCCTGGCAGAACAGCATTCGCCACAACCTGTCGCTCAACGACTGCTTCGTCAAGATCCCCCGCGAGCCAGGCAACCCGGGCAAGGGTAACTACTGGACCCTGGACCCCCAGTCCGAGGACATGTTCGACAACGGCAGCTTCCTGCGGCGCCGGAAGCGCTTCAAGCGCCACCAGCAGGAGCACCTGCGCGAGCAGACGGCGCTGATGATGCAGAGCTTCGGAGCCTACAGCCTGGCTGCGGCGGCGGGCGCAGGACCCTACGGACGCCCCTACGGCCTGCACCCCGCGGCGGCGGCGGGCGCCTACTCGCATCCTGCGGCCGCGGCAGCGGCGGCTGCTGCCGCTGCGCTCCAGTACCCGTACGCGCTGCCGCCCGTGGCGCCCGTGCTGCCGCCCGCCGTGCCCCTGCTGCCCTCGGGCGAGCTGGGCCGCAAAGCGGCCGCCTTCGGCTCGCAGCTCGGCCCGAGCCTTCAGCTACAGCTCAACACCCTGGGCGCCGCCGCGGCAGCCGCGGGCACGGCGGGCGCGGCGGGCACCACGTCGCTCATCAAGTCCGAGCCCAGTGCGCGGCCGTCGTTCAGCATCGAGAACATCATAGGCGCGGGATCCGGGGCGCCCGGGGGCTCGGCTGGGGGTGGCGGGAGCGCGGGCGGAGCGGGAGGTGGCGGGGGCAGTGGGGGCGGCGGCAGCGCCCAGTCCTTCCTGCGTCCGCCAGGGACTGTGCAGTCGGCTGCGCTCATGGCCACGCACCAGCCCCTGTCGCTGAGCCGGACGACTGCCACCATCGCGCCCATTCTGAGCGTGCCGCTGTCTGGACAGTTCCTGCAGCCCGCTGCCTCAGCCGCAGCCGCTGCCGCCGCCGCCGTGCAAGCCAAGTGGCCCGCGCAATAGTGATGAGCTGGTGGCCGGGCCGGGCGGCGGCCTCTGGCAGCAGCCTGCGCTTCCAAGCTGTAACGCCCTCTCTGATCATGGTCCATCTGCCCTGGTCCTGGTCCCTCTACCCAATCCTGGACTCTTGCTACCCGCCCCCGACTCTCCAACACCGACCAACAGCGGCCTCCATCCCCTCGCTCACCTAAACTGGCGGAGCAAACTCACCACGCGTCCGCTGGGAATAACTTTCCGTACAGGTAAAACTGATAACCGAATTTCCAAAAGCACCCCGACGGCGCCTGTGCTCTCAGTACTGTGCGGGTGCGAGGGAAATTCTTTGTACATATTTGTATAAAAATCATTGACTTTCCTTTTGGGGTTTTTATTTTTTTAAGAAAAGAAAAAGCAATTCAGTAGATTTAGAGCTTTGAACTTTCATTTTTTTGAAGGTTCACCGCAGTTTTATCTGAGAAAAAGAATGTATAAAGACGTTGGGAGATTTTAAATACAAAAAAATTTTTTCAAAAAGGCGAAGTGTCGTTGTATTATAAAAGTCTGTTTATATATGAATGAATATATATGGTATTCTAAATGTTATTCCATCGTGTTGTACACAATTTTGTAAATAAATTTTTAAAATGCTCAGCCTAGTGTTTTAAATGTTTAAAATGGCAAGGTTTTACAATGGAATTTGCAATGTCTTCCCCAGAAATTTTACCAGTCTTAAATAATGACCTTTTCAAACTTTGCAAATTCACAATTTGGGTATAGAAACATTTGAATTTGAAAATGGAAAGCGTATTTAATTTAAATTATATTAATATGTGACTTTTCACATAAAGCCACAATAAGGGTGACAATCCCATTCATATCAAGCCACTGTGAATGACTAGCGGCTCCTGCAAAAGCATGCTGTCCTTAAAAATCTAAGCAACAGCAGTCTTGTTCATTTTAAAGAACGTTGGTCTAATACAGCCCCCCAGGCAAACTTACCAGGACTTTTTGGTCATTTGAATTGTCCTTTCAAGAGCAAAATTCCAAACATCTCCTATTTTAGCATTTAAACCTCGGGTGTTGAAATTACCTTTTATCCCTTAAGTGGAACTGCTAAATCCCATTGATTTTTAAATTCACACGGTATCATTTTAGCCTTTGCATTGGAATAGTATCTGCATTACGAAGATAGGCAACAGATCTTAGGGTTTATTTTTGGTTTTTGTTTTTTTCCCGAAAAATGTCAAGTAAGATTCCTCTTGTTTCCATTGCAATTATCAATTCACATAACTAGATATCTGGAGGATTCCTGAAGCCGGAACCCCTCCTCTCAAGCTTTTCAGAAGGCCAAGGAATCATAATAAATACCCTTCTAAAAACAGGTTCATGTTACCTCCACCCTTTTTTTCCTACCTTAGCCAGATTAGGGTTTTTTTATTTATTTATTTTTATTTTTTATTTTTTATTTTTTTTTTGCTTGTTTGTTTGAGAGAGAGAGAGGGAGAGACAGATCTAAGGTAGGAGTGGGAAATGTCCTTGTAGATTATTTTAGGTATGCATTTCAGCTGTTTCAATGTTTTAGGTAAAGTAGAAATGAAACGTCTAGACATAGGCGGTCTGTTGGGCCACCACCAGCATGTCCTCAAGCCGCATCAATTCTAATTATTTTGTAATTAATTTAGCTGTTACAATTACTTATGTGAAATCAGTTTTTAACTCTGGGAATCATAGGTAGCAGCGATGTCAACTACACCCTGCGAACGTCTTGTCGGTAAAACCCAGTGTCAGAAGTGTCCACTCCTCGCTTCCCACTCGGAAGCCTACTGAGCCTTATTCT
>CM052702.1:93170135-93181131 GCA_028551405.1 Uromys caudimaculatus
GTGGGTTTTTTTTTTTTTTTTTTTTTTTTTTTTTTTTTTAGACAGGGTTTCTGTGTAGCCCTGGCTGTCCTGGAACTCACTCTGTGACTAGGCTGGCCTCGAACTCAGAAATCCACCTGCCTCTGCTTCCCAAGTACTGGGATTAAAGGCTTGCGCCACCACTGCCCAGCAAGAGTTTTAACTTGATAAACAAGAACCCGATAATGAGCACTACTGAAGACGCTACTGTAACGTTCAGAGAGGAGAGTTTTACTTCGGGCGCGTCCCTTCTAATCTCCTTTTACAAGGAAAACTAAACGGATCTAAATTGGTTTGTGCGTTGTAGCTATAAAAGTCACAAGTTGTTTCACAGTTGTGTCTGGCTAATCGGTTTTTACACAAACAGCAAATGGTACACGATTTGTGCAAACACACAGAGGTTACTTCTAAATTTAGCTGGCACCCCTGGGAAAAGAGAAAGGCAGGGCTTCTTGAATTCACTTTTAGCCTCAAGAAGCTGCTGATCCAAGGCTTCTAAATGACATTGGATAACAGGGGCCTCATTCCATCCCTGATCCTTTGTTACTTATAAAATTACTCGCTCATATTTCCGCGCATAGCAGCAATACCGGCCGAGCCTGAGCATGCATCGTGACACTCGGACACAAGCTGCCGCTTGAGTTCTGCAGGGCCTTTTCCAGCGATGCATTAGGCGGCGCGGTGTACAGACCGCTGCAACTTTCCTTCCGATCACTTTCTCAAACAACAAACAGCCTCTTTCCCGTGTATTTGGAGGGTAAGAGGACTCATGCCCAAACGCCATTAGCCAGTGGTTATTGAAAGTCCTGCTGTAACAGCAGGAAAGTAGAGCCCAGCCATACCCTTGGAAAAGAATTGAGCTTAAGCTGTTTAAATAGCGAAGGTGTAGAGAAAACAAGGAAATGAAAAAAATGTAGATAAATGTACTCAAGCACTCAGTAGGGTGGAGCAAGCTTTAAACCCGGGTTTGATGTTTTTAGACACTTGTGATAAAAAGCGATGAAATCCCTCTAAAACTTGGATTTTAAAACAGTGCGATTACCACCTGCTTTTTATTATAGTTTTAAAAAGAGAAATTTAAAAAAAAAAAAAAAGAAGGGCGTAAATAAAGGAAGCAGGTTGAGTATAAAAGGGAAGATGCTAGCCTTTTAGTTACACTACGGTTTAAGCATTCCCGGCTTCCTCAGGCACGGATTTCCAGACAATCAATTCACTCTCAAAGCCTGGGTCTCCTAGCGTGACCTCAGGGTGGAGTTCCCGAGTAGGCCTCTCACCCCGTCGCTAGCGGGAATGCAGAGATTCTAAAGGTTCAGGAAAAAAAAAAAAAAAAGTGAAATACTCGTCCTAGCTGAGCAGAACTGTAGCTGCAATAGTAGATGTGGCCTGTAGGGGGCGACGAACAGGTGGAAAACTATGGAGCTGTTATTGAAGATCCAACGCTAGACCTACACTCCCTCGCCCCCACCCCCTCCCAAGACCTCTTCCTAGCCAGGCTCTGAACCAACCCCCTGACACCATCCTTCATCCTCAGGTCCTGGAACTACCAGGTCGAATCTCTGAGAAGCTGCTTTCCTTGGTCCGTGTCCTGAAAGGGACAGGGTCTCGAGGCGAATTTGTCCTAGAAATTATGAAACAGTGTAATTTAGTGATGAGAAAACACTGTCTCGGAAGCAATTAAGAATTACATTTGAAGTTATTTATTTTACACGGCTTTATGGGAAGAACCTTGGTAGGGAAGAGAGAATGAAAAGAGAGTGGGGGGCGGGCGGGGAGGGACGTTTTAAAGTGACTGCCTTGAGAAACTGACCTGAAGAGAATGTGAACTGAAAGAAAGCCAGCTACAGAGACATGAGTCTATGCAACTCTACCTGTGTCCCAGGGGGATGTGGGCTGCAGCAGGACCCAAATAGTCGGGGCAGGGTGAGAGTGGAGGGGGCAGCAGGGTGAGAGAGGCCTCGCAGAAGGTATCCCAACCAGGTATATTCTTTAGCTTTGGTCAACGGCCTGTATTTTGCTTTTGGTTTTATTAAATCTCTCCAGTTGTTTGATTCTACCTGCAGAATTAGGTTTGTGTCAGTGGGGGTGGAGGGCTGTATAAACTGTGAAGTGCCCCACGGTCATGCTGGTCTCTCTCCTTTCTCCGCCCCTCATGGTCTCTAGATAGAGAAACAATCCTGCTCTAAACACCGGTAGTGTTAGCATTGGTTTTGAACGTCTCGATTTCATGTTTGCAAGAGTTTTCCAGGATGGGTCACAGAACCAGTCCCAGCCCCCTGTGGCAGCTCAGAGTGGCATGCCCAAGATTCCAGGTTCAAATCGTCCTGGACCACGCCCTGTGCCCTGGAAGGAGAGTACCCACCCTCCCACCCGCACCGCTGAGGGGGTATTCCTCTCTGGCCTTGTATTACTTCCCCGCCTGTGAGTTTGCTTCCACTTACCCGGGCAAGTGGGGAAATCGAAGACCTCCGCTGACAGAAGCCTATTAGCTCCAGGCCTGGCCTCGGAGGTGAGTTAAAGATAATCACATCGCAAAAAAGCCTAAAAAGACAACCCTCCTTCACCGCCCTCTAACTGCTGACTGGGGGGGGGGGGGGGGCACCTCTTAATAACAGCCAGCTTATTCCCCACCGCAGTCCGCTTCTCGTGTCCTCTTAGGAATGCACGAGCCATACTTTGCTCTCTGGGGTAAAACTAGCCAAATAGGACTGTTTACCTAATTTGAAAAGAAACCTAAGATGAGCGCAACCATCCTGGTTTTACTTATCCACATGTTGTGTTACATCGGAATTAGATTTTTCTCTACATTTTGTAAAGAATTAAATTAGTCCCCTTCCCCGTTTTAACCATAAACCAATGCCAAAAGCTGCTTTCCTCAGAGGACTTTGTGTTTTTGCACACAGTTCCATCCGGCCAGGGGTGGGAACGAAGGGGAGCATCATTTCCTTCCAAAGCTCACACCTAGAATACCGGCTTTACAGCAAGTGTCAAGGAGAGTCCTCTCCTTTACACATACATAGCTCCAAAAGACTCCGTGACTTGCCCAAAGTCACCCATCAGGTCAAGCTCTGTTAGTAGTCATGGGATAGAAACGTGTTCCTTACCAGGGAAGGACTGCGCCATCTGAGGAAAAGAAAACAGCTAGCTCTGGGGCAAACGAAGGTGGGGGAGCTGGTGAAGAGAAGCGCCAGGCATGGGCAGCTGCGGGAGGGCGGCAGACTTGGGCCTTCCCTCCACCCCGCTGCCTTCCCTTTTCATCCCGGGGACTGGAGCCTCGGGCACCGAACTGGACAGCTCTGCCCGGACCGACGGCGGCTTGACCTTTCCGGGAGAATTAAGAGGGGAAAAACCCGGGGAGTTAGGCCAGAAGCTCTCTTGGCCCAGTGGCCGGCAGCCCAGCCACATCGCTGCAGTGTCAGGAATGGATGTCATCGGTGTCTCCCACCTGCTTTCTGGGCATCACCCCCTACATCAGCCTCGAGGGTTCCAGCTCTCCCAGCCTAGAAGTGTAAATGGGAGAAAGACCTGAAACACATTAGGAAGGCTACCCAGCTCGGAAAGGCACCCACTGTGAAGATGTCTTGGAGAGGGATACAGGATAGGCACAAGCCCCCTGCCTGGGTCCTGCGTGCGCTCGGGAGGCAACCGATGGGAGGCAATTTCCCCCAGAGTTAACCTTGGCAGTAGAAGCCGCCGATGGGATGGCAGGTAAGTTAAGCCATGCTCGGCTGTAGCTGAGGACCTCAGGAAGAAGCACCCATACTCCACCATGGCCCGCGCCTGTGAGGCTTTAGAAGGGACCCCGCATTAGAAGAGTCCTGAGAAGCAACTTTTGATTGCTTTTCTCTCAAGACTCCTCCCACTCCTCTCAACAAATGGTAGACAGGTCTCAGTCTTCTTCTAAAGCGCACCCTTTGCCCTTGTTACATACTTTCCGCAAAGGGCGCATGTCCGGTTCATGGGGAATTTTGCACTACTATAACCTCAGGCGCTAAGTTTTCTCTTTGCTCTCAGGCTCTACCCCTGAACGCAGCGCCTCCTCCAGGAAGCCTTCCTCAACCTTCTTCCAGCTTAGGTTAGTCACTCCTTTCTCTGAGGTCACCCATGCGTGCTAATGAATCAGCTATTCATGCTCTCTGTTTTCCCCGATGAACCCCTTACTACCTAACCCTGCTGGGCACAAGGGGACATTCAGATTAGAAGCATTTGACCTCAAGCATGGATGGGGCTTGGAGACTCTGAGCTGGTCAAACTGGGTCTTAAGAGTTGGAGGGACTGTTTTCTTTTTGTCCTTTTCTCCGGGACTTTTCTTTATAATAAATGCTTTTATAAACACCCTGTTAATTTTTTAGATGAAGATTTTTAAAAGACATTTATTAGAGATCTAAAACGTGTAAGATACATGAGCTGTTCTTTGGATTTTCTGAGTGGGTTTTTTTTCTACCACCATAAAATCGACCAAAGATTTTTTTGCCTGAAATACCAGCAGTTACTTCTGCTCCCATGTAATGGGATCCCCCTCCAACTGCCTGCTTCAGCCAGTGGGTGCTTCGGCTTTTGCACTGAAAAGAAGACCACCACCTCACAGAGCAGTCCTTCAAACGTAGGGCATCCTTACTTGAAAGTCTTTGTTCCAAAAGATTATTGTATTTCCCTGGGAAAGGGCAATAGCTTTGTTTTGCTCAAGTTTTTATAGGAAAGATGGTCCCAGTATATGTTGGGATTTTGTATCTTTGAAACACAAAGAGTCCATTGTGGTTTCGCAGCTGCAGTCAAGCCAGGGTAGGTATGGTGGTACCCCATTATGGTCTGGGGACCTTTCTCCAGGATCCATGTAGATACCACCTTACCTGGGATTGGATGCAGACCACAGAGACGACAAGTCTCACAGAATGGTTGCTAGCATTTTGTGCCTCACTACCTTCAGACAAAAAGTACTTTTAGAGAGTTCAATAGGGCTGTAGAGATGGTTCAGCAGTTAAGAGCAACAACTGCTCTTCCGGGGGACCCAAGTTACATTCCCAACACACACATGGCAGCTCACAACCATCTGTACCTCCAGTTCCAGAGACTCCAAAGCCCTCTTCTGGTTTCTGCTGGCACCAGGCACACACATGGTGTGTGTGTGTGTGTGTATATATATATATATATATATATATATATATATATATATATATATATATATATATATATATATATATATATATATATATATTTACACACACACACACACACACACACAACACACACATACACATAGAATAAAAATTTAAAAAGGTTAAATAAATTGCTCTTTCATTTTATGTCCCTGGCATAAAAGTCACCTTCCAGAGCCAGGTGTGATGGACATGCCTGCAGTCCCAGCACCCAAAAGGGACATGGATCAAGAACTCAAGACCAGCCTCATACCTAGAATGCTCAAGTTCAATCTTGTTTATTTGAGAGCCTGTGCCACATCACTCCCTAAAGTCATCTCTTACTTGTAACACACTAAAGCCATTTGACTTATGAAAGTAGGAACTTAGATGTCTTTAGAAGATATTCAGGGCTGGAGAGATGGCTCAGGGGTTAAGAGCACTGACTGTTCTTCCAGAGGTTCTGAGTTCAATTCCCAGCAACCACATGGTGGCCCACAATCATCTGTAATGGGATCCGATGCCCTCTTCTGGTGTGTCTGAAGACAGGGACAGTGAGTACACAGTGAAATAAATAAATAAATAAATAAATAAATCTTTTTTTTAAAAAAAGAAGATATTCATGCATGTCCTTTAATACAGAGCAAGAGGAAATCTCATGTTATCTGGTCATTGCTTTCCAACTGGGATCAAGCAAATGTGAGTGTGGATCGTTTGACAGAGGTTTTTGCAGATTTATACCTCCGTTTGTGTGGTCCCTATAATCTCAGCCTTACATGGCTCTGCTAGCTTCCTGCTCTGCATTCCTGCAGAGTCCAGCACCTCCCACACATGAGTCTTGCCTACTGGAATCCCAGCCAGGGTGAAACATGTGCTTTATTGATGGTGTACCACCAGGAATTGGGGCCATATGATAAAGTTTCTCTTGCTACTAGAAGATAATGCAAGAAGTGGTAGATTGGATGAAAAGACATGATTAATTTCCAGCCCTAGTCTCGACATTGTATGAGTGTGGCCAGTGTGTGTGTGTGTGTGTGTGTGTGTGTGTGTGTGTGTGTGTGTGTGTGTAAGAGAGAGGGGGATGAAGTGACAGGAGACAACATGTCATGTGCATGTGTGGCATTTAGAGGATAACCTTGTGGAGTTGGTTCTTTCCTTCCACTCTGCTGACTATACTCCTGGGCAAGCATTACCGCATAAACCGTCTTGCCAGCCCTGAAGACTACCATTGAAGATTTAGCTGAAAGACAGAAGTTATAGTATAATAACTATCATTTAGATTTTTTAAAACTTTTTGAGTAACTGTTTAAAAATTTAAAGATTTTTTTAAAAGTTTGATTTCACTTTTGCCTTGATTTAAGATATCTGTCATCCTAAGCCATCTGTCTTTCAAATCTCTGGCTCTGTAAAGACATTGCTAATATGTACATTAGGAAACCTAGTATCCCTTCTGTCTTAGTTAGGGTTTCTATTCCTGCACAAACATCATGGCCAAGAAACAAGTAAGTCAGGCAGTGGTGGCGCACGCCTTTAATCCCAGCACTTGGGAGGCAGAGGCAGGTGGATTTCTGAGTTCGAGGCCAGCCTGGTCTACAGAGTGAGTTCCAGGATAGCCAAGGCTACACAGAGAAACCCTGTCTCGAAAAACCAAAAAAAAAAAAAGAAAAAAAGAAAGAAAGAAAGAAAGAAAGAAAGAAAGAAAGAAAGAAAGAAAGAAAGAAAGAAAGAAAGAAAGGAAGAAAAGAAAAGAAACAAGTTGGGGAGGAAAGGGTTTATTCAGCTTACACTCCATGCTGCTGTTCATCACGAAAGGAAGTCAGGACTGGAACTCAAGCAGGTCAGGAAGCAGGAGCTGATGCAGAGGCCATGGAGGGATGCTGCTTACTGGCTTGCTTGCTTTTGGCTTTGCTCAGCTGGCTTTCTTATAGAGCCCAAGACTACCAGCCCACAGATGGTACCACTCACAAGGGGCCCTCCTGCCTTGATCACTAATTGAGAAAATGCCTTAGCGCTGGATCTCATGGAGGCATTTCCTCACCTGAAGCTCCTTTCTCTGTGATAACTCCAGCTTGTGTCAAGTTGACACACAAAACCAGCCAGTACACCTTCTACCATCCAGAAGGCCCTGTGCAAAGAGGTGCAAAGAGGTGCAAAGAGATGGTGAGCAAGGCTACCTTCCACTTTGGGAAGCATTATTCAGGTGTAGCTTATTCGGTTTACAAATTTAATAGGTTGCTGCTTTCTTATGTTGCCTTAAAAATATTCTTACATCAAAGGAGATGAAATTTAAGAAACCATTTTATTAAATTTATTAATCATAAGAGTTAAAAGCATCATCTGAGAGATATCTACTGTGTTTTAAATTCTCTCTCTCTCTCTTTCTCTCTCTCCTTTCTCTCCCCTCTCTCTTTCTTGACAGGGGAATCTTGCTCTCTATAGCCTAATGTGACTTTGAGCTTGTGATAACTTTCCAGCCTCAGTCTCAAGTGCTGGGATTGTAGGTTTCCTCCACAATGGTCTGGCTTGCTGGTTTTCTCGTATGTGGCTCTTAATCACAGTTATCTAGCCTCTCTGTTTCTGTTTCCTTGTTTGTAAAACAAGAATCAGAACATGAAGATTTACTTTGATGATTCTGACAGGCTTAACGATGGTGACAGCTCTTGGCTCTGCAGTTTTGCTGATCTTATTGTGGTCACATTTCTATGAGGCCACCTTTATTTTTTTTTTTTCCTCTGATAACATATACCAAATAGTTGTAACATTTCATATTTAAAAATGAAGTTGCTGGGACCACTGTCTTTCCCATCTGTTTGAGTTAGGTATCATTTTTGTGTTCTCACAACTTAACAAATGTGAAGCAATTTACTCTGTGGTGCTGCTTGGTAAATCACTTTCTCACTTTCAAGATATTTTTCAGTCTTGTGGATGAGAGGTCTTGACAATAGTCATTAAAGATATGATAGCGTTTTCCACAAGCACAAGGACATGTGCCTATGTCTCTTTGCTGAGCTCTGGTCTGGGTAGACTAATTTTGACATTCCTTTCTTCTATGTCTACCCTGAAATTTCACTAGAGGAAGTTACTCCCTGCCAAGACTGGATCTGATTAGGCCAAAGTCCAAGTGCTAGCTTATGAAAACCATCTTGGTCATCTACCTGTCTAATGACACAATAGGAGAATGAGCTAGAAGTGAACTGACACTGTTGGGTGTGGTAACACACCCGTAGTGCCAGAGGTGGCAGGAGGCAAGAGGATCACTGTGGATTTGAGGTCTGCCTAGGCTCAGAGCAACGCGCTGCTCAGAAACAAACAACCCCCTGTAGCTCAGTGGGTAGAACGCTTGCCTAGCGTGGGCAGAAGACTCTGGATTTTATCGTGAGCACTGCATAAAACAATGTGGTAACGTACTTGGGAAGTAGAGGCCAGAGGATGAGGTCAAGGTCAGGTTAGTGAGGTGGTTGTAAACGCACTTGCCAGGGAATTCCAAGGACCTGACTTCTATATTTCCAGAATCCACAGCTGAAGAAAAGAACAGACTTTCAAAGCTTATGACACACACACACACACACACACACACACACACACACACCACCACCACCACCACCACCACCACCACCACCACCACTAATAATAATAATAAGTTAAAAAACATCATTTTTAAGGTTGATGAGATGGCTAAGTGAGTAAAGGAGCTTGCTCAGAAGGTCTGGTGATCTGAGTTTGACCCTCTAAACCTCTGGAGAGAACCAACACCACACAATTGTCCTCTGAGCTCCACATTTGAAACTTGGCATTCATGAGTACATACACTCATCACGCGCACACAGGGACACACAAATAACTTCTTGTTTTTGTTGTTTTGTGTTTGCTTGTTAGTTTTTGAAACAGGGTTTCTCTGTATGATCCTGGTTGTTCTGGAACTTACTCTATGGACCAGGCTGGCCTCGAACTCAGAGATTCACCTGCCCACGCCTCATGAGTGCTTTGATTAAAAGTGTGAGCCAACACTGCCCAGCTCACAGATAAACAATTTTTAAAAATTATTTAGTTTATGAAATTATTTAGTTTATGTGAGTATACTGTCACTGTCTTCAGACACACAAGAGGGCATCAGATCCCATTACAGATGGTTGTGAGCCACTATGTGGTTGCTGGGAATTGAACTCAGAATCTCTGGAAGAGCAGTCAGTGCTCTTAACCCCTGAGCCATCTCTCCAACCCTGATAAATAATTTTTTTTTAAATTAAAAACATAAAGAAGTCCAAGGTTATTCCAAGGTACATATCAAATTTGGGCCAGCTTGGCATACCCGAGACCCCAGGGTAAAACAACAAGAACAACAACGTCAGCTGGCTTTAGGTTCAGGTAGCTTCCACGAGATTCTGGACTACAGATGATGACACTCTGGTTAGTAGGCATTGCCAAACAGTTTAGTTAATCAAGTTAAACCAAGCCTCAATTAAAAAGTAAGAGAGAAAATGAAAAAAACAAAAAACAAAAAACAAAGCATTTCAATGTGAAGCAGCCCCGAATTTCCCTCACTAGACA
Organism: Uromys caudimaculatus; assembly: GCA_028551405.1. Lineage (NCBI taxonomy): Eukaryota > Metazoa > Chordata > Mammalia > Rodentia > Muridae > Uromys > Uromys caudimaculatus. The sequence goes on from CM052702.1 coordinate 93,179,834, forward strand.
TGGAATGCAGGGAAGTGAATGGCTGGTGGCTGGAAGCTGCCAGCTCTGTACTAGTCTCAACTCCCCGTGCCTTTTACAGTGGGAGTGTCTCGATTCCAGAAGTACTATGTTTGTGCTGAAGCATATTCTCTGTCTATTGTACAACTGGGCTTCTAGATGGGAGTCCACTCCTACAGCTAGAGCTCGGACACTAGACGTGTGCACTGCAACGGCAGACTGGACGGATGTCTGTGGATTTTTTTTCTTTTATTGAAGATATATTTTTTCCATACCGTATATTATAATTATGGTTTCCCCTCCCTTTACTCCTCCTGGTCCCTTCCCCACTTCCCTCCCATCTGGATTCAACGCCTTTCTGTCTCTTGTTGGAAAACAAACTGGCCTCCAGGGGATTATAAGATTCAACACAAATGAACAGACTGGAACAGGACCAAACAAACAAACTGATCAGAAGAAGCCCAAGAAACGGATATGGACAAAGAGACACTCTCATTCACACGTTCAAGAATTTCACAGAAAGACAAAACCAGAAGCATTTGCATAATATGTACACACAACCTGTGGGGTTAAAAATAATAAAAGTTTTAAAAAAATTTAAAAGCACCCCGAAACAACAGACATTATTGGAAATAAATAAATAAATAAATAAATAAATAAATAAATAAATAAATAAATAGGAAAGGAAAGGACTTGCCTGCTCCTAGATATGGTGGAGGAGAACGTTTATTATAGACAAAGGGGGGGAGCATCGGGTCATGACCCTGAGCCAAGTAGGGAGAGGGGGAGGGGAAAAGAGAGAGGAGCCAAGTACAGCAGCCAGGAGGCCGAAGGTACAGAAAGGGGCAGGTAACCAAAATGTCTGGGTTATATAGGGAAGAGCCTTTGAGGGACGCGCAGCCCAGCCCTCGGGCTGAAGTGTTCAGGGTAGAGGGTGGGGCATGTCAGCCATAGGGACTAAGGGATGCTGGGAAAACATGGTGGCCAGGTCTGCTTTGATATGTTAAACAGGCACCTGAGCTGCTTGTCTCCAGATATGAAACTTAACAGTTATGAGAACTCCAAAGAACCTCCAAAGTTATCATTGAGTTCATTTTCTATCGGCTGCCTACTTCAGGGCATATGGCATGGCCTTAAAAGTAGATTGTTTCCCCAGAGAGACTCCGTTGGAGAAAACTAAGTTTTCATTTGCAAGTGATTATCAGTTGGAGATGGAGATGGGTTAGGGACGACGGGGGGTGGGGGGAGGGCGGGGGGGTGGTGGGAGGGCGGGGGGGGGGGAGTATTGACAATTGACATCT
>CM052702.1:93181631-93200377 GCA_028551405.1 Uromys caudimaculatus
CCCCCCCCCCCCCCCCCCCCGCTCCGGGCCTCACTCGCTCCGGCCTGGTTGAGTTGTTTCACGTGAAGTGCTAACAGGCTGAGGATACAGTCTCGGGATGGGAAAAGCATTTGTATTCAGCTTCTCATTTCCCACCCTACATTTGCTGAGTGGTTTTGTTCCTTTGAAGAAAGAGCCAGCCATACCTTGAAGAGACAGGTGTGGAAGCTCACGCCGCAATCCCTGAACTCAGGGAAGTGGAGATGTTGAGGCAGGAGGATCTGGGCTGCGAAGAGTTTGAGGCCCAGTTATGTGGTAAAAGACTGTGTCAAACAAACCCACTTTTCCTGTGTTGAAATCCTAACCCACAAGGCGACACTAGCAGGAGGAGTGACCTTTGGCAGGTCAGTGGGTTCCCGAGAACAGGTGAAGAGGAGCAGTGCTTTTTGCTTGTCTGTCCTAAGCATTTCACCTTGTGTATGTAGAGAAAACAGCCTTGTTGCACAACTTAGGAATATACTATAAAGGTAACATAAAATAGAGTCATCAAAGACTGTATGAGCCAAGAAAGTAGGTAAAAATTGTTTTAAAATGCAGCCAAAGTGCTCACTCTTCTTACAGACAACCCAGGTTCAGTTCCTCGAAACCACATTGGTGGCTCACAACCATCCAAAAGCACTTTCGTGGGGCATATAAACTCATACAGACAACATACTCAATTCACATGAATTAAATAATTTTTAAAAAATTAATTAATTAAACCAGACAAGGCGGCACATTTAATCCCAGCTCTTGAGAGGCAGAGGCAGGTGAGTCTCTGTGAGTTTGAGGCCAGCCTGGTCTACAGAGAGAGAGAGTTCCAGGACAGCCAGGGCTGCACAGAGAAACCCTGTCTCAAAAAAGAAGATAGTAGTAGTAGTGGTAACAATAACAAGAAGAAGGAGAAGAAGGAGGAAGAGGAAGAGGAGGAGGAGGAGGAGGAAGGAAGGAAAGTAGATATCTCAAAGAAACCTCTTAGCTCTCCTACCTTCTGAGACCACTGTGAGCAGATGGCCATGTTCAGGAAGTCATTTCTCACACTGATCTGTCTCAGGAACAGGCTTTCTCCCTCCAGAACTATAGGAATCATTTCTGTGGTTGATAGAGTCCAAGAGGCTGTAGACCCAAGTGGATAAAAGAATCACCTGTAAAGACACGGATTCTTTAGCAAGCATGGTAGTTTATGCCAGTTTACGCACTGGCGAAGCAGAAATCCTGGGCTACAGGGTGAGGTCTTGTGCAAACAAAGGGAGCTGGGTGTGGTGGCATGTGCCTTAATCCCTGCACTTGCCAGATACAGGTATGGTGGTAGGTGGAGCTCTGTGAGTTTGAGGCCAGCCTGGTTTACAGAGCTTGTTCCAGGACATCCAGAGAGCCAGGGTGTGTATGTGGAGGGGGGGGGGGGGAACGACGATGGCCTGAGTTTGACCCCAGGACCTACTCCCACGAGTTGTCTCCTGATCTTCATACATGTGTCCTGACAAGCTTCCCTGGGTGTACACACAATAAATGGACGTAATAAACATGATAATGATAGATTAGACCTTCCTTTACTTGTCACAGTCTGCACGAATGGAACGCATAGTAACATTCTGTGGGGACACTTTAGGCCAGCCGCTCTTACTTCAGTGGCCATGGTGCATTGACTCATCTTGGCCATTTGGTCACTAAATGTATGCTGTCGTGTGGAGGTGGAGAGTGGAGGCAGGCAGAATCACCTGAGTGACCCTTAGGCTGTAATACAGCCTGGTAATGTTCCCGGACAATTATTTAGCTGTGCAAAATTTTATACACAGGAAAGGTGAAAATTTTTTGTGCCAAGAATTTTCTATCCTCAGCAAGCTCCCATTAACATCCGGATATGTTTGCCTCGTCACATGCTTGGCTCCTCTGCCCACCCTTTCTGTGTTCTGTCTTTCTGACCATCTCACTTTTCAAATTACAATTACAAAGTAGGACCCTGCTGCAGTATTTTTGTTTTATTTTGATTCTTGAGCCAGGGTTTTGTTTGTTTTGTTTTGTCTGCTTTTGTCTTTTTTTTTTTTTTTTTTTTGGGGGGGGGAGGGTCTCACTATGTAGTTCTGGTTCTCTTGGAACTCACAGAGATCCACCTGCCTCTGCTTCCCAAGTGCTGGGAATAAAGGCACCGCCCCAGCCTCCTGCTGCAATATTTGAAATGCTAATTTTGCTCTCCTTCCTCCATCCCTATGTCCCTCCCTCCCTCCCTCCCTCCCTCCCTCCCTTCCTTCCTTCCTCCCTCCCTTCCTTTTTAATTCTTGGAATACTAAGAATTCCATTGCCACTGCACTACTTTTGTGACTAGCTTTTGATTCTCACAGAGATTTCCTGTGATCTCTGAGGTTCTCTGAGAGTCAGAAGCACAATGGCAACTGGACCTGCCTGGCTCAGAAGTCTAGACCTCCCACCTACTAGTGATGGAATCCTTATGATGTCTCTTGGAATCAATGTTCTGTGTAGTAGTCTGAAGAAAAACCTGCTTCAGTAAGTTATAGTCGTTCTCCTTCGTCATATGATTCTGCTTGCAATTATCCCTGAAGTTTATAAAAACAGCAAGTAATATCTGGGTGTAGTGATACAATCCTTTAAGCCCAGGACTTAGAAGGTAGAGACAAACAGATCTTGTGAGATCGAGGCCAACCTGGTCTACATAGCAAATTTTAGGCTGACCAGAACTATATAGTGAGACCCAGTCTTAAGAAACAGAACACGAATGGGTCCGGCCTTGTGTGAGTCTGCTGCTTCTGATCACAGGCGTTGAGAATTGAGATCAGGACCGTGTCGTGCCCTTAGGACAGTGTTCATCAGCACTTCATTCTCTCTTCAATGTTCCCTGAGATGAGGTGGGAGTGATATGGATGTCTCATTTAGGGCTGAGAACATTCAACAGTCATGTGCTTGATCAGTTTTGAGTTTCTTCAGTATCAGCTATCCACAGCAAATGAAGTCTCCTTGACCAAAGTTGATAACAGCAATAAGCTGTGGGCACAGACAAGTATTTAAGGGCAATTTGACAGGCACATTGTGTTCATTTAGACAAAAAAAGATGTAGTAATTTTCCTACTAGGGCCTACAGCCTTCCCAACGTGGGCTTTTGACCCACTGTACAAAACATGAACTTCCATCTGTGGAGCAGGCCTCAAAACCAGTCATCAGTAATGGGTTACACTAATAATAATCATGCCACTATTATGCCAGAAGATACATTTTGCCAGGAATGCTGAGCTGACAGTGTAGCATTTGAGATCCAAGACCAAGTTGGATCATGGTGACAAGACTCCCCTTGACTTGTACAGTATCTGTTAGGACTGCAAAAGCTCACCACCAGGGAGGAAGCTTCCAGCTTAACACCAGCTTGACTTTTCTATGTCCAGTGACCAAAGCACACAGTTCATTCAGCGATAGGGTCTTACAATTTGTTCCCATAAGCAACTAACTGCAGTGGTAATAAGTCTGTCTCATTTTCAGGCCTCCTGGGGCCAGTGACTGGTGAGGAGGTACCCCACTCCTGATACTGAGATTTTGTGTTTTCTGAGTGTCTTTTCCCCACACACTCACGGTACCTTCAATCACCTTTTAAATGGTTGTTTTAAAGTTTACCTGCACAAAACAGTTGTAGGATTTGTCTCATCCTGTTTGGTATCAGCTATATTTTACTGAATGTTATGCAGTGTTCTCATTTGAACGGAAATATTCAGCTCTTTAAGACTTGGGCATAAACAAAACTTAAAAGACCCAGAAAGTAAACAACTCCCAAGTCTCAGGATTTAGCTGAAATGTGCAAGATTCACAAAGCTCCTCTCTAAGGTTGAATAATCTGTAGTAGCTGCTAAGGACAAGAGACTCCCCAAGTGGAGGAGCTGCCTAGAGGAGGCTGCTCCAGCCATCAGGCTACCTGCAGGTCACGCAGGGATGCAGCTTTCATGAGTCATCACTCAGGCTGAGACGGGCCTTGGGTAGCACAATCGTCTTTGAGTCATCTATACTCCTGCAAGTAAACCTCACTCACATTCAGGTAAATAGTCCCAATTAACTCATTTGTTCACCAAATTGGACTGTAAGGGGATCATGCCTTTGAGCTTCTGTTAGTTCCTTATCTGGAATTAGTAGACTTTTGCTCATGTCTCCCTAGAAAAGTCACTCAACACCCAACCATAAAGCCCTCATGATGCCTGTGCTTGGCCCTTGCACCCTGTGTAACTTGGTCTCCCACTCTCTCTCCTTTAAGTGTGTTTGCATGTCTTTCAACAGCTTTTATAAATCTGGAAAGCACTGAGAGGTTAGCATCGTATCATCTAGGTAATGAAACCTTCCTGCAAAGGGTGAGCAGGTTCACTGAAGGGCTGTCGTCCACCACACTAAGCAAAGCTACTTGACCTCAGGAGTCATCATCTGAAGAGATACTAAAGAAAAATGTTAGTCCCATACAGAATAAAAAACAAAAATGGGTGTCACGGTGCATGCCTTTAATCCCAGCACCCGAGGTAGAGGCAGGTGGATCTCTGTGAGTTTGAGGCCAGCCTGGTCTACAAAGTGAATCCAGGGGCTGGAGAGATGGCTCAGCAGTTAAGAGCACTGACTGCTCTTCTAAAGGTCCTGAGTTCGAGTCCCAGCAACCACATGGTGGCTCACAGCTATCTGTAATGGGGTCTGATGCCCTCTTCTAGTGTGTCTGAAGACAGCTACGGTGTACTCATATACATAAAATAAATAAATCTTAAAAAAAAAAAAAAAGTGAATCCAAGATAGTCAGGGATATTACACAGATAAACTCCTGTCTTGAAAAACCAGCTTTCTTCACCCTAAGGTGTTGTCTCCAGGGCAACATGCATCTCTCCACCTCCAAGAGGCAAGATGGGACTCATTCTTCCTGCTCTGACAAGCCCAGGGCCAAGGGAAAGCTTTCACCTGGTGAGTTGCACAGACTGCCCAAGTTGGACAGTCTCTGGGCCAGTGCTTCATCTGGATGCCTCCCACACTGAGGACGTGGGGCTGAAAGGGCCCTGGGCTAGCCCAGTCTCTAACTCCAATATACCTTCATGCAGGAGAGTAATACAGGTTTTCCTGGAGGGGATTGCTGCCCACTCCAGGAATAAGCATAGTCCTTTGCACCCTCCCTGCTGTCATGCATACCTTCAACACGTTTACCTTCAACAAGCTTTTCCTCCAGCTTAAAAGCTTCCCAGGATCTCGAATGCACTGGACTTGGCCCCCTACCAATTAATTGTCTCTTAGGAACTTAGGCTAGCCCCAAACATTATTATGTTTGTTTTCCAGTGACCTAGACAGATTCCTTTGTCTATTTTATTTTGTTTTTCTCATCCCAGACTTGAATGCTTTAGCACAATAGGGACCTGATATACAAGTCAATCTAAATCATTCAGATCCGCCAGAGCCTTTCTCACCTCATAAAGATTAAGTCCCACCTAGCAGCTCAACAAAGCTACTAGCAAGATGGCTCAATAGGTGTGGCCACTTGACAAAGGCTGAGGACTTGAGCTTGATTCCCGGAAAGGGAAACAACTTCTGCAGGTTTGCCCTCTGACCTCCACACCTGAAATCAAGCACACACACACACACAAAATCAGCAAACAAATGTAAACATTTTAAAAATTTGATGGGTATTGCATTAAATCTGTATATAATTGATAGTACAGCCATTTTCATGATATTAGTTCTGCCAGTCTTGGATCATCGAAGGTCTTTCAATAGTCTGGATCTTCTTTGATTTTGTTTTCAAGATTTCTCTCTCTCTCTCTCTCTCTCTCTCTCTCTCTCTCTCTCTCTCTCTCTCTCTCTCTGTGTGTGTGTGTGTGTGTGTGTGTGTGTGTGTGTGTGTGTGTGTGTGAGTGTGTGTGCCGTGTGTGCTCAAGTGCCCATAGAAGCCAGAATAGGGGATTAGATCCCTTGGAGCTGGAATTACAGGGGGTTGTGAGTCCCTGATACGGGTGCTGGGAACTGAATTTGGGTACCCTCAGAGAGCAGTGGAAGCTCTTGATTTGCCATCACTCCACCCTGATTTCCTTTGTGGATATCTTGATAGTTGCATTGCACCCATCTCTCACTTCTTTGGTTAGGCTTATTCCAGGATTTTTTCCCTTGTTGTTTCTCTTTTATAAGAGTTCATTGTTAGTGTATACAGCTGCTTTTTTCTCCTCTTCTTCTTTAAATAAACACATATATTGAATGTATCCTGAAACTTTAATGTGTTTATCAAATCTAAGAGTTTTCTAGTAGATTCCATAGTTCTGTAGGATGTTTTTTGTTTGTTTGTTTTGCTTTGCTTTTGAGAGAGTCTCACTATGTAAACCAGGACTCATACTCCCAGAGATCTGCCTACCTCTCTGCCTCCTGAGTCTGGGATTAAAGGCTTGCTTCACCATGCCCAGTACCTATAGGGTCTTTTAAGTATAGAATCATATCTTCAAATAAGGACAGTTTTTCTTCCTTCCTTATTTGTATCATTTCATGTCCTTCTCTTGCCTGATTTCTGTAGCTAAGACTTTAAGCACTATGTTGAACAAGAGACTGAAAGTGCAGGTGCCACCAAGAAGTGGACAGCTATAGCACTTTCGGCCCCTTTCTGGGACAACTCTGAAGTATACTGATGAAGGGGAATTTTCACATCGGTCAGAACTTTAATCATTCCACATTCATACATTTTTCTTGGAAGGGAAAATGGCCAGATGTGTGAATATATACTGATATGTCGCTGTAGACAGTGGTTTGGCTGGGTGATCAGGGAATGGAAGGGTCATGGTTGGAAAATTGGTGAGAAAGACATTTGAGGAAGAAATGTGTGGACATTTCTTTCCGAGTCCGTCCTGTGTGAATGCTCATCAAAAGATGACTTCAGCAGAGGAGGAGTTCAGTAATCAGGTAGATAAGAAAACCTGTTCTGTGGGCATCCAGCCTCTCTTCCCAGTCATCCTTGTCATTGCCAGTGAGCCCATGATCAAAGCGGCCATGGTGGCAGAGATGGTGATTATACATGGGCTTGGAGACATAGACTTCCAGTCACCAGCTGGCGACATCTGTTTCTGAGTACCAGACTGGCCAGCAGTAGAGACCAATACCGAGCCTCCGAGATATAGTGCAATTTCCCAGGATGACCAGCCAGTGACCTAGTGGCAGCTTGACTACCCTGGACAACTTCCATCACAGAAAAGGAAGCATTTTGTCTTTAGTGGAGTAGATACTTACTCTGATTATGAGTTTGCTATTCAGGTACGTAGTGCCTCTACTGAAACTACCATCCGTGGGCTTACCAGATGTCTTATTCACTCTTAGGATGTTCCACAGAGCATCATTTCTGACTAAGAAACTCAATTCTCAGCCAAAGAATTACAGCAGTGGGCATGCACTCATGGAATCCACTGCTCTTACCATGAATCTCATAACCCAGAACATCTGGCTTGACAGAACAGTTGAATAGCCTCTTTAAGAAACAGTTACAGAAGCTGGGCAGTGGTGGCGCACGCCTTTAATCCCAGCACTTGGGAGGCAGAGGCAGGTGGATTTCTGAGTTTGAGGCCAGCCTGGTCTACAGAGGGAGTTCCAGGACAGCCAGGGCTACACAGAGAAACCCTGTCTCGAAAAACCAAAAAGATAAAAATAAAAAAAAATAAATAAATAAATAAAAAAGAAAGAAAGGGAAAAAAACCCAAAAAAACCCAGTTACAGTTATACCAGTTAGGTAGCAGCAGCCAGGAGTTGCTGGAGCAGGGTTCTTCAGAAAGTGGTATATGATTTGAATCAGCATACGGCTTCTCCCAAAGCCAGGATTCACAGGCCCAGGAATCAATGTGTGGACGTAGGAATGGTTCCCTATGTCCCATTAGGAACAGCAATAAATACCAGCTGAGGTCACGTGACCAGTTCAGAAGTGAAGGTCATAATTGCCATGAGTCTTTCTGCCTTTTTTTATTGGAACACATTTGTGAGGCAGGGCACGGTGGCAAAAGCCTTTGATTGCAGCACTCTGGAAGTAGATGTTGTGAATTCAAGGCCAGCCTGGTCTACATATAGAGTTCCAGGTAAGTCAAGACAATATGGAGAGATCCTGTCTCAAAAAAAACAGCAAAAAAAAAAAAAAAAAAGAAAAAAAAATCCCCCCAAAACAAAAACAAACAAATAAACAAAAAACAAACTAACAAACCAGTCAGACAAACAAACAAAAAAATTTTTAAATGTTTGGTCACATTTGTACAGTAAGGAGACATTTGTATTTTCTGTTCTCTAGTTGTTTATCATGTAATACAATAACAGTTTAGTGTTATAAATCTTTATTATCATATTTAAGCTACAAGACACTCAAACATTAAGCATTCTTCAAGGGGCTTTGCCACCTATTCTAAAAAATCTGTTTCCAGTTGTTCGTGAGGTATGCTCCGTGTTAGGCAGAATGATGGTCACGTCTGTTTTCATTTGGAAATAAACCATGACATGATGGGGTTTGATGGGGTGTCAAGTTGACAAGGAGTAATTTGTGGTGACTAATCTCGGTTATCAATCTGATTAGATCTGGAATCAAGTAAAACTCAACCTGCTGGGGAACATCTGTGAGGGAGTTCCTTCATTAGATTACAAGAAACAGGAAGATCCACCCAGAATGTGGGCATCACCTTCTGCTGTCAGCCCAGATAAAAGAACATGAACAAAAAAACCTTTTGCTTGTCGGCCGATCTGCTTGCCTTTGTTTTTTTTTTTTTTTTTTAATTCAAAAAATTTTCATACAATGTATTTTGATTATATTCTTTCCCCTTCACAACTCCTCCCAGATTCTTCTCACCTCCTATCTGCCCAACTTCATATTCTTTCTCTCAAAACAAAAAACAAAAAACACCAAGCCAAACAAACCCAAAGCAAAACAAAAACAAAGAAAAAGAAAAGCAAAGCATAATGCACCCTGGGGCTTGGCTACATGAGACTATAGCCAAAGGAATAAGAGAAGAAAAGAAAGAAAAAACAAGGAAAAAAAAAAACCACTAAGACAAAATCAAAACAAAATGAAACAAAAATCTCATTAAAAAATGGAGTCCATTTTGTATTGGCCAACTAGTCTTGTGCATGGGGCCTGTACTAGAGTGTGGTTGATATACCCAGTGACAGTCCACTGGAGAAAACTAATTTTCCCTTTCATAATCAGGCATCAATTGCAAATAGCTTCTTGGTTGGGGGTGGGGGGGGGTTGTGTCCACCTCCCTTTCTTAGTGCTTGGACTTGGTTTGAACCTATGGAGATCCTGTGGGTACTGCCGCAGTCTCTGTCAGTTCTTATGTATATCAGTCCTGCTGTGTCCGGAAAACCCTGTTTCCTCAGTTACCCACCACTTTGGACTCCTTCTGAAGTCCTTCCACCTCCCTTTTGCATAGACCCCTGAGCTTGGAGGGAAGGTGTTTGATAAAGACATCTCATTTAGGACTGAGTGTTCCAAAGTTGTTCTCTGCATATTGTCCAGCTGTGGGTCTTAATTACCATCCATACAAAGGAGCGTCTCTGAAGAGGGTTGAGCTGATCTCTGAGGGTTTTTGTTTGACAGTCCTGAGTTTTTAATTTTCAATTTTGTTTCAGGTTTTGTTTTTTGTTAAATTCTACTTTCATAGCTGGGTAGTGATGGTATACACCTTTAGTCCAGCACTTGGGAAGCAGAGGTAGGTGGATCTCAGTTCAAGGCCAACCTGGTTTACAGAACAAGGCTACACAGAGAAACCCTGACTCAAAAGCAAAAGAAAGAAAAGAAAAGAAAAGAAAAAAAAGTACTTTCATGTTCTGAAATGTTTTTATTATTTTAGTCAACTGTTATGTTCTGACTAAAGTATTTATTCATATCCTCTTTAGGATCATTGATCATATTCATAAATTTTATTTTGAAATCCTTGTCTTGTGCTTCAGCTAACTTTCTCAGAGCCTATTGTAAGAGGTCTGCTGGCTCCTGGAGGAGGTATATTGTCTTAAATGTTCATATTTGTGTTTTGCAATGAGATCTAGGCATCTGGAGTTAGGACATTTGAGGCGTTTCCTGTTATAGATATCTGTTCTGGTCTTTGATAGGTAAGTGTTCCCTACTTTGGCTGCTGTTGCCCACTCTGGGACTTAGCCAAGTGTGTCAGTTGTAGGTCCCTGGTAGAGAGTGGTTCTGTAGGTCAGTAGGAGTTGTTAGCATTCTAAACTCCACCCCATAGTTACCTGGCAACAGCCAGGTATGCTTCTCCCCACAGTTGCTTGGCAACAGCCAGGTGGGCCTGGCCCACTATAAAAGGGGCTGCTTGCCCCTCTTCTCTCTCTTATCTTTTGCTCTTGCTTCTCTCTCTCTCTTACATCTCTTATCTCTTACCTCTCCCCATTCCCTTCCCCCCTCTCTCCACGTGGTCATGGCCGGCCTCCACCTCTCTACTTCTCTACTCTCTCCCCCTCTCTGCCTTTTTCTGCCTCTACTACCCTAACTCCCCTCCCCATGCCCTGAATAAACTCTATTCTATACCATACCTTTGTGTATGGCTGGTCCCTCAGGGGGAAGGGATGCCGTGGCATGGGCCTGCTGAGGCACCCCCTTCCCCCACACCTCACCACACCCCCATAGAACATATTCTTATATCTCTTTTCCTTTTTATAAACACATCAGGAGTCACAATGAATGGCCTAGAAGAAAGGGGCTGAAGGCATAGTGGGGAAGAACTAGGGGGACTGTGGGCCCACGTCAAAAAACTGTTCCCTTTACTTAAGATAAATGTTTATTTTTATTTTCTGTGTATGTTTGTCTGCATGTATCTATGTGCACCATGTAAGGACTTGGTGTCCACAGAGGCCAGAAGAGGGTGTTAGACCCCTGTACTGGCTGGTTTTGTGTCAACTTGACACAAGCTGGAGTTATCACAGAGAAAGGAGTTTCAGTTGAGAAAATGCCTCCATGAGATCCAGCTGTAAGGCATTTTCTCAATTAGTGATCAAGAGGGGAGGGCCCCTTGTGGGTGGTACCATCTGTGGGCTGGTAGTCTTGGGCTCTATAAGAAAACCAGCTGGACAAGCCAGGAGACGCAAGCAAGCCAGTAAGAAACATCCCTCCATGGCCTCTGCATCAGCTCCTGCTTCCTGACCTGCTTGAGTTCCAGTCCTGACTTCCATTAGTAATGAACAGCAGCATGGAAGTGTAAGCTGAATAAACCCTTTCCTTCCCAACTTGCTTCTTGGTCATGATGTTTGTGCAGGAACAGAAACCCTGACTAAGACAACCCCTGTAACTGGATGTGAGTGGAGGAAACTGAACTCTGGTCTTCAGCAAGAGCATGGGGAGTGCTCTTAACCACTGATGTAGATTAACTGATTGTTCACGTACATCATTTGTTAATATATTAATTAATGTTAGAAATTAATACGGCAGCAATTATTCCTTCCTCAACCATCTTTTCCCCAAATAACCACACAGAGACCTTTTAATATTTCAAAGCCTTAGGCCTTAACTGGGCAGACTTTCAGCTAACCGATCTGTGTTAACCTGACCACCTAGCCCCATCTAGTCACGTGGCTAGCTATGCCTTCCAGGCCTGTGATCATGTCCCTCTCCTCCCATGTCTCCTGGCAAAAGTTCTTTTTTCCCTCTCCTTCCCAGAGTTCCTTTCTCCCTCCTAGGAAGTCCCGCCTCCACTTTCTGCCCAGCTAATTGGCCATCAGATTTTTATTAAAGCAGATCAGAGAATGCGTTAGGTAGGTGGGAAAGGACAGAGACACAGTTTCGCACAGTGAACCTCAGCGCACCAAGCCGTTCTCCAACTCTTTACCTTCGCTCTTAACAGCACGCTCATAGATCCTGCTGTTGCATTTCTTCACCAATATTAGAACCAACTTCTTCAGGCTGAATACTACCAACATCAGGGTGCAGGCATCCCACAAGCTTTCAACACCATATTGAGACTGCTGAGACAAGCAGCCTTGTGAACTGAGCAGCTACTGGATTCTCAGCCTCTCCCATGTGAGATAGCTATTATTGGATTTCCCGAGTCGTATCATGCAAGCCAATCTAATCCCCTTTTAATATATATGTCCATCCTATCACTCTGTTCCTCTAGATGACCCCGGCTAATACAGCATCCTTGTCTCAGTCCTCATTTTAGAGGAAATGGTCTTAGTTTGTCTCCATTTAGTATAACATTGGTTATGGGTTTGTTGTAGATAGCCTTTATTATTTTGAGGTATGCTCCATTTATTCCTAAAATCTCCAGGACTTTTATCATGAAGACATGTGGAACTTTCTCAAATGCCTTTTAGGCATCAATAGATGTGATTATGTGGTTTCTTTCTAAAACTTTATTTATATGGAATAATTACATTTATTAGTTTAAATATATTAAATAAATCTTGCAACTCTGGGATGAAGCCCCCTTGATCATGATGTATGATCTTCTTAATGTGTTTCTGAATTTGATTTGCAAGCATTTGAGAATTTTTGCATCTATCTTCATCACAGAAGTTGGTCTGTAGTTTTCTTTAATGTTGATGTTGTGTTTTTACCTGGTTTTGATATCAAAATAATACTGGCATTGTAGATGCTAGTGCTTCTTCACTTTGTATTTTGTAGAACATGTTAAAAGAATTGTTATTAAATTTTCCTGAGAAGTTTGATAAAATTCAGTTGTGAATCCCCCTGGTCCCTGGCTTTTCTTTGTGGGGAGACTTATGATTATAGCTTATAATGAGCCTGTTTAAAGTGTTTGAATGGCTTCCTTAGGCTACCTGTGTGTTCTATTTGTGAATGAGTTACAAAAAAGTGTGTTTTAGGTTTTTGTTTTGTTTTGTTTTTGAAATTAAAGACTCACACCAGTCCCCAAATACTCGGTGAAGTAGCCTCTTTCTCAACTCTCCAGTGGACCAAGTTCTATCCAGCCCGATGAACTGACCATCAGACACTGCCTCTTTCATGTCCACTTCCCTCAACATTGCCTGTCCTCCCTGTGTTGTCCTTCAGTCCCTGGTGTCCATGGGAACCTCAGCTGCCAATAATCAAGTACTCTTCATGGCTCCTGTGAGCCAGTCTGCTAGGGTGTGACTTCCTTCTTAGGTTCTGCAGCCTTTGTCTCAGGAGGGAGGGACAGTTTACTCCTCAGTTCCTTCCACCCAAAGCAAGCAGCCTGACCTACCTGCATTTATATCTCACAGACTCATGAGGCGGGCTGTGAGAGACATTCATTCCTTGTTTAAAAGTCCTTGGCAATTCAAGCAGTTCAGAAACACAGTATTGTGACCATCATCGTTCCGTATCCCTGGCCACGACTAAGGCCGCCCGACCAGGTGCACAGGGGCTCATAGATTTTTCTTCCCTCTGTGTCGAAGGGCAGACCTGAGAGGTATGTTACCTCACTTCCACCACGACTCTCCTTTCTCACTGTCCAGTTATTGCGATGATTCCAAGTCTTCGGATCCTAGAGAGGACTATTTATTTATTATTTATCATGAGGGAAGGGTATGTGGCACAGCATGCACACAGATCAGAGAACATGTCAGAGTTGGTTCCTTCTACTATGTGGGTTCTGGTTATTGAACTCAGGTCATCAGGCTGGGTGGCAAGTACCTTTACCTGCCAAGTCCTTTCATCAGCTCCTGCCCCAGGAAGAACTCTTTACTGCAGGTCTAATTTGTGCATTCTTTCCCTTCTGACTCCTCAGCTATAAGAAATATCAAGCCGCCAGCTCCCTCTCATCCATCTTTTTTCCACATTTATCTGCCAATCCTGAGGCTAGCATGGGGGATAGCCTCAGCATCCCCTTTTCTCCTTGGAATTCCTCTCTTACATGGGTAATTTCCTTTGCAAATGGCTGAGTGTCAATTGCATGTGTTATTGCTCAGAGCAAAAGCCACCCAACTGATACTTCAGCTTGCTTACAGTCCTACCCTAAGCATGCTACATTCAGAGATGTTAACATGGTCTCCAGTCTGTCAGCTATTTTGGAGGTTCCCCCAGACCTGTTGATCAAGCAGACATGTCACTCCATACCACATAGAGGAGAGTAGCAATCTGGAGTCATCTCCCCCGCTCCCCATGGACACTCTACCTTCAGATGGTGCTGCCTTACATGTCTGTGCACCCCTCACAGTGCAGCTGTTATTACAGTAAGAAAACATGGCATGGGTCTTAGGGTTACTATTGCTATGACAAAACGCCATGACCAAAGCAGCTTGGGGAGGAAAGGGTATATTTGGCTTATGCTTTCATACTATAATCCATCTTTAAGGAAGCCAAGACAAGGACTCAAGCAGGGCAGGAATCTGGGGGTGGGAGGTTATGCAGAGGCCATGGGGGAGTGTTGTCTACTGGCTCACTTTCCATGACTTACTCAGCCTGCTTTTTTATAGAACTCAGGGCCACCAACCCAAGGACAGCACCTTCCACCATAAGCTTGCCCCTTCTCCCATCAACCACTAATTAAGAAATGCCCTACAGCTGGATCTTATGGAGGCATTCTCTCAACTGAGGTGTCCTCCTTTCAGATAACTCTAGTATGTGTCAAGTTGACATAAACTAGCCAGTACACCATTTCATCCACAGGAGGCGGATGGCTGAACCACATCCATTCTTACCCATGACCATTCATTGTCTGTATATCCTGGGGGAGCCTCATGAGCTCTTCTCCCACTCCACAAGTTAGTGGGCCCGATCTTGTGCCTCATTTGAATAATCACAGTAATTATGATATCAAGAGGTCAAAGACTATCCCATGCCTGGAGGACAGTATTCCACAACAGTCATCCAGTCTATTTTGTGTGGTCTCTAGTCTGTCAGCTATTTTGGAGGTGCCCCCAGACCATGTAAAGGTTTAAAGACTCTCTAAGTTATGTGACACAGAATGGTCACTGCCACCCAAGTTTCCTTCGTGTCCCATATGACAACACCTGACAAAGAGGCAGAATGGTGCCAGGTGTGGTGGCGCACACCTTTAATCCCAGCACTCAGGAGCCAGATCTTTGAATTCAAGGCTAGCCTAGTTCACAGAGCAAGTTCCTGCACAGCCAGGGCTACATGAAGGAAAAAATAAATCTGACTTCTTGTCCAATCATGCCACTCATCAACTGAGTCACCTTGGGCAAATCTCAATCACGGTTTGTTTTCTCCTCAGCACGAAATAAGGTGTCAGTTAATTTAAAATCTGCTGCATAGGGCTGAGTTACATGTTTGAATTGACAATGAAGATGAGATGAGTGAGCAGCAAGAACATGAAGGACAGAGCAACTGCACTCAGAAGCAACTGTCACGAGATTCACTTCCTGGATCTCCAGAGATGCTGCTCAGAGCACTGAAACTCACTGTTGGTTAAGCGAAGAGGAGGCTTGGCTACCCTCTGGATTAGGAAGGGATTTTGGCTAGGCATCTTCTAACGCTCATGCTCTATGCTCTAAGGACTACGAGATGGGAGAGGTTCAAACAGGGAGGGAAGATGAGGCTCATTTGTGTCAGGCATGAAATAGTATGTACTTCAGTCTCTCCTTAAACTTGCTACTCAGCTCTTCTAGCTTCTTCGTGGCTCACTAATAAAATACTCTGACCAAAAGCAGCTTGGTGAGGAAAGGTTTTGTTGGGCTGACACTCCCAGGTTATGGTCTATCAAAGGAAGTCAGGACAGAAACTCCAGGCAGGAAGCTAGAGGCAAGAACCATGGAGGAGCACTGCTTACTGGGTTGCTTTCCAGTTTGCTTAGCTAGCTCTTTTATACAGACCAGGCCCGCCTGCCTAGGGTATAGGACCACTGTGAGCTGGGCCTTTCTACATCAATTAGCAATCAAGATGATGCCCCACAGACTTCCTCAGCAGGCAGTCTGATCCAGATGATTCCTAAATTGAGATTCCCTCTTCGGAGCCGACATTAGGTTGTGTCACGTTGATAATAAAAATTAACTAGCACAACATCCCAGGTTGGCCTTAAAATTAAGGTTCTTTTACCTTGGGCTGGTAATATGGCTCAGCAAGCAAAGCTTGGTGCTCGCTGCCAAGCCAGGACCCTGCATTTGATCTCTGAAATCCACCGTGGAAGGGGGAAACCAAGTCCCCATAGTTGTTCCCTGACCTCTACACAGACACTGTGTCTTGTACATGCTTATATTCATACACCCACACCAACTTCTCACACACACACACACACACACACACACACACACACACACACACACACACACACACTTAAAAAACATTATGTACGTGCCTCAGCCTTACAAGTGGGGAGCCCCTACTTATATAGGTGTGTCTCTTCTTTCACATCTGTGTCTCTCTATCCTTGATACCCATTTCAAGTTGGTTTAAAATACCACGATTTGGCATCTCCCGAGGCAGCCCTGGCCTGTCAGGTCTCTAGGAGCAATCTTGTCTCTTCTTACCCCATTTTTCATCTTTCTTGTTCTTATACCTAGCATGTAATAGTTTTAAAAATTAAATTTAGCTTAACTGGTACATGGTAGCATAAAATATTGATGTGCTGTTTTGACATACGTGTATATCATGTACTGTTTGTCAGGTTAAACATAGCTATGTCCTTAAACACATTATTTCTATATGGTGAAAGCATTCAAAATCCTTTCCTTACCTTGCTGAAGTTTATAGCATGTGGTCATTATCTGTCATCACCATACTGAGTGCATCAAACTTCTCAGTGCTACCTAATTGTAACCTAGTACCGAGAGATCAGATTTTCCCCTTTATTTTCCAATACCTCCCAGGAACCCATTTCAGGTGGCTATAGTAAAGACTGAACCTAAGGACTGGTCCATGATGGACAGTTGTTGTATCCTGGTCCATTTTATAGTTCTTACTTTGAGACAAGGTCTCATTCAGCTGGCCAGCAGGCCTTAAGCTCCTTCTGTTGTCCAGGCAGGATAATAAAGTAACTGCTGATCATGTAAGACCCTGTCTGAAGCCAGAAGATTGTACGTATCCCTCCATCTCCGGTCCCATGACCAGCATTACTTTACTATCTAATGCCTATTTTCCATTATCTACTTTCAGAGCCTCAGTTTTCTTGCAAAACCTTCTCTTCTTTATCCTGTGTTCCAGAAATTACTACTGGAGATGAGGCTGGAGCTACAGCTCAGTGGTAGGACACATTCACCAGGCCCTGGGTTCAATTCCCAGTACTGAAAAGAAAAAAATAAGTGGCATACTGGTACAATCCTGTACTTAGGATGTAGAAAGACTGCCGGGAGTTGGAAGCTACATAGTGATTGAGTATTAGATCAGCCTGGATTACTTAGCAAGACCCTGTCTCAGAAAGAAAAAAAGAGCAGTTGCTGGGGAGCCCATGCCTAGCTCAGTTTAGGCCAATGAGATCAGGCCAGGTCTTTTTATGGACCTAATGTAAGAGGGACACACTTTCCATCAATGTTGCCAAGTTGGTAAAAGGTGAGCCTGAATCTACTGGTCACCATCTGGTTTCCATGAGGGAAGAATCTGCCTGGGATAAAAGGGCCAAGAGAAGGAAAGGTGACCTGAGCCTGGGGAGACTGGGCTCTGACAGTGTCCTATATGGGAGTCCACGGAGAAAGGCAGGCGCGGGCTCTGTTGTCACTGTAGGCAGGTAGAGGGTTAACAGGACACATAAGCAGAGGTTAGCAAGCAAAGGTGGACTCGGTCGGTCAAGCAAGGAGAGGCATGTGAACGCCAGTGGAAGCGAGGAGCAGAAAACAGCCCCGAGAAGGGAGATGAGAGGAACGGTCGACGACCAAACCACTTGGTACTTTAGGGGGAAATCAGCACGAACACAGAGTAGGTGGCATTGCCTCAAATGCATCTCAGTGACACAGCTCTTTAAAGACCTCACAATGAAATATGCCAGAGTGTGTTCAGCTTCGAGTAATGCCGGTCTGATTAATTGTGACTCCAGCAATGACAACTTTTAATTATGTGAAGCAAGCCTTGCAGAGCTGGGCCAGTGCTTCACGATGCTGTTAGAATCCTGGGCTCTCTCTCTTCTGCCTCGCCATCCTCAGACTTTCTTTTCTTTTCCATTTAAATTTTTTTAAAGTTGTTTTTTATTTATTTGTGTTTGTTTGTGTGTGTGCTTGTATGTGTTCTCATGCACAGGTGGAAGTCAGAAGTCAATTTTTTTCTTTCCATTGTGTAGAGATGGAACTCAAGTCAACAGACTTGGCCATAGTACCTTTAAATGCTGAGTCATCAGCCGGGCAGTGGTGGCTCACTTAATCTCAGCAGTTGGGAGGCAGAGGCAGATGGATTTCTGAGTTTGCGGCCAGCCTGGTCTACAGAGTGAGTTCCAGGACAGCCAGGGCTACACAGAGAAACCCTGTCTCGAAAAACCAAAAAAAAAAAAAAAAAAAAAAAAAGAGAGAAAAAAAAAAAAGAGAAATGCTGAGCCATCTTGCCAGCCCCCCTATAAGAATTCTTTAAAATGGGTTTTACTTTTATTTATGTATGTGTTAAGTATGTGTGTATGTATTCAGTATGTGTGTGTGTGTGTATGTATGGGTGTGTGCATATATGTCAATGTATGTGTATGTGTGTATATGTGTGCATGTATGTGTTGGCATCAGGAGCGCCAAACCGATGATGTCGCACGCAGGTGATATCATCCAGGCGACAGTGTGACCCGCCCACCTGTTGCTAAGGCAACGGCCACCATATTCCCAGAATTCACCTTGACCCACCGCCCACCTTTACCTGTGGCTACGTCATGCCACGTCACTTTCCATATATATTGGAGGATCTCTCTCCCCCT
>CM052702.1:93200877-93356769 GCA_028551405.1 Uromys caudimaculatus
GAGGATCTCTCTCCCCCTCCCTCTTCTTCTTTCTCCCCCTTCTTCCCTTCTCTCTCCTCGCTGCTACCTTGTCCCCCCCCAATAAAACCCCCACGTGGAACTGTTTGGCTTGGCGTGGTTTTGGAACGTGCCGCCATCTCCACCGCAGCACATACCGGACTCGTACCAGCAAAATAATTTATACAACAGTATGTATGTGTATGTGTATTTAGTGTGTGGGTGGGTCTGTGTGTGTTTGTATGTATGTATTTAAGAATGTATTCTGTATGTGTGTGTTTGTGTGTATGTGTCTGTGTGTGCATGCATGCATGAACATACCATGGTGTCTGTGTGGAGGTCAGAAGACAATCTCACAAAGAGGGTTTTCACCTTCCACCTTGTGGGTTCTGGGAATCACACTCAGGTTGTCAGGTTTGGCAGCAAGTACCTTGACCCACTGAGCCATCTTGCTGGCCCAGATTTTTTTATTATATATAATCTCTAAAGATATGTTTTTATCTTCACATTGTGTGTGTGTGTGGTGTGTTCACGCATGTGTGCACAAATGAGTGCAGATGCCCACGAAGGCCATGAATCCTCTAAAGCTAGAGTTACAGGTGTTTGTGAGCCCTCTGATATCAGTTCTGGGAGGTCTTTTAATCAATGAGCCATCTGTCCAGCACCATTATGTATATTTTTAAAATGGAAGATAGGGTGAAAGGTTCTTAAGATGTGCACAGCCTTATTCTCAGAATTTACAAATGTACTACACAACAAAGGGCCTTTGTTATTTTTGTTTTATTAGACAGCATCTCTTGTAGTCCATGCTGACCTTGAATTTACTATATAGTCAGAGACGCCCTTGAGCCCCTGACCTTCCTGCTTCTTCCTCTAGAGTTCTAGCAGATCCCGTTTAAGTTGTGCCGCAGGGCTAAGTATAACCCAGGGCTTCCTGCATCCATCCACCAAAGGAGCTACATCCTCAGCCTGATAGAATGTTCTAGATGGAGCTTAATGAAAGACAAGAGCCTTAGAATACAGACAACACACCTGGAGTCAGAGGAGATATGTTAGCAGTGGTCAGAGTGGAGGAATGGGAAAGGGGGGGATTGGGAGATACTATGCAACTAGCTTTGAAAATGAAGAAAGAGGGCTGGAGAATCGGCTTCATGGATAAAAGCACTTGCTGGCCTTCCAAAGGACCCAGATCAATGAAGTTTTTTTTTGTTTGTTTTGTTTTTTTTTTTGTTTTTTTTTTTTTTTTTTTTTTAGTATAGAATAGAGTTTATTTAGGGCATGGGGAGGGGAGTTAAGAGGGGTAGTAGAGGTAGAGAAAGGCAGAGAGAGGAAGAGAGTAGAGAAGTGGAGAGGTGGAGGCTGGCCATGACCACGTGGAGAGAGGGGGGAAGGGAATGGGGAGAGGAAAGGGATAAGAGATGTAAGAGAGAGGCTAAAGAAAGAGATAAGAGATGAAGTTTTAATTTAACTCAACTATTACTTATTGTGAACCTGTTGGTTAAAAACACAGTGCTGAAAAAATTTTTAAGTTTTTTTTTATTAAAGTTTTAAAAGGAAGCTGTGGTTTTGAATCTTCCTAACGCTCCAGCCCTTTAATTCAGCTTCTCATGTTGTGGTGACATCCCATAGGGTCAAGCCTTGTTTGACCATGGCTTCACTTGGGAATCTACTTGAGTTGGAGACAGAATGGTTAGCAGCTGGGATGTCCTGTGTTTGGTTCCAGTATGTATGAAAAGGGGAGGGGCCAGTCCTGTGTGGACTACAGAGTAAGTTCAAGGGCAGTTTGGGCAACTCATTTGGTGAGACCTTTCCTCTAAATATAACACATAAGGACTGAGAGATGGCTCAGAGGTCAAGAGCATTCTGCTGCTCTTCCAGAGAACTCAGTTTTGATTCCTGGCATTTAAGTGGTGGCTCACAACTATCTGTAACAGTGTTTTTCAACCTTTGTGTCTCAACCCCTTTGGGAGGTCAAGCCATTTTTTTTACAGGGGTCACCTAAGTTATTTACTTTACTATTCATAGCAGTAGAAAATTAGTTATGAAGTGGCGATGAAAATTTTATGGTTGGGGGTCACCACACATAAAGAACTGGATTAAAGGGTCACAGCATTAGGAAGGTTGAGAACCACAGTTTTAGCCATTTTAACACCCTGAGAGGTGGAGAGAAGACACCTAACCATCATTTAGAGGCAATAGTAAGCCTGTGCCCCCCTTTTTTTGGTGGCAGCAGAGACTTCAATACTGAATTGAGGCAGTATATCTGGGCAGCATTTTTCTTACCAAGAAGAAAATAAGTAGTGAAATAGTTGTCTAAACAACATCTCGTATCATTTAAAGTCATTATTTAGCCTGAGGAGTATGATCCCTAAGCCGTTAAAGAAGCACACCCATCGCTTTATTCTTTGGTTGTATGTTCCCACTGGGGTTAAGCCCATGCAGTTGGTCAAAATTAATCACTTTTATTTTTTACTGTCAAGTCTAGTTGTGGATCTGGCCCTCAGGGACTTGAGAAGAATGTCTGTCTCCTCTAGTCTGAGTGTTTTTAGTTGTTCCAGGCATGTGAGGATATGCCAAAAGCCTCACTTGACCATGGCTTTACTATTGGCATGGAGACAATTTTTCCTCTGTACAGAGCCTCCTCTTTATGGACTAGATGCTGGCTAAAGCTCACCAGGTAGATTCTCCATGGTCTCCCCAAACAAGAGAACAGGTGATTCTACACAGTTATGAGACATTTTGAGATTCCCACAGTCTCTTGAGACCTACTTGACCTTAGAGAACAAGCAGGAGAAGTATTCATGCTTTTAATTCTCTGACCACATTAGGATGGTCTCTAAGAATAGTTACTGAACACCGAGAAGGCCATTTACATTGGTCAGGTACTTTAACTACTGTGTAACATTTAGGTAAAATTTGAGTAAAAGCCAAACAAACTTTAATTAGATACTTTTTTGTTCTTTAGGTTAGTCCTTGTCATGTAGAATAGATCAATAGATCAATAACCATTGATTTGAGCATTGATTTGGCATCAATGTATTGGACTTTGATGTTCTCCATACCTTGCTCAGGCCCTTATAACTTGCTTAAGCTTTCCAGCTTTCTTTTCTATTCTGGAAGAACATCCAGCCATCTTATGAGATGTATCAACATTAGCAAATCAAGAATCAACAAGCCTAGCCATGGGGATCTTTTCCAAGCTGGTACAGCTGATGTCACGGCAGTGGTTTGGCTTGGAAGATAGTGCTGAGTAAACCAGCTTAATAAAACTGAATACATAAAAAATGAATACCCTCTGTCAAAACTACCAGGCTTGGGGAATTCCCAGGGAAACCTCACAGAGAACACATGACAGTCTTTATCCAGCACATAGAGCGGTTTAATGTAACTGGGCATTGGTTCTGAATGAGTATAAGTAGCAGACACAGAGCTTTAGATCATGAGATAAATAGTAGTCACAGACCTTTGATCACGGGCTGGTTTTGTCCTCCTTTCTCTAGGTCACAGAGTCAAGCTGAATCAGTTTGACTCAGGAAAGAAGGCTTTGGAGAACATTGTGAGACAAAACATGCTTAGGTTTGAAATGGAAGGCCAAGTTTCACTTTCAGAGTCAGCTTCTTAGTGATCTCAAACAGCACGTGACAATGTAACACACTCACAGAAGACATTATTCCTCTATAACACTGATGCTAATGGTCTATACTAAACAGGAGAGTCACTGTTGAGTCCAGTGATAGTTTACTGACCCAAAGAACCTATCTTCCTTATAGCTGTCCAGGTGAGTCATATTGAATAGGAACAGGCACAGACAAGCTTTTCTTCTAGACTTTGTAAGTTAGTTGATGAGTGGCAATGAGCAACCACAATCAAATAGAAATATCTGCCTTTATCAATGTCCAACATGAGACCATGTCTGGATTTGAGTTGAACAATGAGTTGAACACTTGTGTCTGCAATTTGCTTGTGTGCCTGCAAATGGAGGCAGACAACCTGAGAAACCTAATTCCCTGTCTTTGTTTGTTTGTTTGTTTGTTTGTTTGTTTTGTTTTGTTTTTCGAGACAGGGTTTCCCTGTGTAGCCCTGGCTGTCCTGGAACTCACTCTGTAGACCAGGCTGGCCTCGAACTCAGAAATCCGCCTGCCTCTGCCTCCCAAGTGCTGGGATTAAAGGCATGTGCCACCACTTCTCAGCCCCCTCTCTTTTTCTTTAGGCTCTGTTAAGAAATTGATTCTCTGAATTCTTGCAGGTTTGAATTTTGCAAGAAAACATTCTATTGGATAGTGGGGCCATGCTTCCTGACAAGTCAATTTCTTTTTTTGTCTTTTGCTTTTGTCTTTTTCACATAATTGAGGACATAATTCTAGTGTTCTCAGAGAGCTGAGTGACAATTTTTGAGGAATCTTGGAATTAGTTTGTCCCATCTGAAGTGAAATGGAAGACAGAGAAGTCTTGAGTCAAGGTTGCCCTTTCTCTACCTTTAATTCCTGGTCTACATGGATGGACATTTTTACTCTGTCAACAGGGAGCAGCCAGTGCAGGAAGAGGTCAGACTAAGTAGTGATTTCTGAACCCATTGTGGCTTAGCCCCCTGACGTCTCCCAGTTTCCTCCTCTAGTACTTGATAACCACACAAGCTCTGAGAGACACCAGAAAACCCATCTAACAAGTCCATTGAGCACATGACATATGGGTGCTGCTCTGCTTCAGTCTCTCATGATCGAGGAATCAGTCACAGAGCTGGAGACAGAGGCAAGCAGGCTCCAGATTCTTAGCCTATTGTACAAGCTGCCAGGAGATATGCTAGGAGAAGCTCAGGAGCCAAGATTTATCTGCCTCCTTTTAGGACCTATTCATCTACCTATCCAGAAACCCTCCAAGTATTACTTCTTTGGAAAAAAGTTCAAGAGAAACAATTAATAGAACACTTCCAAGGCACAGTTATAATCAGAACTCAGTGTCGGACATCTGGGACTCATTCATGATGTTCTGGGATCCAAAGGGCCTGGAGAGCTCCACTTCCCTGGGTTTGCTCTCCACAACACACACATCTCATTCCATAGACTCAGGCTAGGTCCTCTCTACAGCTGCTGCTGTCCTTGGTGGTTATCTCACTGTCTTGGTGTTTCCAGAAGCTTTTATGCCACCCAAATCAGCACTGTGTGAGAGACTTAATGAATTACCAAGCTCATCTGCTAGCATGAGATGCAATTTTTGCCCTCTCTGGACTACAGCTTCTGTGGGCTGATCCTGATGTAATATGTACCAGAAGATTCACCTCAATGATGTTAATCTTGTCTTAGTCACAGATTATCTGTCAGCCCTAATGCCTTAGAGTTTGTATTACTGTAATTAAACACCACGACCAAAAGCAACTTAGGGAGGAGAGGATTTCTTTTATCTTACACTTCTCAGGTCACACTCTGTCACTAAAGGAACTCAAAGCAGGTACCTGGAGGCGGGAGCTGATGCAGAGGTCATGGTGGAATGCTGCTTACTGGCTGGTTCCTTGTGGCTTGCTCAGCTTACTTTCTTATAGTACTCAGGACCACCAGCCCATTGTTGGCACTGTGTATGGTGAGCAGGGCCCTCCCATATCAATCATCAGTCAAGAAAATGTGCCATAGACACGCTCATGGGCCAATCTGGTATGTGTGTGGAGGGGTCATTCGTCTTCTCATTTAAGAGTCTACTTCCCAGATAGCTCTAGCTTGTGTCAAGTTGGCAAAAAAACAAAACAAAAACAAAAAAACTAGCCAGCATACCTAGCTAACCAGTGCAGGGGTTTCACGTCAGTGGTTCTGGTCTTTGTCAATCACAGCTTATTCTTTAGCCCCAGATAACCATAGATCATAGGAACCATTATGGTAAGGTCTTTAATGGACTCTCTAACTTCCTTCTGAACTTCCACAAACCTAGGTCTACTAGCCCATTGAGAGTCACAGCTGACAGGGTTGGTGCTCCCTCACAGGTTTGCCTCTTGGTGCCCATCACAATATTACCTGGTACCCAGAGAACAGGCTGGAGGCCTTTGTGGGAGATGACTTCTGTTTATCCAAGCTTCATATCTGTGACCTGACCCAAAGTCTAATGTCACAATGGAAACTGTTAGCATTCTGTCTAAGCTCCGTCCCACAGTTACCTGGCAACAGCCAGGTATGCCTGACTCACTATAAAATGAGCTGCTTGCCTCCTCCTTGCTTTTGCTCTCTTGCTCTTGCTTTCCCTTCCTCCTCTCTCCTCATCCCCCCCCCCCCCCGTGTGCTCATGGCTGGCCTCTACTCCTCTACTCCTCTACTTCTCTACTCTCTCCCTCTCTCTGCCTTTCTCTGCCTCTACTACCCTCTCAACTTTCCTCCCCATGCCCTGAATAAGCTCTATTTTATGCTATACCACCTCGTGGCTGGTCCCTCAGGGGAACTGATGCCTCAGCACGGGCCCACTGAGGCGCCCCCCTCCCCCAGACCTCGCCAGAGAGCAGAAACATATTCCCCCTCTCTTTATCTTTTTATAAATACATCAGAAACAAGTTACATACAGCTTGTAGATATTTTTAAACTTGGCCAGCAAGATTTCATATACTTTCTGGGACTGCATTCATGCCCATTTTTCAACAGAAACTGGCTTTTTTTTTTTTGGTTTTTCGAGACAGGGTTTCTCTGTGTAGCTCTGGCTGTCCTGCCTGGAACTCACTCTGTAGACCAGGCTGGCCTCGAACTCAGAAATCCACCTGCCTCTGCCTCCCAAGTGCTGGGATTAAAGGCGTGCACCACCACTGCCCAGCAGAAACTGGCTTTTCATATCCACTTTCCATTTGTATTTTACTACAGAACCATGAGGCCAAGGGTTCAATACCACTTTCAACATAGGAAGCAATCACAGAGTGGGAGGATTCTTAACAGGGAGAGGCTAAAGGCATTCCTGGTGGGGTGAGGGGCATATAATTAAGAAGAAAAGTACTCATAGACCCAACGATCATTAGGACTGAAGGGTTCATGGTATATCTTGTAGACATCTGCAAGAACACTCTGGACCACTAGGATAACAGCATCCTCCATCCTCTGGATATGACCTGGCTGTCCATCATGACCAGGTCCAGAGGGGTGGTGCCCGAGGTAGAAAAGCAGCAGCAGAAGCAATGAAATTAGATACAAAACCAACCCCACCCTCACTCCCTTTAACAGTGGGAAGCCAGAACCTAGAAGGAGAATCCACCAGGTGCTCAGAGCACGCCAGTCTGACTTCACATCCCTTCCTGATCTGACCTACAGCCGTGAGTGGTTTCTGCTACACCCCTTGCACATCTCTGTTGCTCTGGGGGCTATCAAAGTGCTTCCTTTATTGACAACACTTGGAAGAAGTTGTGAAGTTCTTAGACAACACAAGGATCTTCAGCCACAGCTTCTCAAGCCTCACCCAGCCAGCAACCTGTCTAACTCTCGATCCAGGCCAGAATCTGATCACATCTGTATTGAGGTCAGGCAGGTGAGTAGAAAAATACCATTCGGCCCTTTCTCCAGGGCTGTGGATTAAAGAGATACCAATGGGTAAGGGCATGGTCTAGAGGAGCCTTTGCTAATAACTATCCTTTGGAAGTCAAAGGAGCTGTATGGGAACATCTTCCAGATCTTTGTCTCTCTCCCAGAGCATCATCTGGAGGGTTTACTGAGGTGGGCATTGGTACCCAAATCCCTTCTCCTTAGTGACCAATTACATGTTGTCCTTATAGGAGTTGCCTTGGTCACGGTGTCTGTTCACAGCAGTAAAACCCTAAGACATAGGAAAAGTTAAGGCTAGGAGTCTGAAATGCTGGCTTGGCTAAAGGGCTCCTGGTCCTCCCCCTCTTCTCCTCTAAGTTCTGTTTAGATAACCTCCCCCATACCTTCCAAACATCTCTCCTCCAAATGCTTTAAGCTGCCTCACGAAGTCTATCGCTTTCCTGGTCTACCTCGAACTCCTTCAGAATGAGAGTATAGAAGAGATTGTAGGAATGACAACTGGGTAAGACAAGATTCACCCCACAACACACACCTGCAGAGTCCCAGAGGTGTATCATTGGCTCAGCAGAAAGGAGGAAGACCTGAAAGAGACCTTCCCTGTATTTATTGTGGCCTCTAGGGTTGCTTCATAGAAGACTAACAAGGAGAACTTGAAAGAACGGGAGTGTTTAGGATGCAGGAAGCCTCGAGGTGGGTAGTTCCTTCCTACCCTTTATTCCTAGGGAGGATGTGACAAGATCAACAGCTCCAGCTTGTGACTTTTTGAAGAATCCCATTCACTGTTACTCTGCATGGGCATGAATTAGATGGAAACCATACCAGACCAAACTTCTGGCATGCCAAGTGAACTGAAAGCAGACAAGTAAGTAGTCCCTAAGAAAAGTCTCTAACAAGTATTACTTCTGTAATGGGGAGGGAACAGAAAAATGTTTAAATTTAACAAGTATCTTTACTTTTTTGCTTTTGGACTCATCTATGGATGGCTTCTTTTGTGTTCAAAATTACCTAAATAAAAAGGGAAAAATGAGGGCGTGCCCCTGAGGCAGGAGGGTTGCTATAAGAACTTTAAATGGAGTTTAAATTCAGCCTGAGCTACGATGTGAGGTCCTATCTCAGGCAAGCAACAGAGCCACAAATGGTTAGGCGGATGGTAGCTTGGTTTTTGGATTTGAGGGTTTTTATTTTTTTATTTTTTGCTTTGCCCTTTAAAAAAAAAAAAAGAATTATTTACTTGATTATGCATATGAGTACACTTTAGGTGTCTTCAGACACTCCAGAAGAGGGCATCGGATCCCATTACAGATGTTTGTGAGCCACCATGTTGATTGCTGGGAATTGAACTCGGTGCCTTTGGAAGAACAGTCAGTGCTCTTAACCGCTGAGCCTCCCCCTCCCCCCACCTTTCTTTTTTTTTTTAAATCTTACTTTGCAGCCCTGGCTGGCCTCAAACCTGCATGGGTGCTTTGCTGCCGCCACCTCCCAGGAGCTGCAATTGCCCATAGCAAGTCCATCTCCAAGTATGTTTCTTGGTTGGTTGGTTGGTTTGTTTAACCAGTCAACCTAAATTTGTTGTGAGAATACAGAGTTCGAGATCAACACTGTTTGGAGTACTGGCCGTTAACTGCTGTCATAGTCCCACACCCTGAGAATGAATTGAGATGGTGTGGGGGATGGAGCTTTAACCAGCTATGGTTGCTTTCTTTGGTTTAAATAGGATTTGTAATCTCATTTTATGGGAGACTGTGTTGTTTTTCTAGCATCTGGCAGTTGAGACACAGGAGCTAATGGAGCAAAGGATGTGTATCTCTGAGGAGTGCCCACAGAGTGTCTTTCTGGAGGGGCAACACATCCTTGGGACTTTTATTGAGTAACATTTACTCATCCTAAAATATTTAGAGATTTGTACTTAAAAGATACAGAGCATAGACATGCCAGTGCAGGAAGGGTTTGAGTCAGTGAATGTTCAATGTAGCAGGTGAGATGAACTTAACATGTCTTGGGGACTGAACTGGGAACATACTCTGCAGCCATAAAATGCACTTAACAGTCTATTTAATAGTGGTGAGGTCCTTGAAAATGCAATATCCATGCTAATCTTGCCTTTTTCCAAACCACAGATGAAAAATAGGTCACTTACGTGGAGCCTTCTCTGTCTATTTAAAGTGTGACATTTAATCTATTTAAACAACTACCAAAACTTTATTAATTCCAAGTAAGACAAATGTGCCAGAAAAAGTGGAGAACTTTATTAAAAACACAAGATCTTCCAAATTTTAGTTTGACTATCAGGATTCAAAGAAAAAATGTGTGTGTGTGTATGAGAGAGAGAGAGAGAGAGAGAGAGAGAGAGAGAGAGAGAGAGAGAGAGAGAGAGAAGAGGAGGAAGAGGAGGAGGAGGAGGAGGAGGAGGAGGAGGAGGAGGAGGAGGAGGAGGAGGAGGAGGAGGAGACGATGATTTTAAACAAACGAAGGCCAGAAAAAAACAATCTAGAATGTAATTAAACCTGGATCAGGAAAATAGTCGAAAAGAACTGAGGAATTCACAAAAGGTAGGGAGCAAGGATGCGAGAAGGGGCTCCAGGGTGGTGGCGCATGCCTGCAGCCTCTACAAAAGCAAGAGGCTCAGTGTGCCAAATCTTGTCTCAAAAATGCTCCCTCCCCCCCAAGAAAGGATGGAGGGAGGAAGAAAGAAAAGAAAGGAGTGGGGGGATACATTCTAGAAAGGCTTTCCACACCCCTGATGCTTCTAGGGAAAAAAAAAAAACTTTCGAAAAGTGTACACAGCGAAGAAACTGAGGACTTCATTAAGTCCAGGAGTAGCTTGTTTGTTTGCTCATTTGTTTGAGACAAGGTCTCCCCCCCCCCCCCCCCAGACTAGCTGGGAACTCACTACAAAGCTCAAATTGACCTTGAGGTGGAGGTGCTCCTGTGCTTTGGCCTCCCAATGCTAGAATTACAAGTTTATGCTACCTAATGTTAGGCTCAAATTGCATTTACTGTAACCGGCCGCCAGCTTTGGTGCATTTCATGGAAAGCACAGTATTCTGCAGAGTTTTTGGGAGAGGAAAAGGCCGAGTACATCATGAATCAGAATTGCATTTCATTGGATTCTATTTTGGAGAACAACTGATCCAGTTTTCTCTCTCTTTTTTTAATTTTTTAATTTTTATTTTTTAAAATAGGATTTAGTACTCTGTGGCCCTATCCTGGCAATCAAAGTATGCAAGGAATGCAGTGGCTCTGTTAATCCCAAAGGTTAACAGGGGGGGGGGGGGGGAGACCAAAGGCCCAAACTACCATGGTCAAAGGAAGTAATTAATTAAAGAAGCTTTTTCCATCGGTGTACATGGCTGACTCCCCCTAAAGGCAGGGTTAAGAGCTCATCCCTGGACATCAGCAAGGTTATACAATTTTATATATCTATTAGGGATAGGGGGTTTCCAAATGGGGAATTTGGCAGGCAAATAGGCAGGGTTACAGGGGCAACATAACATAGTCACAACAGGTGGTTATAGTAACCTTCGAAACAAAGGTAGTGTTGCAAGATGGTTGTAACAACTTTTGGAAACAAAAGTATACTTGCCATTGCCTGGAACAGAGCCATTTGTAGTTAAGGTTCCAGGTGGGCGTAGCCCAATCCTTGAGAAACTGAAGTGTAATCCTAAACAGGGATGAACCTGGTTTGTCTTTACTTGAAAATGGCTTTCAGGCTCAAGATGGAGGCCAGGTGGTTCATTAGTTCCCTCTTTGCACCTTTTTGTGGGTTCCAGGGACTGAACTTGGGTTGTTAGCGTGTCAAGCATTTTGCCTGCTCAGTCATTTCACCACCCCAGACTCTTTGTATAAATAAAATTTCATTTCAAAATCTGACTTTACGGACTAGAGAGATGGGCTGAACAGGTAAGAGAACTTGCTGCCCAGGTTGATGACCTGAGTTCGATCCCCAGAATCCTCATGTTGGAAGGAGAAAACTGACTGTAGACAACGCCAGCCAGTTATCCTCTGACCTCCATGCATGCGCTGTGGCGTGTCTACAAACACACATATAGACAGATGCACAGCGAATAAGTAAATGTTAATTTACAAGTCATGACCTCCAGCCCTCTTGAGTTAAACGATTTTAAAATGGAGTTTTTACCATCTCCCTCAGGGAGACTTTGGGTTGAATAGTTCTTACTAACAGTTTGCCTCCTTTATATTTAGCTCAAATTTTCATTTTCAAAGACAGTTTTAGATAAGTACCCTGACAGCTGTAAGCCAGTGGCTCTGAATGTGTGTGTAACATAATAGAGTGTGACAGTTCACTGAGTTGTAAAAGACACTGGAGCCGAAGCCATAAAACAACATCTGTGTTACCACATCGCCTTTACACACCCATCTGAACACTGACCTGACCCTGGAACTTATATCAGAAATTATACATGTTTATAGTTCTCCAAAATTATCTTGGGCTGAGTTGTATATCATGTATTTAAATTCAAAATCCTGGGCTGAGAGGGAGAGAGGTGCAGATTTGTGATACTCCTCGGAGGTTTGGGGTCCATGAACCAGTGAATAGATTATATTTCCACAGTAAAGAACTCTTTCTCTTTGTAAAGATAGAAGCACCATTCTATATATTTAAAGAACTTAAAAAAGCAGAGTAATAGGCCAGACCTGTAGGCTGGGCATGGTGGTGCACTCCTTTAATCTCAGCACTCAAAAGGCAGAAAAAGGCAGAACTTTGAGTTCAAGACCAGCCTGGTCTACATAATGGTCCACCCCTACAGGGGCTACATAGTGAGACTGTCTCCAAAAGCAAACAAAAAATGTGGTAAGATGTTAGGATTTCTTCCTTCCTTCCTTCCTTCCTTTCTTTAATGTAGGAGCATATTTTATTTTTTATTTATATCCCAAATGCTGCCTCCCTCCCAGTCCCCTACCCACAGAGACCCTCCCCCAAAGCCCTTCCCCTTCTCCTCTGAGAGGGTGACCACCCTGTGTCCCCTCACTCTGGCTCATCAAGTCTTTGTTAGAGTAGGTGCATCCTCTCCCACTGAGGCCAGGCAGGGCAACCCTGTTGGGGATGGATACATCATCCAGCTACAGCTTTAGGAAGAGCCTCCACTCCAGTTTTTGGGTGGCCCACAGGATTCTATTAAACTTAGATTTCTATTTCAAATTTTATCTGGAGTTCTTTATAGTTTTATATTTTCTATCTTATATATTTTGAAATATAAATGAATGGATATAAATGAAATACAAATGAATGTCCTAGTATCATTTCTACATTATATACATAGTTCTTTTATGGGTCATATTATTATTTCTTTACTATTTCTCCATCCCTAAGCTATAGGTTTAAATTTTTTTTTTTTTTTTTTTTTGGTTTTTTGAGACAGGGTTTCTCTGTGTAGTCCTGGCTGTCCTGGAACTACTCTGTAGACCAGGCTGGCCTTGAATTCAGAAATCCATTTGCCTCTGCCTCCCAAGTGCTAGGATTAAAGGTGTGCGCCACCACTGCCCGGCCAGGCATAAATTTTATGAAACCTACTCTAACTAGGGTTCTTTAACACTTCAACTTCCCTTCTAGCCGACTAACCAAAGGTCTGGGAGAAAGATGATGAATAGGACAAGGGGGTTATGAACCTCTTTAGAAGTAGTTCTTTGGGGGGGGGGTGATGTCAATCTTCATTGTCATGATATCAGCAGTCCAGTCCAATAGAAAACAGCAAACACAAATCAGTAGCAGCTGCTCAATCCAGCAGAAACCCCGAGGCTCCACCGAATCAGCTAAGTCAGTGGAAATGGCAGCGAGCAGCCTAGAAGCAGCCAGAATACCATGAGAAGCTCTTTGGCATGTTTCTCTCTATGAAGTCACTACAAGTGAAGATCAGCAAAGACCAATGAAGATTTGTACAGTGAGGGGCTGGAGAGATGGCTCGGCAGTTAAAAGCACTGACTGTTCTTCCAGAGGTCCAGAGTTCAGTTCCCAACAACCACATGAAGGCTAACAACTATCTGTAATAGGGATCCGATGCCCTCTTCTGGTGTGTCTGAAGACAGTGACAGTGTACTCACATACATACAATAAATAAATAAATCTTTAAAAAAAAAAAAAAAAAGATTTGCATGGCCAGTGAAGACCAGTGACGTAGCAATGCAAGAGTATCTTCTCACTGTCTGTGGGGTTCTATTTGTACTCTTTCCAAACATCATGCGCCATCTCAAGCATCTGCTCCAGCAAAATGTCATATGCCCTCTCACATGTCTGCTTCAGCAAAACATCCTCTCACAAGACAGCTTCCAGAAAAACATCACATGACACAACTGAGTTTCCAAAGAAATCAGGAATTCCTCTTGCTTCCACCTCTTTGACTATTCCCACAGTTTACTATGAATGACAGCAGTGTTCTGCTATTCCTAAATAAATATCATTATTGTTTAGAAAATACTTGGTTGACTGACTTTTCAATTTAGGTTGATATCTTATTTTCAACCTAGTATAACCATTTAGATAAGACAAAATAACTTCTTCATTCTGTTATTTAGCAGGTTTCAAAATTATGACTTTGTTTACTTTTTCTGTAGGTGTTCACTTTTCCTTTTCTTGAAAAAAGAAAAAAGAAAAAAGAAACAAATTTCTTTTTCTTTTAAAGTATGTGTATGTTTGTGTGTATGTGCACGTGAATTCAGGTGCCCACAGAGGTCATAAGAGGGCACCCCCGGGAGTTGTGGCTACAAGCAGTTGTAAGCCACCTGACAGGAGCCAGGAACCTAACTCGGGTCTTCTGAAAGAGCAGAGAACTCCTGACGACCAACCTATCTCTCCAGCTCAGCTGATCATTTTGTTTAAAGAAAAGTATCGCTTTGAGCACTTGAGAATGTGGAATACTTGTCTGATGAGTCTGGATCCATCGTAATGCGATGAGTCTGGATCCATCGTAATGCTTGTGTTCACTGCATCAGCTAGAAACAGACTATCCATTTTCCCCCAGTGGGAGGGAATCCAGAGCTTCACACACCCGAGGTAAACATTCTACCACTGACCTCTGCCAAGACTGTTTGACAAATCCCTACAAGTGTTTGCTTAGGCCATACTATATAACAAAAGGTTCTGTGTTTAGCTTGCTTATTTCTCTTTCAGATCTGTAGTCCAGTATTTCTCCAAAGATCCCTAGATCCTTTTAGTAGGAAATTGTTTTGTAAGACTATAGCCTACAAGCTGAGGAGCTCACCTCTATAGGGTTGAACTTGACTTTGTTACTATTTTATACATGTTTTATTTTATTTTATTAGTACTAGGGATTCAACTTAGATGGTAGCCAAGCTCTCTACCCTGCTGAGCTTTGTATAGCCCCACCCTTTTCATTCTCCTCTCTCTCTCTCTCTCTCTCTCTCTTTCTCTTTCTCTCCCTCCCCCCTCTCTTTTTATGTAGCCCTGGCTAACTTGAACTCCTGGAAGCTGGCCTGGAACCCATAGAAACCCGACTGCAACTGTCTCCTGAGTGTTAGGGTTAAAAAAAAGTGTGAGTCACCACAGCCTGTCTTCTTTTTACTGTTTTTTGTTTTGGGGATTTTGTTTGTTTGTTTGTTTTCAGGCAGGGTCTCATTAAGTTGTGCAAACTAATCTTGACCTTGCTTGCACTCACTCTCTAGTCCAGGATAGCCTTGAACTTATGATCTTGCCTCAGCTTCACAAATAACTGGGATTATAGGACTATGCTTCACCTGTACAACCAGGCCAGGCAACTATTATTATTCTTTGGTATGTTGATACAGATATGTTGGCACATTTCCTGTTTCTAATCACACAACACCATAGACTAGTACAAAGGGAAGGTATAAGAAAAAAGATTTATCCCAGCTCACGGTTGAGAGGTACAAGGCTGTATCTGATGAGGTTTATATCAGGGCTAGCAGAGTTCTGAGGAAATACAGAACACTGAATGATAAGAGACAGTAGTGTGTGTATGTGTATGTGTGTGTGTGTGTCTGTGTGTGTGTACTTGTGTATATGTGTGTATGTGTATGTATGTGTGTGTATGTGTGGTATGTGTGTGTGGTGTGTATATGTGTGTGTGTGTATGTGTGTATATGTGTGGTGTGTGTGTGGTGTGTATGTGTGTGTGTATGTGTGTGTGTATGTGTGTGTATTTGTACATGTGTACATGTGTGTATATGTATGTACTTGTGTATATTTGTGTGTATGTGTATGTATGTATGTGTATGTGTGTATATGTGTGTGTACTTGTATATATGTGCGTGTATGTATGTGTGTGTACTTGTATATACGTGTGTATGTGTATGTATGTGTGGTATGTGTGTGTGTGGTGTGTATATGTGTGTGTATGTGTGTATATGTGTATGTATGTGTGTGTATTTGTACATATGTGTACATGTGTGTATGTGTGTGTCTTGTCTCCTTCCTTTTTTAGGACTCTACCACTCAGGATCATTCAAGCTTTATTCTGATGAACCTTATCTAACCCTAGTCACCTTCATAATTTTTTAAATTCTCATTTTATTTATGTGTATGTGTGTGCCTGTGTGACTATGTGCAAGTGTGTGTGGATACTGAGAAGGCCAGAAGAAGGTGAGATTCCCCTGGAATTAGAGTTATAGGTAGTTGTGAGATGCCTGCTGTGGGTGCTGGGAACTGAACTCAAGTCCTCTGCAAGAGCAGCAGCTGCTCCTATCTGCTGAGCTATCTCTCCATCCCAACAACTTCACTTCTCAACATCATAAAGGAATTAAGTTTCTATCCCTTTAGAATCCACAATGATGATTAAATAATAGCATAGAATTCTTTTGGGGATTCAGGGGAACCAGATCCAAAGCATGCACTAAGAAAGACGTTTTCTTATTTATTTTTTCCATCCTCTTTCCCTCTCTTCCCCCTTCTCTTTCTGTTTTTCTTTTCTTTTCCTTTCAGATTTAGTAAAGAATATCCTGAACTCATATTGATATTAAACTTCTTTAACGTCTTTACCTCTCACCTCATTTTTCCAGACTAAGAATCATTGTCAGACATCATAATCAGCCAGACATAGTATGCCTGCAATCTCACACTTGAGAGGTAGAGGCAGAAGGATCAGGAGTTCAAGACAAGCCTTGGCTACCTAGAGATAACCTAGACTACACAATACCCTGTCTCAAAAACTCAGAGTGTGCAAGAGATCATCAGTGACACATTTACATATCATAGAAATAATTTTCTTTGTCCTGCTTTACACTTCAGAGTAGGAATTCCAATCAACAGCACAAATACCAACACACATTATTTTATTTATTTTAATAGATTATTTTTCCTTGAGGTGTTGTGACTGTAGATCTTCATTGTCTACTTGATTAGACAATAGACTTGACTAAGAATTATCTAGGAGATTTAACTCCAGTTTGTAGAGGGAAGACTCACTCTGAATGTAGGTGGTACCATCCCAAGGGCTGGGGTGCTAGACTGAATCACAGAGAAAACAGAGAAAGCCAGCTGAGCACTTTTTACCTTTCTCTGCTTCCTGATCTGCAGAGATATGAGCAGCCTCTTACATCTGCAGAGATGTGAGCAGCCTCCCACTACCACCTGCACCTGTAGATGTGAGCAGCCTCCCACTGCCACCTGCAGTTGTGAGCAGTTTCCCACTGCACCTGCAGCTGTGAGCAGTTTCCCACTGCACCTGCAGCTGTGAGCAGCCTCCTACTGCCTCCTGCAGAGATGTGAGCAGCCTCCCACTGCCTCCTGCAGATGTGAGCAGCTTCCCACTGCCTCCTGCAGATGTGAGCAGCCTCTCACTGCCTCCTGCAGATGTGAGCAGCCTCCCACTGCCTCCTGCAGAGATGTGAGCAGCTTCCCACTGCCTCCTGCAGATGTGAACAGCCTCCCACTGCCTCCTGCAGATGTGAGCAGCCTCCCACTGCCTCCTGCAGAGATGTGAGCAGCTTCCCACTGCCTCCTGCAGATGTGAACAGCCTCCCGCTGCCTCCTGCAGATGTGAGCAGCCTCCCACTGCCTTGCAGATGTGAGCAGCCTCTCACTGCCTCCTGCAGATGTGAGCAGCCTCCCGCTGCCTCCTGCAGATGTGAGCAGCCTCCCGCTGCCTCCTGCAGATGTGAGTAGCCTCCCACTGCCTTGCAGCTTTGAGCAGCCTCCCACTGCCTCCTGCAGATGTGAGCAGCCTCCCGCTGCCTCCTGCAGATGTGAGCAGCCTCCCACTGCCATATCTGCAAGTGCTTTTGCTGCCATGTTTTCTCTATCACTATGGGCTGTACCCTTAAACCATGAACCAGAATAAACCCTTCCTGTAGTTGCTTTTGACTAGTATTTTATCACAGCAGTTATAAAAGTAACTAATACAGGAAATTGGTACCGTAGAGTGGTGTCATTACAGGGATGAACATTTCAGAATAGAGAAGTCCTCGAATGTTATACACAGAATTTAGTGTCCCGTTCTGATGTTCTGATTTGAGCTCAGAAGACCAGGATGCCAAGAAAAAACAAACAGTGGAGGCTGGGCTCACGAGGTTTCAGAAGAGAGCAAAGCCTTGTGGGAAATGGAGTAGAGATCTTGTTTTATTTTGGTGGTAAACTTGGCTACATGTGCTCATGCCCTGACAAGTTGAATGAGGCAAAATTTAACATCTGTAATTGTTAAATATATTTGTATAATAAAGAAGGAACAGTACATTTTGCCATGAGGGCAAGGCTCTACTCATGGAAGGTCCCAGACTGTAAAAATGTAAATTCCTCTGAAAGGAAGAGACTGAACTGAGCAGGCTGCCCATCGCAGGTCTTCCAATTGGGAAGGGAAATGAATCTAGGTTAACCCAGCAAGGCAGATGAAGGGTTACTGCATACATAGTAGAAGGGGATAGAATACATCCTTAGCTGCCAGCAGAACTTGAGAGGTCATCTGCATGGTGTTAATTTTGCAGGCATGCAAAACATAAGAGTTCTGGAACCACGGACCTTCCAGAAAGCTGCTGAGGCAAGGCAGCATTTGGCCAGGTCAGACTCCCTGAAAGGAAATCATGAGAGTTCATTGAGTGAGTCCGGGGAGGTAAAGCCTAAGTTGCAACAGAGACTCTAGGATATTTCAGATGTTAGGACTGTGGGCTATGCACTTAGGAAAGCTGTGGCTGTAAGATAGTGCTGGCTCAAGAGAGAAGCTGATGGTACTCAGATTGAACTGGAAGGGAAGGGCTACTCAAGGCTGTCAGAAACCAGATGATGCCACCAAGAGTCCCAGATGCTAAACATGGAACTGCATGTTGTGTTTTCCCTGCTGAGGTTTTTTTTGATCTAATATTTCCTAGGTATGTTCCCACTCC
The DNA here is from genome assembly GCA_028551405.1 of Uromys caudimaculatus. Lineage (NCBI taxonomy): Eukaryota > Metazoa > Chordata > Mammalia > Rodentia > Muridae > Uromys > Uromys caudimaculatus. The sequence goes on from CM052702.1 coordinate 93,219,678, forward strand.
TCCTGTTTGGAACAGGAATGTTTACCCTATGCAATTTTATACTGGAGTACATATCTTACTTTTATTTTATTTTTTAAAGATTTATTTATTTATTTGTTTGTTTGTTTGTTTATTTATTTATTTATTATGCATACAGTACTCTGTGCTGCATGTATGCCTGTAGGCCAGAAGAAGATACCAGATCTCATTATAGATGGTTGGGAGCCACCATGTAGTTGCTGGGAATTGAACTCAGGATCTCTGGAAGAGCAGCCAGTGTTCTTAACCTCTGAGACATTTCTCCAGCCCCCTTGCTATTCTTTTATTTTATGGGAGCTCACAGTTAATAAATTATGTTGAGTTTTAGAAAAGATTGAATTGTGGGCTTTTGAGCAGCACAAGGACTGTTAATTGGTCATTTTTGAGTGTATCACAGCCATTGAAATCAGTTCCAAGGGATCTAATGCTGCCTTGGTGCCTCTTTGGGCACCTGCACTTAAATGGTGCACATAGACATGCAAGCGCATACACACAGATAAAAATAAAGTATTTATAAAATAACAAAAACACAAGTGCCTAGAAGTTGGGGGTATGAGTCAATGGTAGAACACTTTCTAGCATGCTTGATATAGGTTGGCTTCCCAGCCTGGGTTGAAGGGCAGTAAAAACCAGGGATATGCCAGGGATGTCAGCATATTTGCATATATCTGTAATCAAAGCTACTTGGAACTCTAAGAAGATCATGAGTTCACACTACCTCAGTTACATAGTGAGTCTACCTGAACTACATAGCAAGATCCTATCTCAAAAAGAAAGGAAGAAAGAAAAGAAAAAAGAAAAACAGAAAAGCTAGGCAGAGTGGTATATGAGTTTAATCCCAGGACTTAGGAAGCAGAGGCAGTGGATGTCTGTGAGTTCAAGGTCAGCCTGGTCACATAGTGAGTTCTAGGTCATCCACAAACAGTGAGACAACATCTCAAAATTAGTCAATTAAAAGGGAAAAGTGGGATGAGTTAGAGATATAGCAATTATAGAAGTGGGTTTCAAGCACGTGGGAGGCCCTTAACTCACTGCCACTCCAGAGATTTCAATTAGCTTTAGGAACTTCAGATCTACACAAAGGTATTGCAGATATGAAATTTGCCAGCTTATTTGTTAAAAAAAAAAAAACAAAACCAAATAAACCCAAGTACAAAAACCAAAATAAGAATAAAGAACATTATTTTGGTGGGCTAGAATATAGCTCAACGGTAGAGTGCTTCTCTAGAATGCAGATGGTCTTAGGTTCAGTCCTCAGTACTAAAAATGAGGAAGATTTGTGTGTTTCCAGTAGACTTAGCTACACAAAGTGAGAGTTTTGTGGACCATACTTTAGTAAAAATTGATTTCAAGTTTTCTCATGTGTAGGAAGGGGTTAATAATGTCCATCTACCATTCTTTCAAAGCCACTTTGAAGGTCAAGTGAACTGTGTACAAAAGACTCTTGTTAATGCCTGCATGGTACTCGAGAGGATGCGGTTAATTCTAACTCTGCACTATTTAGGTGACTTATGCCCTGGAGGGGGCGAGGGTGTGATGAGACTTGGCAGCTTCAGAAGGATGGCGGGCAATGGCGAGCAAAGGTCACTGGAGGAAGCTCTAGACAGGGAAAGAGAATCTATTTCAAGGAACTATTGTGAACAGATGAATGAGTTTCACTAGCAATCAGGATGTCTGGGGTCTGTATAGAAAGGGCTTGTTTTTTTAGTGGATGGAAATGTCTAGGAGAGACTAAAAGCTACTCTTAAAGTATGATTTGCGTATAGACATTCTGGTACATCCATATTCCCAGAATTTAGGAGATGGAAGCTGGAGGAGGACCTGAAGTTCAAAGTTATCCCAGAATACATAGCAAGACTGAGACCAGCCTGTGCCATGTGAGGCCCTATCTTAAAAAAAAAAAAAAAAAAAAGATAATTTGTATGAGGAAGTTTGAGTTAATCACTGACAGAGGGCAAAAAAGGTAGCTCAGTAGTTAAGAGCATTGACTGCTCTTCCAGAGGACCCATGTTCAATTCTCAGCACCCACATGGCAGATCACAACTGTCTGTAACTCCAGTTCTAGGGGAATCAGCACCCTCACACAGACATACATGCAGGCCAAACACTAATACATATAAAATACAAATATAAATAATTGAAAAATAATTCAAAATATGTATTAATTATGGTTTTAGGCAACAAAATATCATAGGCCAAGGTATGTAAATAACAGAAATATATTTCAAGATTCTAGAACATGGAGCTAGGCTGTGGTATACCCCTATAACCCTAGAACTCTGCCTCAAAAATACTAAAAGAGTTCTGGAATCTTGAGATTCCATACCAAAATGTCCACAGGGTTTATCTATCATTCATTCAATTCCACCATTCTCCTTTCTTTCAACTTTCAGACATGATATTATGTAGCCCAAGCTAGCCTCAAATTTGAGTAGCTAGGTTGACCTTGAACTCTTGATCCTGCTCTTCCTGCTTCCACCTACGGAGTGCTGGAAGTATATGTATGGCTACCAGCCCCAGCTTATTCAGTGCTGGGAACAGAGCCCAGGGCTTCACGAATGGTGGAGTAACCTCTCTACCAACGAGGCTGTACCACTCTCCCCGAGGGTTGATTTCTTCCAAGCCCCTTCCTTGAGCTCATAAGTGACTTTCTCCTGTCATTTTGTATTCTTTATTGTGTGCATAAGCATGCCTATATCCAATGCTCCTATTCTATTTAAATTGATTTTATTATTATCAATAAGAGTGCTGGTTTGAATGGCAACCGTCCCCCTAGGTTTATGTGTTTGAGCATTTGGTCTTTAGTTGGTGGTGCTGTTTGGAGAAATTGTGTGGAGGGGCAGCCTTGCTGGAGAAAGTGCACCACTGAGTCCAGCGCAGGTTTTTAAGAGTTTAATGGCTTGTGACATTTCTCAGTTTATGCATGTGATACACAAGCTTCTTACTCTCGTCACCATGCCTAGAAGTGTAAGCCAAAATAAATTCTCCCATAAGTTTCTTTTGGTCATGGTGTTTTAATCATAGTAACAGAAAACTAGCCAGTGTGTGTGTGTGTGTGTGTGTGTGTGTGTGTGTGTGTGTGTGTGCGTGCGTGTACACGTGCACACATACACGAGTACATGGGCGTGCATACTGTGACTTATTTGTTGAGTACAACTTTGTGGAGTCGGTTTTCTCGGTTTCTTTATGTGGGATCCAGTATCAGACTAAGTTCAGCAGGTTTGTGGGAAAGTGAGTTCACTGACTGTATCTCCTTGCTGGCTTCTAACGTTCCTGTCCTTGTAATTACATAGATGCTATAAATTGAATTTGAAATGTCCCTTCTACTCAGAGGCAGTGAAACATTTAGGAGATGGGGCCTAGTGGAAGGAAGTTAGATAAATGGAGGTCTGCTTTAGAAGGAGGTATCGAGACCCGGGTTTTTTCCTTCTCTTATTTCACATTTGTCACAAGCCCAACAGTCTTCTCTTGTTAGATGTATGAGTCTGAGTTTGGAAAACCAGAGTCTCATGTCACAGGGCCAAGAACTGGATGAGGGACACATAATTCGAAATAGAAAGTTGCTTTTTAAACCATTTACTATTTATTTATCCAGTGTGTGTATGACCATTTGTGTGTGTGTGTGTCTGTGTGTGTGTGTGTCTGTGTGTTCTCACATGCATGAGGAAGGAGGTCAGAGGGTACCTTGCAGGAGTCAGTCCTCTCACATCATGTGTGTCCTGGGGATGATGGCCCTCAGGTCCTTAGGCTTGGTGGCCAGTGCCTTTACCTGCTGGGCTATCTCTAGCCCTAAGAGACAGTTTACTAAAAAAGGGAAAGCATTACTGAGAATAGATATACTAGAGAAAAGGATGAACTCAAAGGGTATCAACTGTAAGATTCGGGACCTTTTATAGGTCAGATACATAGTACCGCCTCCTTAGGCTTGATATCGTGAGTTCTCTCTAGTGTGCTCTGTTTGCTGGTATTCTCTGGCGGGAAAACGCTTCCATTGCCAACTGCATCTTTCATGGTTAATCTTGTTTCTCCAAGTCTCCAGTCCCAGTTCTCAAGTCACAGCACCCTCCCGGAACCTGTCATCCCGGAACATTTGTGGGAAAGCAAAAGGAACATGATCAATCACTCTGTATGCTGATGCTCACTCTGTATACTGATGCTGTGGTCCCTGGATATGAGGGGCTAAAAGACTTTCCCTTCTGTATCTATTGGTTGGAGAAAAAGCTTTGGATTTTCTGTGGTAAGTGCTGGCTGAATGAATACCATTATCATATGAAATTTACTTTGAAATTGCCCTATAGCCTAAAAAAACAAATAGAAAACTTTTAAAAATTATTTGACAGTTCTATACATGTATACAGAGGATATTAGTCATCTTTAGTCCCCATCACTCTCCCTCATCCCTCTTACTCTCTTAAACTCTTCTTCTACACAAGCCTCCGCCTACTTCTGTGTCTCTTGGGGGAGTAGCCCACTGAGTTTCATTAAGGTTGCTTACATGACCATAGTGGGCGGTTCTATTCTAAAGCAACAAAAGCAGTAGATACATCACCGAAGTAAGTGATACACCTCCCCTAGCAACTGTTACCTGGCAATAGTCTCTTAGGGAGGGGTGAAGTCTCATGAACCATCCCCTCTTTTTATAACGAGATGTCTGACATGCTGTCCTGTTCAGGTAACCACAGCTATAGTAATGTCATAGTGCAACAGCTGTGTCATGTCCAAACGCATGTTTGTGTGCCACACTTCCCCATATTTCAGCTCTTACATTTTTTTTGTGTCCTGTCTTTCATAATGTTCCCTGAGCCTCCGAGGGACTGATACAGATGCCCCATTTAGGTCAAGGATTCCACCATCATTTAGTGTTGGCATTTCGACCAGTTATAGGTCTCTTTCTGTATTAACCACCAGCAGCTGCATCCGTGTCTCCAACGAAGGCTGAAAGCAGCATTGATCTACGGATTTAAATGTGAGTTTTAGAAGGCAGCTTGTGGCTGGCAAGATTGCTCAGAGGGCAAAGGTATTTACTTATTGCCAAGACTTGAGTCCAGGTCTTGGGACTCTCATGGTGAAAAGAGAGAACTGTCTCAGACAAATTCTACACACACACAGACACACACACACACAGACACACACACACACACACACACACACACACACACACACACACACACACACGGTGTAATAAAACTATTATAGAAAACAATAGAACTATTGGGGTAAAAACAGTTGCAGGGATAGGAGAATTTTGGCTGAAGGTGACTATGAAGAGACAAGTAAAGGTATCAGATGACTGGAATAGCCCTTCTCTCTGAAGGCTGAGCCACAGGGGCCCTGCAAACCAGGCAACGTTATGATTTTGGGATGATGAAAAAGGAGAGAATAAGGAGAAAGGGAAAATGAAAAAATGTTCTAGTTAGCTTTCGGATAGTGTAAAGAAACACTGATCAAACACAATTTGGAGGAGTAAGATCTGACCAGATACAATGATAAGCAAACATGTTTTCAGTATTACTCCTGTGTGTGTGTGTGTGTGTGTGTGTGTGTGTGTGTGTGTGTGTGTGTGTGTCTATGTGTGGGAGGGTGTGTGCATGTGAGTGAGTACAGGTGCTCTCTCAGGGGACACAGGCATCAGATCCCCTTGGAGCTGGAGTTACAGCTTGTTGTGAGCTGCTGGGACCCAGACTCCAGTTTTCTGCAAGGGTCTGTGCTCTTACCTGGTGAGCTATCTTTCCAACCCAAATAATATCTTGACTAAGACTGCTTACCTACACATATTTCTTATTTTGAAATTTTGTAAAGTACAAACTAAAATGAATTTGTGCTAACTTGACAGTTTTAATTCATATGACCATTTACTTATAAGCCAGTTTGGTAGGTACCAAGGCAGACACTATTAAACCACAAGTACATATAGACAGCATACATACACAAAGCCATGTATAAAAATATATATTTTTTTGTTTTCACACTGATTTTTTTTTGTTTTTGTTTTTGTTTTTGTTTTTCGAGACAGGGTTTCTCTGTGTAGCCCTGGCTGTCCTGGAACTCACTCTGTAGACCAGGCTGGCCTCGAACTCAGAAATCCACCTGCCTCTGCCTCCCAAGTGCTGGGATTAAAGGCGTGCACCACCACTGCCCGGCCTTTCACACTGATTTTTAAGAAATCATTCTTTGGTAATCTCATATACTACTACAATGAATTTAGATCATATCCATCCTCGTGTTCCCTACTATAAGTCCTCTTGGACACCTCGTCAACCTCTCCTTCTCAACTTCTTGATCCTCCACCTTTCCTCAGTCCTCTAGAGCCCATTAAGTCCAAGTAGAGCTGTCCTTTGTTCGTGGGCATTGGACCATGGACCACACCACTGAAGAAAGTGGATTCTCAACCCTGCAAGCAACACCCCACTGGCAATAGCCCTGTACTATGGGTGGGACCTCAGGAGCCTCCCCTCTTCATGCTGGACCATTGATTGGCTTGATTTTGTTTGGGTCTATGCCAGCAACTATATGTGCTGAGTCAATGAGTGTCATAGCCCCGTTAAAGCTAAAAGACTTATACATAGAATTTAAAAAATATACCAAGAATCTCATAACATTTACTATCATTTTTTAGTTTTAAAGATAGGCTGTTTATCTGATATTTTATAGCATTAAGAAATCTTTAATCTAAAAGCTATACTTCTAAAGGTATGGCTTGATTTTTAAGGCACAGAGCTGAACCTGATTACTGACCAAGCCAACTGAGCAGGCAGCAACAGCTTGGCTTTATTTAAATTGGTTTTTAAAGATTGATTTTTGTTTTAGTTGTGTGTGTGTGTGTGTGTGTGTGTGTGTGTGTGTGTGCAGGTGTCTGCGGAAGTCAGAGGTATCAGATCCTCTGGAAGTGGAGTTACAGGTGGTTGTGAGCCACCCGACATGGGTGCTAGGAACTCATCTCGAGTTCTCAGAACTAGTAGTATGTGCTCTTAGAATGACTAATTTGTTTTCAAAGTTTAAATTGATAAAAACTTTGCACAGCCTGTTTTGAAACAGGAGAATACATGTGTCCCACGAACGTAAATAAACACATCTGTGTGCAGGTGTGTGTCTGTGCATGTGTGGAGGCCAGAAAAGTGCCACCCTTGCCATCCTCACTGCTATTACTGCCACTACACTGGAGGTGTGGTGAACTGTGCCACCTTCCAAGCTTCCCTGCAATGCCTTAGTCACCTCGGGCAGCCCAGAGCCATAATAATAAGATCTAATATGATAAAGTAGGTGTCTTGGGGCTTAATACACATGTGGTGGCAGCCCGAACTGCCTTTCATCTGCCCAGCCTTTCCCCATCTCTGCAGGGACTGCAAACTTCCTGTCTTTCTGCCCCTTACATTTGTCAGACAAGATTGCTCTTGGGTCTACCCCTCTACCCTCCATTGCACCAAACGGCCCCACAATCCCTAACCCTCTGACCCTCTTCCCCTCTGTAGGGGCAGGCCTAACTACTGTAGGGGTCCCACCTGATGAGAATGAAGACCTGCCACTACTCCTGCCGGAGGGATCCCCAACACCAGCGTGTGTAGAATCCCTCATCTTCTTTTCTTTCTCCATTCTTTTCTACCACAGTAGCCCATGCACCTGGGAGCCTGATCTGGCAGCCATCTTTAGTACTTGTGGTGATGTTTTAAACATGACATCTTCCCTCAGGCTGCTATTTGAGGTCTCTTCCAGGCTGCAGCAGGAGCTCTTTCTGTGAGGTCCTAGAGACTGAACTCCGGCTTCATGGCAATGCCTTTCCTGCTTAACCACCTCTGTTCCCATGGTTCATGTTTTTAATGGAAAGTAGAAGACCACCTCTCCCATGAATATTCCTCAACTTGGGTCCTTCCTGGACTACATCCTGCACTCCCAGCTATGTTAGCAGGCACCACCTGTGCAATTAATTCATCATCCCATCCTGCTGCTGAACTCAAGGAGATGGATACCAGCCATCCTTCCAACAAGGCCATCATCTTCTACTCTTGTCTTGTTTCAAATGACAGCTACCTTTTGTTCTAGACCATTGCTCTCGGTTTGGGGAACCTACCACCCTATGGTCATATCGCCTCTACCATGTGTAGTAAGTTTTGGGGCCAACTGAAACTTGCAACCACACTTTTCATACTAGTTCCATCCTTCAGCTCCATCTGGGGTCCTTAATAAGCACTGAATGAGAGCTCTTTGTGAGGGACCCAGCAACTTCAGTTACAGCCGTTGGCATACCTAGCTTCTTAGTGGCAGTATCAGGTAATCAGGACATACAGGCATGACATCACCCTGGTTTGCCTTTGGGAAGAGCCAGGTGCTAAGCACATTGCTGCAGTTCCAGCTTCTCACTTTAGAATCGCTGTGAGAATGTCTGTCTCTGACAATGTACCTCATCATTTTTCCTGTTCCACTCCCAGCACACGGGTGTTATGAGCTCTGCAGCTCCACTGAACAGAGGGGACTGGGCTTGCCAGACCCACTCAAAGCCTCAGTCTGAGAGCATGAAACTTCCAAGATGGACTGAAGGGGACTGGGACAGCAGTGTCATTGCTGTTGTCCCTATTCTAAAACTTTGTTGTCTATTTCGGCACATCAAGAATGATATACAAGGGGTGAGGACAGTAGATGAGCTGCCTCCTCCTGACTGGCTGCTCCCCAGGCTGACTAGGTCCTGGTCAGTGTTCTCCATCCCTGGACCTGGCATGCTGCCCCTGCTGTGTGCAGACACTCTCTCCCCCTCACTGTTGCCTTCATCTCCCCCTCTCAAACAGGTATGTATGTGAGACCCTGGTTATTTCTAACCTGTCTCTGTGCATGCTTTTTAGGCTCTGTTCTTCACTTTTTTGGCTCAATTGTGGAAGAAGTAATCTTATCTTAATGGCTGTCTGCTGAGCCAGACTTGTCCCTGACTTGGAGAATATATCGGATTTTCTAGTAGACAGAATACTGGTCTTGAGTTTTTAGTCTTGGATCTAAGTTCCTGGACCTGAAACTTTTAATGGCTTTATTAGAATATAATTAACATATAATGCACTGCTATTACTTCAAACACACAATTTGATAAAAATTGCTATAAGTAGATTCTTAAAGCTCTCTTATCTGAAAATGTGCATACAGGTTGGTCCCTTACCACTCTTTCCTTGTGCTTACTGATGTAGTCTCCTTTCTCCCTTCCCATTGTCTCTCCACAGCCCAGGAGAGTGCTGATTTTGCTATTATCATGTGATATCATTTCTAGAAATGTAAATGAATTAACACAATTTTTACAAGACCTTTTTTTGTGGCTCTTTTCACCAGAAATAATCATTGTGACCCTGGGTTTGTGGGTGTTATTGATTTATTTTGCTAAGTAGTATTCTGAGTACAACATAATTTATTCATTCACATGTTGAAGGGATTTGTTATTATTTTCAGTTATTAAAAGTAAAACTGTTTTTTTTTAAAAAGATAAGAATATAGTAAAAGGGGAAACATATAAATGCAGGAGCAAAAATGACAAATGAAATCCCACAAACCGAGCAACTAACGATGTATTACAGCATCTTCTGGACTCTAAAGTGTACACACACACACACACACACACACATGTACACACACACTCACTCCTCATTCATCCCCACATACACACATGCTTACACACACATCCACAATCACACCCCCATATATATTCACCCACCACACACACTCATATGTTCCAACCCTACACATGCACACAAACCTGACCCCCCATCCTCACCCCCCCCCCACACACACATACACACACACACACACACACACATTCACCCCTTCCTCACAGTCATACACACTCCACACATATATACTCACCCCACACACAGTCATACACAGCCCACACATACACACACACTCACCCCCCCACATGTGCATACAGACACCCCCCACATGTGCATGCACACACGCATTCTCCACGTGTACATGCATACTCACATACCCCACACATACATATACACACACATTTTACACCTTTCTCACTCATACATATACCACATATACACACACATGTACACATACACCTCCCCCACAGTCATACACACTCACCCCACACACAGTAACACACACTCAGCCCACACAAATACATACAACCCCTCACCCCCCCCACATATGTGCATATACCCCTACACATGTGCACACACACACACATCCTTCCCACGTGTGCATCCCACGCACACACCACACAGAGTGTGTGTTAAGACAGTGGAATCGTGAAAGGGAACATGAAGTTCACTGAGCACTAATCAGTAAGCAGCACAGAGCTGGGCTGGGTAGCCCCTGGCCTGGGGACGGGAAGTGGAAACCTCATCCAAAAGATAAACCAGATGGCCCTGGTGAGTCTGGCAGCCCTAGCCACAGGACAACTCCACAGTTCTTGCAAGCCTCAAATATCTTTGGGGCTCCTGTGACCCAGTGACCTACCTTTGGCAGGAGTCAGCAGAAGAGAGGATGCTCACTTGCCACTTCTGTCTTGGAGGCCTGTGTGTGGGTGCTAGTTAGAGAGGGAACCTATTGACTATCCCAAGGGCCTGATAACAAGGAACAAACAAACTAGGGAGTCTGTAGTCACTGCTATGTCCCCAGAGGGGACAGATGGCTGGAAGAAGCAGGCATGGTTTGGGGGATAGCTGGATGTGCAGACATGTGGAGAACTCAAGTAGCAAGTGGCTTGGGTGGGCTTGGTGGCCCCACCCTCTTTGTCAAGGAACAGATAATGAGACTGTTAGCCTTGACCTAGGCGTTGAGTATCCTCCTCTATTCCTTCCCACCCTACTCCCTTAAGCCAAGGGGGAACTGAACCTGGGACTGTATTTTGGCTAGGCTGATGGCCATCCCAGCAAGCCCCGGGAATTCCCTGGCTCTACATCTTCCTTCCCCATCAAGGTGCAGGGCCACTCCTGGCCTTTTATGTGCCTGTGGAGGATCTCAGGTCTTCATGCTTGTGTTCTAAGCCACCATGTAGGTGCTGGGAACCGAACCAAGGTCCTCTGCAAGAGCAACAAGTGCTCTTAACCCGTCATTCCAGCCCCTAGATAACAGTTCTTAACTACTTACTGTCTTACGTGCCTGAAAACTGGATTTGCTCAACAATTGTGCTATATCTTATCTTTTTTTGCTGATGGTAAATATTATCATTCAAAATGCATTTATTTAGCCTCAGTTACTTATGGGCAAGGCACATTCAAAGGGGGAAAATAGTACCTACTGAGGAAGAGCAGGGGCAAGTGTGTAGATGGCAGTGCTGGGTCAGTTCAGCTACGAATTGGAGGCTTTGACACTCCTATTACTTCAATAAACAGTTTACCAACTCCAAAATAAACACTGGGTTAAAAACTATTTGGTTTGAGAGGCAGGAAGAGGACATTAATAACTTTTTATCACTTTGATATATGTATTTTCATATTCATATTTCTGAATTACATGGTTTCTAACCGTTACTGGTTTAAATGGTAGCTTGTCTTTTTCTTCTGTCTCAGAGGGACATAACATAGCAATGCTTCATCTTTCATGTGGCAGAAGCTTAAACACACTAAGACATGAATTTTGGTTCGCCACGCATGGTCCTCGTTCCCAAGATGTTTCATATATACAGTCCTGAAATGGGCTGGCTCCAGACAACACATGTAAGCATGCTAGAGACTTCTCCAGCTCACCTTCCTCCTTGTGGGTTAAACACATACTTAAGTACAGTTGTTTATTTTCCTTCTCCATTAGCTCCCTTATTTCTTCAGCCAATGAAAACCCTCTGTCTAGCTTCAGCTCCAGTGTCTTTCCTAGGTTCTGATTTACAAGCGGCACCAAGCATTACTATTTTGTTGTGTTGACATCACATCAGATTCACTACAGTGCAGCATCTTCTTCCACATCAGTTCCAAGCTTCCCAACCCAACACCTTGGGGACCATCCCATAAGTTTTTTTCCTTTCACTTCACTTTCCTGCACACTTACTACGTTACCAAGACCTGTCCACATCCCCTGTCCCACTGACCCTTCCTAGTTCTCACCCTGGTCTAACCATAACCGTTCCCTCTGACTCATCTGTTATCACCAGTTTAAGTTTCCTCCAGCCCAGCCCAGCATACACTCGACTCCCTGCTAAATGTCACTAATGGGCCCTTACTGATCACTTCACCACCACAGCCTAGAGTTCCTTACAGCACCACCTTTCATCAACCACCATGTAAGCCAGTGGCTACAGGAATGTTCAGCCCTTGTTCAGTTGTCACGGTTTTGGTGTCAACTATTTCTACTGTCTAGATTCAGACACCCATGCCCTTGGCTTTATCTACCTGTGTCCGATTTTTCTTTCAAAGCTAAGGTGGCTCCTTCAGGAAGAAGCCTTAATAGTTTACACCGAGCTCACGTCTTATCGTAACTCCTGTGGGCCATAGTGAGTCCATCACTAATGTGAGAGTATGCACTTCATTCTGATGCTCTCTCTCTTTTTTGCATGGGAAATGCTTTTTGAAGAGAATTTTGTGAGAGCAGAGACTTAGTTATGGCTTGCCATATTTCTATGGTAATTTATTTTTCTTTTGAGACAAGGATTTCATGTTGCAAAGACAGACAGACATACCTGGAGATCACTGGCCAGCCAGTGTAGTCAAACGGGTAGGCTCCAGGTTGAGTGGGGATGGATAGAGGACAACACCAGCATCGACCTTTGACCTTTTCGAGTACACACAGGTAACACATATTCTCTCTCTCCCTCCCTCCCTCTCTCTCCTCCCCAAGCAAGTAAAGCAGTCCTAGCAATGCTCAATATTTGTTTTTATTTATGTCGGAGTTGGTGTCTACAAAATGGCACAATTCAAAAGCAGGGTGTGAGGGAAGGAGGGGGTATTATTTTTGGCAAATGTGGGAACTGTTGGTTCAAGTTGCCTGATGGGGCATGCAGTGTCTATTCTGGGACAGAGCTGTTTTTTTTTTGTTGTTGTTTTTTTGGCGGGTCAGAGACAGGGTCTTGCTATGTATCTCAGGCTGACCTCTAACTCTCCATCCTCCTGCCTCAGCCTCCCTAGAGGTGAGAATGTCACCACGTGTGGCTATTGCTGCTCACAGACTCAACCCAGAAGATCTAGAAACGGTTTCTCACTAGAAGCAACTTCCCAGCTTTACTTAGGCAAGTAGTCTTTGCTTAGCTCTAAGAAAGTAGGCTGGCTTGGTGGCTGCTGGAGGAAGACCTGCTGCTCGGGATGAGGACTGGACAAGGGCTCGCCACTACGAAGCGCGCAGGAGCCGCCCCTCACAGGAATCCGTGGGCTAAGCAGCCGCTCGAGCTTTGGCCGCGGTCCCGGGAAAGAGGAGCAAGGGGCTTTCCACCTGCCCCTGACCTAACCCCGACTGCCAAGCTTCTCGGATTCCAGGGCATGCACCCCGCCTACCAAAACGTGGCAGTACCGCTCTCCCTATCCCGCCCCTCCACGATGACTCCGCCCATCACCCCGCCCCCTCGCCTTACGGGCTCGCTCCCGCGAGGGCCGCTGGGGGCGCGCGTGCTCCTCGGGCTGTGAGTGCGCAGGCGCATTCGCTGGCTCTCTGCGGGCGCCAATTCCGGAGACCAGAGGCTGGTAAGAGCCTGGGGTTGCTGAGATCTGGAGGCGGCAGGCGTGGGGATGTCCTAGCAGCCGGCTCCAGCGGGCGACTCGGGGGCTTACTGGGAGGTCTCGCCCATCCCCGGGACCCCCGGCGTGCGGCCGTCCTGCAGAGGTGACGCGGCCTGGCCGGAGTCGCCCCGATGACCCTGTCCCCGCCGTCCTGCGGGTCTGTCCCTCCCGAGCCAGGAGGCGGATGTCCAGAGAGTACTGTAGCAGCAAAAAGAAGCAGTCTGGGACTTGGCGGCTTGACCCCTTGTCGGGATGTGCCTGCTTCCTGTTGCGTGGCCTCCTGAGAAAGTTGCTGAGCTGCTCTTGCAGGTGGCACAGCAGTCACGGTTTAATGGGAAAATATTCAGTATGGTGGCACTGGGAGGCAGAGGCAGGCGGATCTTGGGTTTCCAGGCCCTGTGTTCTACATTAGAGAGTTCTAGGCTAGCCGTAACAACAAGGTGAGAGCCAGTGTTTCACCTGAATAACCACAGAGGACTCCCGAAAATGTAGTATCCCTCTCTCCCTCCCCTTCTCCTGCCCTCATTTGTCCCCCCCTTTCCCCAATTCAAGTGGGTTCCTGCTTTCTGCCAACCGTGCTCTAAGGATGGAAGGACATTGAAATGACTAGAGATGATCTTTCCTCCCATAGCAATTTTGTTCTGAATAGCAAGTGACTGGCATTTCCTCTTAAGCTCTTTTGTACATGCTTGCAGAACCACACTGTACATAACTGTACTGGAAATTGTTGCTCATTAATTAATCACCCAGTGAACACATCTTTTTACTCAGTTCAAATAACAATGTCCATTGCCTCTCACAAGACCTCTCTAGACAACCCCCCTCTTCATTAACCCTTCCCCACCCCCTTAGGTAATTTTTTTTTCTTAATTTGTAGCACCATATAGGTTTGATGGCTAGTTTACTGTCAATTTGACAAGCTAGAGTTGGAAACTTTAATTGAAGAGAACTTCAGTGTAAAAAATGCTCCCACTGGACTGGCTTGTTGGCAAGCCTATGGTGCTTTTCTTTCTTTTTTAAAAAATAATTTTTCAAGACAGGGTTTTTCTGTGTAGCTCTGATTGTCCTGGAACTCGATTTGTAGACCAGGTTGGCCTTGTACTTGGAGATTTGCCTGCCTCTGCCTCGAAAATGCTGGGACCAGAGGCATGCACTACTATACCTGACTGCATTTTCTTGATGATTGATGTAAGAGGGCCTAGTTCATCAGAGAGGCTCTGTAAAAGTGTCAACATGTCTTAGTGCTAGGGAGACGATGACTAAAATTTTAAAATTAGTCATTTATTCTGACTCTTAAAAATATTTCTGGGGGCCTTGAGGAGAAAGTTTAACAGTTAAGAGTGCTTCTATTGTAGAGGACCTGAGTTCAATTCCCAGCACCTGGGTCAGACATCTCACAACTAACTGCCTGTAACTCTAGTTCCAGGCAATCTGCCACCTCTAGCCTCTGAGGGCACCTGCACTCTTTGGACGTATGCATACACCACACACACACACACACACACACACACACACACACACACACACACACTTAAAATACAAATTTTTAAAGATTCCTATATGTACATACCTGTAATCCTAGTGTTTAGGAATCTGAGGCAGGAGGATTCCAGGTTGGTGGCCAATCTAGGAAACATAGTGAGATCCTATCTCCACATCTAAAATATTACCATCAAATAGTCAACCAGTTCCTGTTTGAACTTGAAGAGGAACTTCCTTCCTGAGAAGTCCATTTGTGTTTGGACAGCTCTCATTCCACAGACGGGTTCCTCAGTGTTTATCTACTTATTGATGTTGGGTATTGAACTCAGGACCTACCACTGGACTACACTCCCATCATGTTTTCTTGCTAATAATCGTGTCTGTTAAATAAGCCATCATTCATAAGCCCATGCAAAACTGAAGAGTGTTAGTCATCCATTGTCTTGTCAGTGAGCACATACTTGATCCTGCCCCCCCCCAGCCCCCATTTAAGTACAGTGCTTTGAATGTATTTGAGTTTATAAATTCTTGTTAGTTCTAGAGTTAGATTTACTCCATAGTTTCTAGAGAAAACTTTTTGGACTTGAGTGTTTCATCTGTCGTGTAGCTGGTCTTCCACCATTGTGCTTTCGGTGAGCTGGGGCAGCATGATACCTATTAAGCTTTCTGGTGTTTCTAAGTTCATGATGCTGATAATTTGGCTTATCAAAAGGCTTGGTTTTTGTTTATGTTTTTGTTTTTTGTTTTTTTCTTGAAGTAACTAGAAAATCAGATTATCTGGAACAGAAGACGATTCATTTAACCTACTTATTCTCACTCTCAGTGTTTGCTTTCTGTTGCCATGATAAGCACCGTAACCATAGCCAACCTTAGGGGAAAAAATGTTACTTGTTTTGTAGGTTATAGTCAAGAACTGAGGGCCCTCTCTCGTGCCCCTTTCTCTGTTTCTCTCTCCCTCCCTTACCATCCTCCCCTTTTCCCGGTGGTGACTTCCCTGGCCTTGGTCCTTGGGGTCAGTGAACTTGCCCACCCGAGAGCAGCTTCCCAGTGAACCTGCCTTTAAACAAAACAAAACAAACCCCAAGGCTTTGTCTATCTTCTATCTTATCGTTAGATACATCGCACCTTGTTTTACAGAACTGTCGTTTGCAGTGTATGTCTCAATCCTGGGGGTAAGGAGCCCTCTGTAGCTCTCCCAATCCACTCCTCCAAAATCTCCCCAGATTTCTGAGTGGCTTCATGTGTTCTTTGTTGGGGTGCTGTGCTGAGTTAAATCTTGGTTCTTTCTGTTTCCCTAGGCTACAAAGACATAATCAAGTTTCCATTGTTTTGAAACAAAGCATCTTTTAAAATCCTCTCAAGCTCCTAACTGCAGGGATGGTGACATTGCTTTGAAGAAGGAGACAAGTAACTGACTTTGGAGGAAGCATTGTGGCCCTGGCTTTTGTTTTCTTCCCTGAGTTTGAAGAGCTATGGAGAGCTGGTCTTGGATGACAGTTGTGGTCTTAATAGGACTCACAGTACGGTGGACGGTCTCTCTTAATTCTTACTCAGGTAGTGTACTTTTCCTGTCTCAAAGATTGGGAAATAGTCCTGTTTGACTGAAATAGAAGAATTAGAGTCTTTATTCTTATGATTAAGAAAATATATGCAACCGGGCAGTGGTGGCGCATGCCTTTAATCCCAGCACTTGGGAGGCAGAGGCAGGTGGATTTCTGAGTTTGAGGCCAACCTCGTCTTCAGAGTGAGTTCCAGGATAGCCAGGGCTACACAGAGAAACCCTGTCTCAAAAAACCAAAAAAAAAAAAAAAAAAAAAATGCATCTAATTATAATGAAAAAGTGTAAGAGGCAAATATACTGTGTGATATGAGAAGACAAAAATGTCCTGTACTCTTTAGTATTTAACAGAACCACTGAAGATGGGGAATATCCAAATGTACAAACACAAAGTGGGGCAGTCCTGAGGAGGGAGGGTAAAGACACTGAACATTTAGCCCACACTGGCCACTCGCCAGCACTAATGCATCTGAACATAATTTGGAATAAGAAAGAGAGTGGGCTGGTGAGATGGCTCAAGCCGGCTAGGCTTGGCGCCTGGCACCCACTTGTTGCTACTAACTGGCTGTAGCTCCATCTCCAGAGGATTCAGCGTCCTCTTCTGGCCTCCATAGGCACCGGGCACATGTGGTACACAGATAGACATGCAGGCAAAACATCTATACATATCAAAAAAAAAATCAAAAGAAAAAGAAACTGGACAGTTATTAAATGACAGAGTTCAAATGTGGTCACTTGATTCCAGTCAGCACTTGTGTGACTCTGCTCCGAGCTTCTGATAAAGAGGAGCTGACCGACTCAGCTAAACGGTGAGGTTGTGTTGGCTGCTGAGTCACTGTGATAGCCTCATGCATGCAAACTTGGATGTTGAATTGTGTCAGCAGCTTTTCTTCCACCCCTGCCCCTCAGATGAGTTTGTACTTTTGAGAAAGTTTAAAATTGCTTGAATGTTGTGCAGTAAAACATGGCCTCAAATCTTAGCTATTTTACCGGTTAGTTGCCTAATCTTAGGGAAGTTATTTAGTTTCTCTAAGCTTTTATACAAGGCAGGAGTGTCAGTAAATACTTCAGCAGATTGCTTGAGGGATTAATTCAAAAAATAAGTATGAACTGTGCTCTCCGCATGTAGGAACAGCGTCAGGACGTGGTCATGCCTTACCTCTGTTGATCATCACAGTAGATTATTTAACTTCACATTTGGCCAGGTGTTCACACACTGTAATCCTAGCATTCAGGAGGGAGAAGCAGGAAGGTCAGGAATTCAGGGCCAGCTCTGGCTGTATAGTGAGTTCAGGGCCAGCCTGGTTTATATGAGAGCTTGTCTTAAAAAAAAAAAAAACAAACCTCTAAATATTATTCTTTGCTGTGTAGCCAAAAAGAGGTCTTGGTATTTATTAAGGCTTTAATAATAATAAAAAATGATAAATGATATATTTCCTAGAGAAGATAATAGCTTGGTGGGCAAGTGGGTATGCAAATATATATCACTTTTAAGTTAAAATAAAGTGATAGATTTGAAACAGTAGAAATTTTCTAATTTAGATGAGAAAATCTTAGCATGTAACATTTAATATATTCTAAAAAATTTTCTAGGCAGAAAATGGGTGAGAAGAACATTCTGGTGGAAGAAAACATGAAACAAAGCAAGAAAGATAAGAAGGATGGAAGAATACAGAGTGTGTGTGTGTGTGTGTGTGTGTGTGTGTGTGTGTGTGTGTGTGTGTGTGTGTGTGACAAATGAGTCAGCCTGACAGCCAAGCTGATTGTGAGGGGCAGAAAGGACATAAGATCATACTTGTTTTAAGAGCTAGTTCTAGAGTAGGGTGAGCAGAGGCAAACGGGATTATCTATGTGCAGTGTCCACAGCAGGCTTGCTAAGTTTATTACAAGTATTGTTTCATGGAGCTGGCTATGCGGTTCATGTCAACCACCAGGCAAACAAACAGAACAGAGGAGTTATACAGGAGCCATGTAAGCCTCCTAGTTCCCTAACTATAGCCAGAGAACTTAGCAGCTCCCTAAAGAGATGTGAAATCAAAGAAACCCTTAAACCCAAGTGTTTTGCTCTAGGTCTGGTAAAGAGGAGACAGGTTCAGTCCCTGATGCCACATGATGTCTTGGTGCACACCAATAGTCTCAGCTCTGGGGAGGTGGGAGCAGGAAGATCGGAGTCCAAGGCCATTGTTGGTTATACCGAGAGTTTACCAGAGCACTTCATGCTTGATGGTCTTGTGCCCTGCTTTAGGCAAAGGTTAGAGAGACCTGTCTGTGCCTGCTGTTTCTCAGATTCCTTCAGCTTAACATCTGCATTGACTGTATCACAGGCTGCACTTGGGGTAGCATGTCCAGTCCTCGTCACACTAAAGTATAGAAATTCAGGTTAGCTTTCTTTCGTTTTACTGAATTATTCTTCCTTTGAAATGTGTACACCATTTAGGAAACTACTTAAATACACTATTGTAATCTAATTTCTTCTAAAATTTATCCCCATTTTATTTTTAGTCTTGCTTTTTCATAGAACTAAGATACTGAATATTACATGTTTCATTAAATAAGCTATGGGGGGTAGACAGATTTTTATTTAGTACTAGTTTGCCATTTCTCACAGAGATTTACAGTGCCTCTTGTACTCTATCTCAAGTATTATAACAACATTTGAGTTTTATTTGTTATCTCCCCTGACTCCAACCGCAAATCATATTGGTAGCTAAGGAAAAAGTCATTTAAAAAAATCAGCTTTTGCAAAATTTCATTTATAAAAAACCGTGGTTGATTTCATTTGGCTTAACTGCTCCTATTTCTGAATGGCTGCACATTCTTACCAGAAACAAGAGAAGTTCATAGAAAAATGCAGTCGACTCTTCTCCTAGAAAGTTTACCGCTTACTATAAAGTATGCATTGTTGGCAGACTGCTTATTTATCTTTCAACACCGTTTTGATTAAGTTAGCATTTAATAAAGTGAACATTTTTAGTGCTCCCTACTCCACTTTCCTGGGAATGTGGCGGAGCTGGCGTTCTGTAAGTGCACGGTGGTCGGCGGTGTGGTTCTCATTCTCCCGTGAGTAAGTCTGTACACTTACTCACTGTGGAAGGACTCCTTTTGCCCTTCTGAGTGAAGCTCCCACAGGCACAGTTGGGCTGTCCTTCTGGGTTGCTTTGAGGGCACTTTAGCAGTTTTAAAAACTTAAGTACTAATTTCATAGCCAGTGTCAGCTGAATTTATTGAAGTAGGTCAGACTCTGAATAAAAACTTGTTTCCCAACCCTGAAGAGAGCCGTTATCCATTCTTCTGTTTGTTAGAGAGCAGTAATAAATTCTTCTACATCTACGGCATGATTTCTAGAGTAGTTCTAGGAAATCTAGATAGTTTGATTTTTTTTTTTCTTCAGGTATATGGAATTACCAAAATGTTTTCTGAATTTATTATCCTAATGGCATTGAAAAAAGAAAAAGAAACCCTCCTTTTGTCTTCCCAAAGAAACTATATATTCAGCAGTTGTATTCACTGAACTAGATTCACATACACATAACACACATAAAAAGGTAAATAACTTGTTGAAGAGTTCTTTTCCTTTAAGAAATTATTAGGTGAATTTATTTCTCTCTTCCTGTTGCGTTTAATTGAGTCCATTTTAAGATTAGTATATGCCTAACATGACGCTTATTTTGATTTATGGAAAACAAATTTTTCTGTTCCCAGTAACTAAAATTCATACTTGGCTATCAGTTAGGAAGTAGTATAACCATATGACAAACATGATACGGAAAATATACATATTATGAGAAGTCACTAATTAACCATCTATCTTTTAGTTTGTAAAGGGAGGATCATGGGGGATTTAGGATTTGAAATGATTTTGTTTGTATTTTGAGACAAGACTTGTGTAGCCTAGGCTGGACTAGTCTAGCCTGTGTTGCCAAGAATGGCCTTGAAATTCTGATCTTCCTGCCTCTCTACTCTTGAGTGCTGGGATTACAAGCATGCACCACTGTGCGTAATTTGTTTTGAGACAGGGTCTCACTATGTAGCCCTGGCTGGTCTGAAGTAGACAAGGCTGGTCTCAAACTCACAGAGATCTTCCTATCTCTACTTCCCAAGTAGAAGAATAAAGGTGTATGCTATCATCCTTGCCCCATTCATTCTTAACTTTTGAAGTGATTCTTGTATTATACTCAACTCAACTTTTTTTTTTTTGGGGGGGGGGTGTTAGAGATCGAACCTTGCACATGCTAGGCCCATCCTATCACCAAGATACATCCATAACCCTGAGGTGATTAAAGAACTTATTTAGTGTGTTAGTGTAAGTGCAGATGTGAGGACAACTCCCTCACTAAGGCAGGGTTGCTCTTACTGTTCCAGGCCAGCTGGCCCAAAGGCGTCTGGGTGATTCTCTCTACCTCCTCCCTTGCTTCAGAGATTCGGGATTACAGATCTGCGCTACCACATTCAGCTTTTTATATGGGTTCCAGGGATCCAGTTCAGAGCAGCAGGATTTAGTGGCGAGCACTTTTCCCACAGAGCGCTCCCCCTGGTGCTCTGAGGAGATTCCTGAAGGCAGCATGTATGAACTGTTAGAAGTTATATATAGACTAGAGAGTAAACAATGAGCAGAAGTTTTAAAGTGCCATACAGTAAAGGGGTTTGGGGGCAAGAACCAGTATGTGGGCTTTATATTCAAACAGCCTTGGCACAGTTAGCCTGCCGTCACAGGTGGATGCTGAGCACTCCTTAAGTGGGAGACGAAGGACTCACATTGTTTGAATTAAAAGCATTCCGTGTCACGCCACCTGCACCGGCGTCTTTGCTGTGTCTATAGCCACTGGGAATCTGCCCGTGCTGTTGAGAGGCACTAGGTGAACACACCCTGAGGAGACAAAGATGAGCGAGACATTCTGAGAGACAGGGGAGCTGCATCTGTACAAGTGTGTTTGACCTCTGGGTCATTTCTTGTGCCAGTTACTCATGTACATGTATACACATGTATATATAGTGTATACAACTGTTAGTCTGCTTTTCCCATAATTACAGATTGTCTCCTTAGAAATTCTGTCATTTGTAGAATCTAGCCAACAAATGCAAACAACTTTACTAAATCTGGTTTAGATTTCAGTGAGCGGGGCCTGTCATTATTCAATGTGACATACCTTTTGACTAGGTTAGAAGTATATATGGCTATTTTGATTTTGATTTGACTTAAAAACCTGTGACTCTATTGTACTTTTTTTGGGCTTCCTCACATTTCAGAGATCAACTGCTTGTTAAATGGGTGCTTACTATTTGCTAGATGGAGATTTGTCATCTATGTGGCCATGATAGGGTAGGAGTTAAGAATGGGTTTTCGCTGGGCAGTGGTGGCGCACGCCTTTAATCTCAGTACTCGGGAGGCAGAGGCAGGTGGATTTCTGAGTTCGAGGCCAGCCTGGTCTACAGAGTGAGTTCCAGGACAGCCAGGGCTACACAGAGAAACCCTGTCTTGAAAACAACAACAACAACAACAAAACAACAACAACAACAACAGCAACAACAACAAAGAATGGGTTTTCAGGGGCTGGAGAGATGGCTCAGTAGTTAAGAGTATCGACTGCTCTGCCAGAGGACCCAGACTCAATTTCCAGCACCCACATGGCAGCTCACAACCATCTGAACTCTAGTTCCAGGGGATCTGACACCCTCACACAGACATATATTGAGGCAAAATACCACTGCACATAAAATAAAAATAATCCATTAAAAATGTACCCTTAAAAACAAGATTAAAAAAGAGAACGTGTTCTAGAGCCAACTTGCTGGTAGAGATCCAGAACATGCTTTTACTACTTAAGTGACTAATTCCTTTTTTCCCAGTCTTAAAGTAGGGAAATAATAACACTTAGTTCATGGGATCATTGTATTTAGCACTAGATATATATGTTAGTTATTAAAGGTTTATTATCCCTTATTTATATAACTTTGAAGATAACAAATTACAAGCTTTTTTTTAAAAAAATTTTTTAATTTAATTTTATTTATTTATTTATTTATTTATTTTAACATCTATTTACTTATTTGTTGTGTGTACAGTGCTTGGCGTGTGGAAGTCAGGACAACTTAGTAATTGGTTCTCACTTCCACCATGTCTGGACCTCAGGTTTGGTGGCAGATTGCTTTAGCTGCTGAGATATCTCACTGGCCTTTGAGGTTTTTTGTTTTTTTTTTTTTGGTTTTTTGAGACAGGGTTTCTCTGTGTAAACCTGGCTGTCCTGGAACTCGCTCTGTAGACCAGGCTGGTCTCGAACTCAGAAATCCGCCTCTGCCTCTGCCTCCCAAGTGCTGGGATTAAAGGCATGCGCCACCACTGCCCGGCTTATCATACCTTTTTGAAGTATTTGCCTTCTTGCTTTTCTTATTGCTGTGACCAAATGCCTGACATGAAGCCACACAGAAGAGTTTATTGTCCCCCAGTTTGAGGGTCTGGCAAGTCACTGTGGGAAGGCACTGTGGCAGCAATGGGAAAAGGCTGCTCATGGTGAATCCTCAGTGGGAAGAGAAGTGACCTGGAGTAGGGTGTGGCTAGCAAGCCTCAAGGTCCTGCCCCATTGATCCACTTCGTCAAGTCTCTACCTCTGAAAGGTTCCACAGCCTTCTAAACAGCTCCTCCAGCTGTGGACCAAGCTCTCAAACATGAGCCTATAGGGGACATTTCATATGCAGACCACAGTGCTAGTGGCAGTTTTTCTCA
This sequence comes from Uromys caudimaculatus, assembly GCA_028551405.1. Taxonomy (NCBI): domain Eukaryota; kingdom Metazoa; phylum Chordata; class Mammalia; order Rodentia; family Muridae; genus Uromys; species Uromys caudimaculatus. Next base: position 93,243,079 of record CM052702.1, read on the forward strand.
TGAAATCAAAGTAAACCTGGTAGTTGGCAAGATGAAATTATTGGGTAGAGATGCTTGCATGCATGCTGGACCACTCGGGTTTCATCTCTGGATCCCAGAAGGTGGCAGGAGATAACAGCCTTTTGAGAGTCATCGTCTGATTTCTACACATTACACACACACACACACACACACACACACACACACACACATACACACACACACACCATTGTTGGATTTTGTTTGTTTGTTTGTTTATTACAGAGTCTTACTATGTATTCCTGATTGTTCTGGAACTCACTATGTAGACCAGGCTGACTTTGAATTCATAAGGATCATCTAGTCTCTGCCTCTGCAGTGCTGAGATTAAAGGTGTGCTAGCAAATTAAAATCGAAAAAACAAAACAAACAAAAACCAATTGAGCATGCTCTGTACTCCTGATAGACTGAGTGGTGCTGCAGTGGCCCTGCTTCCTGAGTGTCTGCCATGCGGGGCTCTGTACTGGCTGTTCCTCTAGCTGGTGTTTGCTCTAGTGGCAGACTGTGTGGCTCTTGAGCTTAGGGATGGAGGGTAAGGGACTTGCCCATCTTGTGGTCACTTGGTGACTTGCAGTACTGAATTCAGGCCTCATCTTTGACCTGGGTAACTCCTGCATTCTTTCTCTAGCTTGTGTTATCCCTGCAATATAGGTCATTTAAAAAAAAGATTTATTTAAGTAAGTACACTGTAGCTGTCTTCAGAAACCCTAGAAGAGGGCATCTGATCTCATTACAGATGGTTGTGAGCCATCATGTGGTTGCTGGGATTTGAACTCATGACCTTTGGAAGACCAGTTGGCACTCTTAACCTCTGAGCCATCTCTCCAGCCCCAATATAGGTCATTTTTATAAGGGGAAAAAAAAATCCCACATAGTATGGTAAAAGCTCATCATTATTCTCTTTTTGCTTTTCATTCTAGGTGCTGGAAAACCACCTATGTTTGGTGATTATGAAGCTCAGAGACACTGGCAAGAAATTACCCTTAATTTACCAGTCAAACAATGGTATGGATAATTTTGGCTGGGTTTTATTGTTTATTATAGTTAATATAGATTATATGATGTTGTTTAAAGGAAAAACACCACTTTCTTCATCTCTTGCATATTGGATCTCATCTTTGAAGGTTCACAGTCCTGAAAATTATCCACATACATGCCCACTTAGCTAAGTTTTGCTGTTAATCTAAAACTTCTAATTTTGAAGCATCTTTAAATTGTATTTATTCTTATCATGTGTGATGATATGGGGGGTGCACCCATGCCACAGCGTGCCTATGGTGGTCAGAGGACAGCTCTGTGGAGTTGGTCTTCTTCCACGTTTGCGTAGGTCCCAGGGATCAAATTCAGGTTGTCAGGCTTTGTACAAGCACTGTTACCTATAGAGATGTCTTGCCAAGCCCAGAACTACAAGTCTGATACAAGAGCACTGTATATGTCGGAAACTCCTCTGGATGGATGCGAGCTAAAGCAGCATCATGAGTGGACAGTACTCCTCTGGGTGGATGCGAGCTAAAGCAGCATCATGAGTGGACAGTACTCCTCTGGGTGGATGCGAGCTAAAGCAGCATCATGAGTGGACAATACTTTTGCCGTTTCCTAACCTGTACTTTTTTCACTAAAGCTTACTGTGACATCAGCTCTAGGTAAAGACAGAAAGGTCTTGGCAATAGTAACTGGCTATATGTGTGGAGCTGAGAAGAAATAAAAAGGAGATTTGAATTTGTTTTCAACTGAAAATTTTACTTCTGTCCCTTTGTTCATCTAGTGTGGGTCTTGTCACACTACAGACCCCAGTGGGCATCTCTCGAAGGGAGGAGTATTCATTTGTCCCCTCTTACATGGTCTTATTTCTGTTGTTCTCTCTGTAGTGTAAATGAGTGGTTTCATGGTGTGGTTTGTGTGGTCTTCTGCTTTGTAGAACTCAGAACACCGTAGAAATTGTTGTTATTCTCAACCACTAAAACAGTGGCCACTAACCTTAGTTTCCTATACACATCTATCTGAAGGAATCTTAGTGATGTAATGTAAAGAGTGTAGGTCAGAGGTCAGATCCCAGCTCTGTTCACTGCTGCCGTGACCTTTGCAGATTTTCTAACTTTCTCTTGTAGTCTTATCACTTGCAGAATGGAAGTGTCCGTCTGCATACTTCACTGGTCAGCCATGGCTTTATTAAGGCACCTCACTATGCTTGTTCTCACAGCCTTTACCTCTCCCCCTTTCCCTCTCACTGGTTCCCTTTCTCCCCAGCCAAGAGCCCCCTTTCTGCTTTCGTGCCTTACATATTCCACAGCCCTTTCCTTTGAAAAGGAATTCAGACTTTGTGTGTTTGTGTGTGGGCATGTACATGATGAGTCCAGAGGATGGCTTTAGATCCCTGGAGCTGGAGGTAGAGGCAGTTGTGAGCCTCTCAATGTGGGTCCTGGGAACCTAGCGCCGGTCCTCTCCAGGAGCAGCACTCACTCTTAACCGCTGAGCCAGATCTCCAGCCCCCCATTCTTCCTTTCCCCTCTTCTTGCCCCTTACGGTCTTTTCTACTTTCATGCTCCCTTTCTAGTTTCTAGACCTCCATATATATATGAGAATTAAAATTTAGGACCCACATGCGAGAGAGGATGGAGCAGTAGCTGAGAGCTACACCCTGATACAGGCAGAGAGAACTGGGCCTGGCATGGGCTTTTGAAACTTCTGAGCCCACCCTCAGCGACACACTTCCTCCAAGGCCATCCCCCTCCTAGTCCTTCTGATCTTATCAGTTCCGCTCCTGATGACTAAGCAGGGGAATGTATGAGCCTCTGGGAGCCATTCTTACAAACCGCTGCACTTGCCAGACAGGGGCTCCACCACTCTGCTGTCTTCTTTCACGCTTCTCTTTTCTTTCTCCTTTTGGACAGTTCCACCTTGTAGTCCAAGCTAGCCTGGAGTGGTAATTCTGTTGTCTTACCATTGTCCTGAGTAGCTGTGATTACTGGCCATGTGCCTACAAGCCTGATTGCCTTTCTTAGGAATTACTCTAAGATTGGGGAGCATAGTCCCTAACCTTGCCTCTGTCCCTGATGTGTGAGTGTGCATGTTTACAGCTCACTGTCATCACAGCACCTTTCACTCATCAGCTGTAGTGAATCTCAAGGTTAAAGTTAATGAGAAGCAGCCTTTTCTTTATAAGCTAGAAACCAAATCAAGTTGTTCTGGTCAAAATGTAATATTGAAATTACTTGATCTCCCATTGCTGTATCCATCCCAGTAGTTTGGTGGTTAATGGTAAATTAGAATTACTGCTAAGTGCTTAGGTTTTGGCAGGTGGTAACTTGACAGCTTTACATGTTTAATTCATGTAAACTCATGAGTTGTTTAGCTCAGGTTGATCTACTCCGTGGCTGCTGCTGTTCTTGGCACTCATCCCATGGTACTGGCATCTCCAACTCACTGGGGTCTTCTGCTGCAACTTGGCTTTACCAATAGCCTCTCATAGACTCTCTTCATGGTGCCAAGCCTCAACTCCTTTACATGACCCCTTCAGTCCTGGTTCTTCAACTGCAACTGAGGCTGCACCTTCACTAATGACCTTCCATGGCTTCTCACAGTGCCAAGCCTCAGTTGCTCTTCATGACCTCTTCAAAACCAGTGAAGCTGGTCTCTTCTTAATCATCACTAATTTCTTAGCTCCAGCTAACCAGCATCAATTGTCTCAGTAGTCCCTTCTGTTCTGGACTCTAAAGCCAGAACCATGTGGCCAAAGCTGTCGAGTTCTGCTGCTTGCTGGGGCTGGAACATGGCCCCCTTGTTCTGTACATTATCACCAGCTTCTGTTTTTCAACTCCTTCAACTGCCTAAGCTTGGCTGCCCTGGAACTTGCTCTGTAGACTGACTTTGAACTCAGATATCTGCATGCCTGTTTCCCAAGCATTAGGATTAAAGGTGTGGTCCACCAAGCCCAGATTTAAGTTTTTCTTCACCTAAAATTTGTTCTGTTCTGGGCTGGCCTTGAACTCAGAGATCTGTTTGTCTTTACCTCCTGGGATTAAAGGCTTGTACTACCATGCCTTGACCTAAACTTAGCTGGGTGGGATCTTGCCTCAAGGTCCGTTAATTCAATTTAATATCTTTGAACACAGGATTCAGCTTAATTTCACTTCCTGGTGCCCCTTTAATACTCGAACCATATATTTTATATTTTCCCTTTCTCAGCTTGCCACGGTTGTTTAAAATGCTCTTCATGAGTTTTAACCAGAGAACAAAGTCTATGATGGGTATTTCTGAGACTTCCTTTCTCAGTGCAATTAATCTGAGTCTCTTCACCTTAGCCTCAGGCAGAATCTTCAGACAAGGGCAAAAAGTAGCCACATTCTTCACCAAAATACCACAAAAAAAGTTTCTAAGGCATATATTGAAATTCTTCACTGAATCCTCTTGGGCCAGGTCTGCACAATTCAAATCACTCTCAGTAACAAAGTCTTCCATATTCTTACTAGGATAGCCCATTGAGCCCCATTTAAAGCATTCCATGGCTTTCCAAATCCAAAGTCCCCAAATGCACATTCTTCCAAACAAAAGCATGGTCAGGCCTATCACACAATACCCCACTTCTGGTACCAATTTCTGTCTTAGTTTGGGTTTTACTGCAGTGAACAGACACCATGACCAAGACAGCTCTTATAAAAACAACATTTAATTGGGGCTGGCTTATAGGTTCAGAGTTTCAGTCCATTACAATCAAGGCAGGAGCATGGCAGCGTCCAGGCAGACATGGAACAGGAGCTGAGAGTTCTACATCTTCATCCAAAGGCAGACAGGAAAAGACTAGCTTCCAGGCAGCTAGGAAGAGGGTCTTAAAACCCACAGTGACTTACTTACTCCAAGGCTACACCTTCAAATAGTCCCATTCCCTGGGCCAAACCGTCGAACCACTACGGTCTACATTATTGTAAATTGCTCCTGAGTCTGAGAGTAAAGTGGATGGAAGAAGTTGCTTAGCTACAGAAGACATAACTAAGAAATATATTCATATAAACTTAATTCTCCTCTTAGAGGCACAATTTTTTTTTTTTGTTTTTTTTTTTTTTTATAATTTCTTCACATCTTTAGCTGGAGGAACCAAGCACCTTTATGGACTCTAGACCAGGTTTTCCCCATTGGTTCCCAGACTCTTTTATATAGTAGGATGGATTATATATGCTAGCTGAATTATTTTCAAAGTCTTGATCAAGCCTGCTTATCCCCTCTTTCCATAAGCCATATCTTCATGTGTTCTTTGAAACTGGCCTTCAATTTTTTAAGGTTATGCATTAAAAGTGCTGTTTTTCTAAACTGTTACAGTATGAGACATGAATTGTCTCGTTGCATATATTTTGTTGTATGAGTATAATTGATTTTTTTTTTTTTTTTCGAGACAGGGTTTCTCTGTATAACCCTGGCTGTCCTGGAACTCACTCTGTAGACCAGGCTGGCCTCAAACTCAGAAATCCGCCTGCCTCTGCCTCCCAAGTGCTGGGATTAAAGGCGTGCGCCACCACTGCCTGGCGAGTATAATTGATTACTAAAGTCTACTAAGAATAGAGTAGCAGTAAGTCTCAGGGACCTGGGGCAGCCCGTTTGTACTGTCATACGGTAATTATTAATGTCTTAAATAGTTAAACCATTAAGCCTAATTTTAATTAAATGTTAAATGTTAAATTGTGTCTTGAATATTGGTAACGGTGCCTTTTATTTTTCCAGGTATTTTAACAGTAGTGATAACAATTTACGGTACTGGGGATTGGATTACCCCCCTCTTACGGCCTATCACAGTCTCTTATGTGCATATGTGTGAGTTCTTCCTTTTAATATAACTGAATGTTTGTGCTCTTAGACGCAGTGCGATCTGACTTATTTAAGTTATTGTTTGTAACTTCAATTGTTTTACAAGCTTGAGAACCAGTGTCAGAGTTTGAACATTTCTGTAGCTTGTGTACACGCTAGAAAGAATGCAAGGCTTACATTTGTTTTGGATAGAGATGTTCCCAACTGCACATTGGTTGCCGAGCAGTGTCTAATGTAAGACAGCTTTCATTTTTCTGGAGTAGCCAAATAAATGAAAACTGTAGGTCCAAATGGCCTTAACTGCCCTTAGTTAGACACTCACAAGTCGGTGACTTACGATTGGCGCCCTCCCCCCTTTAAATGAAGTAGTTTATGGATAAGGACTTCTGTTTTGGTGGGGACCCCCGTTCACCTCTGTAGCATAGTTTCTCTTAGACTTGAAGTGTGTCAGCAAAAATTTGAGGAACTTCTTTACTTTGTCATGATTTATTATTTCAACTTTTAACTGTTTTATGCTTTACAAAGTAAATTTTCATGGGTTGAAAGTAAAGCACCTAAACCTGATCATGGTTAGTTATACTTTGTAGTGTTCAGGGTATTATCTATGATTGAAAAGCGTCATTTACCAACAATAACGGCTGAGTTTTACATAAAATTCACGATGAATATGTTTATTGCAGGCATTGTTATGGTACCTGAAGAGAATGTTTCTAATAATGAATTGCGACGTCAGATTGTTTTTATGCTAGGATGGTGAGGGTCAGACATCTGCATATTACATGGTTGCCCTGGCGATGAGCAGGGCAGAGGAGCTACTGTATCCTCAGTGAATTTACCTCATTAAATACAAGGAGAAGAGTTTCAAGTTTGACCGTTATCAGCAACAGATAATTATCAAAGCGCTATGTTCTCAGATGTCCTAATTACTGAACCTGAGAGGATAAAGTGCCTGTGTATATGGTTTGATTTGCAGGGCAAAGTCTATAAACCCAGACTGGGTTGCTCTCCACACATCGCGAGGCTATGAGAGTCAGGCTCACAAGCTCTTCATGCGCACCACAGGTAAAACAGCAGTGGGTACTGGCTCAGCCTCAGCTCTTAGTAACAGTGGGGGAACTCGTAAAAGTACTCAAGTGAAAAAAGTATTCTTATTTGTTTGTTTTTGAGACAGTGTCTCACTATGGAGCTCTGGCTGTTCTAGAAAGTACTAGGTAGCCCAGGATGGCCTTGAACCCACCGAAGTCCACCTGCCTCTGCCTCCTGAGTGCTGAGATTAAAGGCATGTGCCACCATGCCCAGCTATTGTTGTAATGGATTTGAAATTTATAGTTATGCATATGTATATATGTAAATGCTGTAGACTAAAAAGTATATGTAACGTTGAAACTAAGAGTAAAAGAGTAAATCTGGGTATTTTATTTTTATTACATCACTTGATCCTAAGAGCAATCTACTGAAATGAATAGTCTTACCATGATTTAAAGCTGAGGAAGCTATCCAGGCGCAGTTTCGTGAGGTGGGCCACTTGCCGCAGGTCTGATAGTCAGAGACTGAAGCTGTGCTTGTTTATGCTGCTGCTTTAGTGCACTGGTCCCAGGCTCCTTCAGCTTTCTTTTCTTTTCTTTTTTTGATTTTTTTCGAGACAGGGTTTCTCTGTGTAGCCCTGGCTATCCTGGAACTCACTCTGTAGACCAGGCTGGCCTGGAACTCAGAAATCCGCCTGCCTCTGCCTCCCGAGTGCTGGGATTAAAGGCGTGTGCCACCACCGCCTGTCTTCTGCAGCTTTCTTAAGGCAGTCCCTCACACACTGTGGGTTGTACAGTAAGCAGTCCACTAAGACACCCCCTTCTCTCTTTTTGAAGGGTGCTGGGGATTAAACAAAGGGACTTAAAATGCTAGTCAGGCCCCTACCACTGAGGTATATCCCCATCAACAGTGTTCACTGAGCATCGCTGAGTGCTTCTCTAGGAGACTGAAATAATAAACTTTGATTTCTGTCAAAGCGTTACTTAACTAAGACTTCATTCTAGCTCATACCTTTGGTTGTTGATTAGCCTAGGTACACAGTATGGTTACCTGTGATAGACTCTCAGGCCCAGGAGGTGACCTGTGTCTGTCTGTCTGTCTTTTTCACATCTTTCCTGCTTTCAGTGCTTTAACCCTTTTTGAGTGCATATTCACCCTGTGGTTCACAGCATCCAAGCTAGTATCTGCATTTCCAAGAGTTACAGCCCATTCTAGTTTCAGACATTAAACATTTCTTTCTTGTATCAGGATAGCAGACTTTTTGGATAGCACCGTTGTCCTAAAAGGACTACTGTTTTTTTCTCTTTTTGTTTTGTCCCTGTTCTGTCGCCTCCCACCATCCCATGCATTCTCTCTCTCTCTCTCTCTCTCTCTCTCTCTCTCTCTCTCTCTCTCTCTCTCACACACACACACACACACACACACACACACACACACACCTACCTCGTGTGGATTTCTACTTTCTTCCTTACTCAGGCCCCCAGCTCTCTTTTTCTTTGAGATGGGGGTCTTGCTATGTTTTATTGTCTCATGGCTGGGCTGGAACTCATTATGAAGCCCTAGGCTTCATCCTACTGATGGATAAAATAATGTTCATGAGACTTTCTCCAACTTTTTTCTACACATTAACTAATAAAAGTGTATATATTTTTATAAATAGTAGCACTAAAGGTTCTCCTTCGAGTTGTTCTTTTGAGCAGAACATTTTGAGTATCAGATAGAGAGAATATACTGTGTCTTCCTGTGCTTTGAGCGTTCATTTGATGGTCAAGCCAAAGCAGCAGGAGCACGACTCTGACACTGGCTAGTGATGCAGCATTTATAGTTTATAACAAGGCGTAGGCAGGGGGAGTGGAGGCACAGGAGGAGGGTGGAGGCACAGGAGGAGGATGGAGGCACAGGAGGAGGGTGGAGGCACAGGAGGAGGGTGGAGGCACAGGAGGAGGGTGGAGGCACAGGAGGAGGGTGGAGGCAGTGGGTTGCTGGAGCCTGATGAACTCATCTCATCTGCTTGTGTTTCAGTTCTCGCTGCTGATTTGCTCATTTACATACCCGCGGTGCTTTTGTACTGTTACTCCTTAAAAGAAATCTCACCTAAGAGAAAGGTAACTGCTAACCCTGCCTGACATGTCATCTCTGAATGTGTGTGTTATTACTAGCCTGGTAAGGATCGACTGCGAGGAAGCCCTGCTCTTTGGGAGCACATAGGATAATGAATATTTTATCTTTTATTGATTAATTTGTATTTCAAAAACAACAGTTTAACTTACAGTGATTACTCTAAGTGCTCTCTAATAATAACAGAACACATTGAACTTTAGAACTGCCGAGCTGTTGACCCACGCCGTGCTGGACTTGTTGCTAAGCTCAGAAATCAGAATTTTGAGCTGGCTTGTGACAAGGACTCATCTCAAAGGCATTTTGGAAAGTTTGTGTGTGTGTTCACAGTCATGATCAAGTCTCCTTCCTTAAGAATTTTACATCGACTGATTACATGGCCAACCATTAGATTAAAACTGTTTTTTTGGGTGTGGTGTTGAGGGCATATCTAATTCCAGCATTGTGGGAGACAGAAGCAGGTGCGTTTCTGTGAGTCTGAGGACAGCCTGGTGTACATAGTGAGTTCTAAGACAGCCAGCGCTACTTAGTGTGAGTCAACAAACAGATAAAAAGTTCCTTTCCGGAGGTTTACTTTTTATTAAAGTATTTTCTATTGCTTCCGTGAAAACTTTAGTGTCTTAGTAGGTGACTTGTGAAGTGGAATATTCTGACTAAGGAAGTACAGTGTCTCAGGAAGATGGGACGGTTTACCTTGCTAGCTGCCCAGTGCCCGTCACTCCACTGTAGTAATGACCTCGTATCCACCATACTTTTCTTCACAGATCGCTACTGCGTTATGCATATTGCTGTATCCAGGTCTAATTCTTATCGACTATGGACATTTTCAGTATCCTTTCTTAAATAAGACACAAAGCCAGTTACATATTATGATCTAGGCTCACTGAACATAGCACTGCCACATGCTGTTGCCATATATGCTAGTATACTTACTTATACAAAATCTTTTTACTTGATAGAAAGAGTTGAAAAAAGTCAGGTGTGAATTAAATCTTAAAGCTTTTGAATTGTGTAATTTTTGTGGGAACACTTTTAAAATGGTTATGTATTCTTTTCCTTATTTTTATTTTAATTTTATTCACTTAATTTTTTTTTTTCTTTTCTTTTTTTTTTTTTTTTTTTAAGACAGAGTCTCTCTGTGTAGCCCTGGCTATCTTAAAACTTGCTATGTAGACCAGAGTGGCCTCAACTCTCAGAGATTCACCAGCTTCTGACTCTCCAGTCCTGGTACTCAAGACGTGTACCACCATGCCCAGCATTTTTCCATTTTTAAAAATATGTTACTTATTTTTATTTTATGTGCATTGGTGTTTTGTCTGCATGTGTGTCTGTATAAGATGACAGATCCCCTGGAACTGAAGTTGCAGACAGCTGTGAGCTACCATGTGGGTACTAGGAATTGAACCCAGAGCCTTTGGAAGAGCAACTAGGGATTGTAACCACTGAGCCATCTCTCCGGTCCTGTTCTCTTATTTTTAAATTGGGGTAACAGTAACTCTTACTTATAATAATTCTTTGGAGATGCTGGACATTGTAAGGTATTTATTGCCCGTAGTATAATTACTGGTTTATTTTTCCATTTATTTATTTTATATATACGTATGAATGTGTGCATGTGGAGATCAGGGGCCCACTTGCAGGAGTTGGTTCTTTCCTTCCACCATGTGGGCTGTAGGGACCAAACTAAGGTCATCAGGTTCGGTAGCAGGCCCTTTTACCCACTGAGCCATCTCACTGGTCCTAATTACTCTCCTTGTTATTTACCTCGTGGGCTCTAAAAATGCAGTGATTCCTTAGGCATAGGAAGGTGTTCTTTCTCGTTTTGGACACCGTGTGGATTCATTCATTTTCTTTCTTTTTTTTTTTTTTTTCGAGACAGGGTTTCTCTGTATAGCCCTGGCTGTCCTGGAATTCACTCTGTAGACCAGGCTGGCCTCAAACTCAGAAATCCGCCTGCCTCTGCCTCCCAAGTGCTGGGATTAAAGGCGTGCGCCACCACTGCCAGGCTCATTTTCTTTTTTAAAGCTCATATTCTTTAATTTCTTTGATAACTTTCTTGCTTGTCTCCTTTCTAATCTTAATAGCCAGCGATTATTTATTTATTTATTTTTATGTCCCTTTTCTGCATGTTTGCTTTCTATTTTGTGCTTTATAGAAAAGTACCCTATCTTTGCCATTAGCACCTCTACTTCATTTGTCTTTTTAGACATATTTTGAAATTCTAATTAAAATTTTCTTTCTCTTCCACCCCTTTTTCTTTTGATTCTTTATCTGATTGACACATAGTATAAAAGCAGCATACAGAGACAGCAGTAATTTTGTTGTCATAATTAAACTTGCTACCAGAATAGTTTTATTCTCTAGATTTGGCATCTTACTATAATACTGTTGTGAAGTAGTTTAACAGAACAAGGCTGTGGTATCTGTATTTGTAACTCTTTTGCACATCAGTTGCTGTGTAGCAGCGATTTAGCATACTTGAGGTTGCTTTCTATATATTCTTTATCACTTTAATGCTTTCAGTTCATATATAGAAGTAAGCTTTCATTGTACATATGTGTTATTTTTAAATCACACAAGAAATATGCTCTATACAATGTAAGCTCCGTCTCTTAATTACTAAGCGAATTTCCTTGACACGGGAACATATATAATTCTGTGAGTCTTGGCTTTGCTTTGTGGGGTATTCTTGGAGTATCTTGTGACTGGGACCTGCTAGGGTCATTGGCATTTTGCTTAGCTCTAAATTATAAACAGATGGAACTTTACCACTCCCTACCATTTTTTTGCTTTTTACTTGGCAAGTGTTTTAAAAAAGGCCTCAAAGGAAAGGGGTAAGTAACTTTTAAAGCATAGAATTCAAATTTTTCAGAGAATTTATTTGCATGCTTATCTAAAGGAAGGTGGTCTTTGGCTTTACTGGTTTCTCCGAAATGTGCTGGCCATGGGTGAAGGGGAGGAAAGCTGTTGAGCCATGTTCTGTATTCTTTTAAGTCTTCATAACTATAGGACTGATTAGTCAACTTACACTTTGGTGGCAGTGTGGGCAGGTTTGCCAGAGCACTGCTGTAGAGTGCCATCACTTTAGAGCTTGTCATGCTATCTGCTTATTAGAAATACTCCTACTTTTCTTTATGGCTGCATCCCTTCATGCCTATAGCAACGGTGTCCAAGCTAAATGCTAATTAGGATGCTGGTGGGTCCTTGGCTGGAGAAACGAGTCTTTTAACAGTTGAAATTTCAGCTGTGTTGTGAGCGGGTCCTATTTTTAATCTTTACTGGTAGTATTGATAGTCAATACTGTTACAGTTGTAGTCGTCATATTAGATGACAGTCACGTCCCTTCTCTCTGTCTTACTGCTCACCCTGCCTCTTTGTTCTAGGTTTGCATCATTCATTAGGATAGCCTGTACTGTCCTGGCTTCCTTCCTTCTGTGCTGGCTGCCATTCTTGACAGAAAGGGAGCATGCCCTGCAGGTTGTAAGAAGACTCTTCCCTGTTGATCGTGGATTGTTTGAGGTATATGATTGAATGGACCCAGCCTTTTCTATTGCCGACCTCCTCTGTAACCTTGGGGAGCCTGTGTAGGAGACACCAGGAACAGTAGCTTCCATTTCTTCCTCCAGTCAGTTATTTAATCCAGTGTAGCGGCCCTAGCTCGGTTGGGATTTTCTAGTGCCTTATATGAATAGGTAATGTTTTTGCCATAATTATACCCATAATTCAGTTGTACATGCTTTCTCGTCGGATTGGTCCATAGTAAGAGAGCACTAGATGCCGCAGTCTGAGCTAGTTAACAAGCCCACCACTCTGTTGGTTTATGATCTCCTCTTAGTTTGCCACAATTATTTGTTAAGCTGATAATCCCGTTTGCCTCAGAGAGATCTCATCATTTCTTATGAAATATATAACCTTCATCTGTAGTAATTTTTAATGAGAACCTTTCATTTAATTCTAGTTTAATCACTCTTGTTAAACTTTTATTGCATGAATAATTTGATCATTTAGAATTAGTAATTAAGCTAAACAAACCATTTATTTCTAGAACAAAAGGTCTTTTAATAACTTAGAGACAACATATTTATAGATAATTTGCTTTTGAATAACATTTCTTTTGAAAAGAATTGGAAAGCATTTCTAAGTTTTGAGTAGATAATTTCTATAAAATATTTTCAGTGGATTTACAAGAGGGTGAGATAAGCATTTTGGAAGAGACTAGGTATTCCGTTTATTGTTGTGAAGGTGGAGGGGTGTGACAGTGTCAGTGTATAGATATTGTTGGTACTCCCCGTTGTGGCTAACATCACTCATTAAATGCTAGACCCTTCCAGATAATATTCATGATCCCTAGAGCTCTAAAATGGAGGCCATCCCTACCATGCAGATAGAAAACTGAGGTCAGGCATTCATAGACCTGCTATGTGATAGAGTTTTGATTTCAAATCTTAATACCCATAACAGCAAGGAAAAAACTTGAATTTTTTTTTTTTTAATACAAAAGCTACCTGTTATTTGCTGTATCTTCAATTTCATAACATGTCCATGATGGTAAGTGTGGGATAGTGTCAGGCATCATAGTGTATCACCAGTCCCCCACGTGTCCATGATGGTAAGTGTGGGATGGTGTCAGGTACGTTCATAGTGTATCACCAATCTCCCACTTCTCTCAACCCCAGAAGCTCTAGATCTGGTCTTTGACCCAGAAGAGGAAGTGGGCGGAACACTTGTTAGAAGCCATTACTCTCTTGATGTCATCATGCCTGTACTGCTGTGAGATTCGTAGCTTTGAGAGGATAGATTCTATTATCTGGGGAGCTAAAATAGCAAATTTCATCTTGAGGTAGCCTAGCACAATTGCTAATGTTTTAAAACTTCTTGATTTATTAGCAATTAGTGCTGTCATTGCTAGTACCTATTAGATAATGTGACAGGAAGTTAAATTTGTAATAAAATGGGGCAAATGTAATTAATATTTATTTTATAAATTTGGGGAGCTGTTTGCTTATATTCTGTTTTTTGAAAAATATTAAGTGTTTATTAGAATGTAGATTATAGTTTACTGATACTTTACATAATCTGCATTTCAAAAGAGAAAAATGCTTGAGGCTGTGAGTATATATTTTTAGTGCTTGAAGAGTTTAATGTACTTTCTTATTAATGTGAATGAAAGTTTCATGTCTTGAAAGTTTATAACCTGGAGATTATAGGCTGTACTTCATGGGGTTTAATATTTCTTTCAATTATATCAAAATGTAAAACTAACAAATCTTTTTTTAAAGGATAAAGTAGCCAATATTTGGTGCAGCCTTAATGTTTTTCTGAAGATTAAGGACATTTTGCCTCGTCACATCCAGATAGCAATCAGGTAACTAACAAAGGTTATATATAGTACTTTGTAAGTCACTCTTCAAAAATACTACAGTGGCCGGGCAGTGGTGGCGCACGCTTTTAATTCCAGCACTTGGGAGGCAGAGGCAGGAGGATTTCTGAGTTTGAGGCCAGCCTGGTCTACAGAGTGAGCTCCAGGATAGCCAGGGCTACACAGAGAAACCCTGTCTTGAAAAACAAAACAAAACAAAACAAAACTACAGTAGTGTGCTATTTATCTGAGCTGGTTATTAGTGATTTTCCACTTAGTACAATAAAATTCTGTGTCCTGCACCCCCTTCTCCCAAAACAAAGGTTTTCTGTGTAGCCCTGGCTGACTGGAAACTGTCTCTGAAGCCTCGGCTGGCCTCAGAGATCCATCCATCTGCCTGTGCCTCCCCAGCTGGGGTTAAAGGTGTCCACCACCATGCCCAGCTCTTTCTTCTCATTTGTTTTCTCTCTTCCCCTCCCCAGTTTGAATTATTTTGTGTGAACATTTGTTCTATTTTTCCTTTAAATAGATCACACATTAAATATGATTTAATATTATTTTGAAGAATCATGATTTTTATAGGTGTGCAGCCAACATCAGCCAGAAAAATACAGCAAGTTAGAGATTATTGTGTATGTGTGAGTTTATCACAGGAATTGGCTAATGCAGTTGTGAGGAGTTGTGGGGGTCTGGCTAAGGAAGCCACAAGTCCACAGGGTAGACATCAGGAATATCTTGGGAAGGAAATGGAACTGACCCGCAGTGACTATCAGGATGACTTCCGGGTGATTGTTACGCCCACAGGACAGACTCATCATTGCTTGACTTCAATTAGCTGATGAGTATTGCCTGTCTTGTGAGCTCTGACTCTCAGAATAGACCCTGTAGCCCACCCTCTTAGGAAGTGTGTAGAAAGGGAAGTTGGGGACTTAAGCCTCACCACTCACAAATTAAGGAACCACCCAAAGTGAGGGACTGAGGTTCTCTGTTGAGACATATATCTGTCTTCAGGCTCTATGGGCTGTTTGTCACAGTGCTGAGGTGGCTGTGTCTAGCTTTTCTCCTCCTTACTCATCAGCCACATCTAAGAGTAGCTGCATAGCTCACTCCTGTAGTAGTAATCAGAGACTCTTAATCTCAGAATCATGGGTTTGAGCCCCACATTGGGTGTCTACTGTAGTAGTAGCCAATTAATCTCTATTTAAATTGACCTGGGCAGTGTCGCATCCCTCACTACCCACCCCATTGTTTTGGTTCTCGAATGAAAGACACACATACATGGCCTTATATTTTAATGTCTTAAACAGCTCAATGGCTGGGCCACTGCTAAACCTCCATGCGACTAACATACTCTCCCCCCTGATATTCTTGAATTATTACTAAAACCTGTATTCCATCTTGGCTTCCCTGGACCCAGACCTCTTGGGCTGAGTTCACCAACACCTAAGTCAGGGCTATGTTCTCTGTCTGGCATCTCTCGGGTCTGGCATCTATTTTTCCTGGCATGGCGGCTCCCCAACCCCCTACCCCTACCCCCAGTCCCTTGTCTGGGAATGCTAAAAGTTCTGTCTCTGTCTCCCTGCCCAGCCATTGGCCACCGGAAATTTTATTTACCAATCAAAACCAACTGGGGGGCAGGGACCCTCAGCATCTTACGTTTGGATTCTCCTACAATTTTGGAGACCCAATTAACATAATACAAATATTAGACCAAACCATGACACTCTGTCTTGTGATTGGTTCTTTCTGGAGTTGAAAGAAATTGTCAACTTTTGTGGAGTAAGGGCCAGGACTCTCCTGGGAGTAAAGTTTTTGAATATTTGTTGAAAATACAGTGTTGTCTCCTTAGGCCTGATAGTGTTTTCGTATTTTCTAGTGTTTGGTAACTGACCTGCAACTATGATACACAATATTACATGTACATATTACATGATATACATGATATTAAATCCTGAGTGGCATATACAATACTTAGCATTGTTTGATTTTGTATTATGTCAGAATTGTGTACAAAAGTGTATACATACTTCAATGTGTATGTTTTATTCACATTCTAGTTTAAAATTTAATAAATAAAAAAGTTTAATCTGAGATCATCTTAGATTGTTGAATAATATAATCCTTCTACTTTAAAAAGTAATTGTTTTAGCTAGATTTCTAACTCAAACACATTTTATTGCTTTTCTAGCTTTTGCTTTACATTTTTGAGCTTGCTTCCTGCATGCATAAAATTGACAGTTCAGCCCTCTTCTAAAGGATTCAGATTTACTCTGGTAAGTTTCTCATTTTTCTTAAGATAGTTAGTTCTTGCTCTAACTGACATTTTTAAAGACATCAATGATCGCTTTCTTGTTTGGGGTAGGATTGAGTGGGCTGCAGAACAAAACACTGATCATATGACACGCAGAACGCTATCCTTGCAAATGCTGGATTAGGCATTATGCACCAGGCTGAGCAATCAGAAGTTTTAGTCCACTTCAAGAACTGGTTTTTTTTTTTGCTTTGTATTGATTGGTTAATGAGGGTCACAAAGGCGGCAGTAACATACGTCCAGCTAATGCTGGTGAGCAGGTGGCACTGTGTTTTGTTAGGACAGACCAAGTCTGTGATATGGTGGGGAAGGGAGAGGTCTTGGAGGAGGACTGGAGACTTGCTCAGCAAGTGGGATTTCAGTCAGCTCTGGGAGGCTAGACAAGGCTTGGAACTTCTGGACAGCTGAAGACAGAAAGAAGACAGCTTGAGCAGAAGGGCAGAGAGCAGGCTGGGAATGGATGTTACGTGTGTCCCTGTCTGTTTCTGTGTGTCATGGGTAGGTGAGAAAAAGATAAAAACCGGGGAAGGTTTCAAAAGATGTCAGATGTTTGTTTGAGAGGCTTGTGTAGGTCAGGCACAGAAGCAGATGTGGGAAGAGGAGATAATGGAAATATTTGGGTTGTTTAAAGCATAAAGGGTTAAGTGACGTGGCTGGGGCGAAGTTGACTGAAGGAAATAAGTGACGCTGTAGGAGTGACAGATTTCACAGGAGTCCAGGTTTTATAGTCAGTGTACTAGGAAGCCAGTGGGGGTTTGAAACGAGTATTATGTGATTGAAGGTTACTGTGAGAGGTAGCAGTGCTGCCAGTTAAGGTACTGACATGGACCTTGCTTTGCCAACGCTGACAACGCAGAATGGAGCAAAGGGGATGGCTGTCGTATGTAGGAAGTGTCAGAGCATTTACAGAGTTGTGTAGGGTCTAAGTTGTGCTTGAGCAGCAAGATCCACACACACAGACATGACTTCAGAAAACAGTCTGTTTCACTAGACATACTTTTTTTTTGTTTTTTTTTTTTTTAAACAGGGTTTCTCTGTGTAGCCCTGGCTGTCCTGGAACTCACTCTGTAGACCAGGCTGGCCTTGAACTCAGAAATCCGCCTGCTTCTGCATCTCAAGTGCTAGGATTAAAGGCATGCGCCACCACTGCCCGGCGACATACTTTTTAAAAGCATTACAATAGATCTGTTTTGTTTTCAGTTTTAGATTTTGACCTTTTTGTCTTTCATACTTAGTCTTAACAAGTTTACATTTTATTTTACTTGTGTGTGTATGCGTGCGTGTGCGCGCGTATGCATGTGTGCCATAGCGTGCATGTGTAAGGCAGAGGACAGATTAATGGGTGTTGGTTCCCTTTTTCTACCAAGTAGGTCCTGGAGGTGGTACCCCATCATCAGGCTGAGCCATCTTGCTGGCCCCATACTGTTTAAGTAGTTTTCCAAGTTCCAAGAGGTGATGGGGTTTGATTGTTGTATTATCTCCTGTGCCTGGTAGTTTTGTTTATTAGTTCTATATAGCCTTTTAGTAGTTTTGTTTTTGTTTTTCATTTATTTAATTAATATTTTTGGGGGTGGAAGGCTTAATTTGTACCACAGCAGGTCAAGGGACAGATTGTGAGGGCCGGTTCTCTCCTTCCTCCATGTGGGTCCTGGGTCCTGGGGATTGAATTTGTCAGGCTTGGTGGCAGGCACCTTATTCCCACTGCACCCTCTCACTAGCTCAATCATTATTACTGGCTTTCTAAATTTACACACTTAAAATTAGTTAAGTAATATGCATATTCTATGTTTGATTTTTTTTTTACCTCTAGGTAGTAAGTATAATATTTGAACTGGATGTTTTATTTAGATTTGTAACTACAGTGATACATTTTCACACTGCTGAATCATGCCTCACCTTCTTCTTTTTTAAAGGCTAGCTGTGCACTATCATTCTTTCTGTTTTCTTTCCAAGTACACGAGAAGTCCATTCTCTTGGTATCACTGTAAGTAGAAATCTTTGACTGTACATTTATTATAATGTTTATTATATAAGGATGTTTATAAAAATGTTAATTTAAATGTAAAATAAGACCACACAATATTTTTGAATATATTTATCTTAGTCATTCTCAGAAGGATAATGCTTTAACTTTACTTTATAAAATACATTTTAAACTAAAACAGTTGACAAAATTATTATTGACATATTGTCATGTCTTCCAGGTCTTCATATTTTCTCTATACTAATGAAATACATCCCTCAAAGTGGCTTTCTTGCTTTTCCTCTTTGCCTTTTGTATTTCACTTATTTCCACATCTATTGGTTAGCTGTATTCTCTCCATTTATCTTCATGATGTCTTTCCTATGTTGTGTCCTGTTATTTTGCCCTCTGCTTCCCTACACCACAGCCTGTAGATGAAGGTTTCAAACCCTCCTTGTAATCCTTAAAGAGATTATTTTGTTAAAGAACATCACAGTTTTCCATTCTTTATAGAAAAAAAACTGGGTGAAGTTGGGGCTGTGTTATCCTTATCCTAATAGTTTTGGGATCTGTATCTGTGTTATACTACAGTAGTATAAGCCTAGAATAGCATGGGATACTTGAATCCTCCCCGGTTCCGTCCCATCTGTCTGTTGCCTTAAGCATGCCCTACCTGGTGCTCTCAGTGGTCCTGTGGAAGATACCAGTACAAAATGACCAGGGAGATGAGGGAAGTGGCTCTGCTTTTCTAGGTGGAGCCCTGGGCTGAGAGTTCCATGTTGCTTCTGTGGAAGGCACCTTGGCATAAAGCTGCTGCACACGGTCATTGCAGATGGGTGGACAAGTTAGAGAGCTTACCACTTAAAAGGGGACAGTAGTCCAGGTCATGTAGGACCTTGTACTGGCTACTAGAAACCTTGGTTTTTATTCCGAGGGAATGACGAGCCAGGCATGTTTTCTGTGATGAAGAGGAGAGGGGGTGGGGCTCTGAGGACATAGGGGGCGTGCTACCTTGAGGTTAAGAGCCGAGTAGTGTCCATATTCATTATTTTCACAGCAATGCCTATGTGTAATACAGTTTTATTAGTGCTTGGTTTGGTAATTACATACGGACAGAGTAAATGGGAAAGAAAAGTCAGAAAATCTTATTTCTTGAGTACTTTCTATGTTTGTGCTGATAAGCCCCTTCTGACTTAGCATGTTAAACACTGCAATGGAAAATCCTCTGGTGCGATTTCTTAATAGGAAACGGTGGTTTTTAGTGCCAAGCTTAAATCTTTTTTTGTTTGTTTATTTGTTTGTCTGTTTTTGTTCTTTTGAGACAGGGTTTCTCTGTGTAGCCCTGGCTGTCCTGGAACTCACTCTGTAGACCAGGCTGGCTTTGAACTCAGAGATCTGTCTTCCTCTGCCCCTCAGTGCTTGGATTAAAGGTGTACACCACCACTACCCAGCTCCAAGCTTAAATCTTATATACTGGTTGACATGAAGAAAAAACCATTCCTTTAAGAAAGGGGCTATATTAGTTACTTTGCTGTGGCTGGGCTAAAGTACCGTGACCAAGGCCAACCAACTCATGGAAGGAAGGGTTTATATAGGCTTATGGTTCCAGAGGGATGAACATCCATCACGATCATGGTGGGAAGCCTGGGAGAAGGCAGGCATGGTGGCTGGAGTACCACGCTGAGAACTCACATTGCAATCATGAGCATGAAGCAGAGAGAGCACATTTGAATGCCACATTTTTTTAAACTTCAGAGCCCAGCTCCAATGACATACTTCCTCCAGCCACGCCACATGTATGTCCTAAACCTCCCCAAACAGTGCAACCAAGTAGGGACCAGGTACAAACCCGAGCCTGTAGGGGACGCTCTCACTCAGACCACTGCAGAGGGGAATGCGCGAGCTTTTTGGAACCTTTTTAAACACAAGGGGGGGGGGGATTAATAGTAACGGCAATGGTAATCCAACAGCTGTCACTTAGGAAACTTTATTTTCTATGGCTAAAAATAAATATTAGGGGATACTTGCAGAGAACAGTGAAATTAATCACTGGCTTGAGTCACGTGCTTAAGTCAGCTATGGAACTAGGACTAAGAACTTCTGACTAGCCTGCTTCTCCATGAGCATGGATGCAGTCGGATCCAGAAGCGTCAGGCAATGGCTGTGGTAGAGGCCGCGGACACCAGACGCGCGTGGAGTTCCCAGTGTTACGGCCTCGCCCTTTCCATGCAGCTCCTAATTATTCAGCTTCCATCTTTCTTTTAGTTTGTGTTTTTAACCTGTCCCCTTTATAACAGAAAGGACAACCTTTGTTGTCCTTTCTCCATTGATTCGGCAATCCTGTGTCATAACTTCAGTTTGTAGCCGGCTGAGGAGCATGTAACGTGGAAGAAGTTTGGAAAACAGTTGCCTTGGGAGTCACTCTGTGCTTGCAGAGTAGAAGGTCTTTTCCTCAAGGGACTGCTCATGGGGCACATGAAGGAGTGTTTGCTGGTGACCTAGTCAAGTGGCTGTTGGCTAGACAGTGTGGAGATGTTGACACTGTCTGAGTAGTCACACGGAGAACTTTTGTTTGTTTAAACTAACCTTGAAAGTCAGTAAATTTTTCCAAGCTAGGAGTAAAATTATATTCTGTAACATTAAAATGCTTTTTCTTGTCATTTTAGACCAGTTTGCTTAGTTTTAACTGAAATTCCTTTCATGTCAACCTGGTTTTTACTAGTTTCAACATTTAGGTGAGTCAAACCAATTTTCATATAATATCTCCAGTAGGATTATTATAGTCATTGAAAAATTTACACCATAATTATTGATGCTTTTGCTGTTTTAATTTCCTTTTCAGCATGCTGCCTCTTCTATTAAAGGATGAGCTTCTACTGCCCTCAGTTGTGACAGTGATAGCATTTGTCATAGCTTGTGGCACTTTCTTTCCAATGTTGGAAAACACTTCTGAAGAGCAACTGCAGTTGAAGCCCTTCGCTGTCTCTGTAAGGAGGCGCCTTCCGGGCTTTACGTTTCTTCCCAGAATTATACAGTGTTTGGTAAGTTAGGCAGCAGCTTTGTTTTCTAACATTTAATTTCTGACTGTGTACCCACATGCCTAACAATGCATGTAGAGGTCAGAGGGTAACTTTTGGGAGTTGGCTGTTTTCCTTCTACCATGTGGGTCCTAGGGATTGAACTCAGGTTGTCAGCCTGTTGGTAAGTGCCTTTGCATGCTGATCCATCTTACTGACCCTATTCAGTTTTAAAGAAGTATATTATTTAGCATATTACTATTTTTTTCAAATTATTGAATTTTTTTTTTTTGTTGGAAGAGGGTCACACTCATTATATAGCCCAGGCTAGTCTGGAACTTACTATGTAGCACATGCAGGGTTTGAACTTTGTTCTTCCTGCCTTGGCCTTTTAAGAGTTAGGATCATAGGCAGCTAACTTGAAAGGCCATTGCTACCTTGCTGAGGCGTGTTCTCTAATGTACCCGCATAACTTACCATGTTAGTGGGGTTAAGTATGCAGGTGCTTGTAACTATCAGTATCACTCAGTTTTAGAAGAGTTTTAATCATCCTCCCCCAAAATGTCCCTCCACAGTAGCAGACATTTCTCATTATAGCATCATTGCTAACCCCAACCGTGGGGTTAATCTGCTTTTTGTTTGTAACTTGCCTATTCTGAATATTGTGTATTTTTCTTTTTCTTTTGGTTTTTCGAGACAGGGTTTCTCTGTGTAGCCCTAGCTGTCCTGGAACTCACTCTGTAGACCAGGCTGGCCTCGGACTCAGAAATCCACCTGCCTCTGCCTCCCAAGTGCTGGGATTAAAGGCATGCGCCACTCTAACACCATTTTTGAAGAGGCTTTTCCCAATGCTGACTTTTGACACCTTTGTCAAAGATGAGTTGGCTGTAGATATTTGGGTTTATTTCTGGGTCCTCTGTCCATTGGTCTACTTGCTTATTTTTGTGCATTTATATGAAGTTGAGGATCCCTTTCCCCTCCCACCCCCGGTTCATTGCCATTGGAAATTTAAAGGAGAGTGTTGTTGAATATTAGATTGTCTTAAATAATATAACCATTTTTACAATATTATTTTTTGACATGCAATTTGCTTTGAGACAAAGTTTTATGTAGCTCAAGATGGCCTTGAACTCACTGTGTGTATGAAACTGGCCTTGAACTACTGATCTTCCTGCCTCTGTCAGGATCTTAAGTGTTAGAATTACAGGTATATGTGAGCATGCCTGGCATTTAGGCTGCATTCTTTCTTGATCATGCTTTTTTCCTCCTTCAGTTCCTCACAGATCTTCCCAGATCTTCCTCACCTCCCTCCCCACCCAGCTTTATAGTCTATCACTCTTTAAAACAAACGCAAAACAATCCCCATCCACACAAAAGGAAATGAAACAGCAAAAGACTAATAAGACAAAAAATACCCAAACAAAACAAAAGGAGAAAAAAAAAAGTCTATAAAAATATTGAGTTTGTTTTTTTGTTTGCCAACTACTACTACGCGGCATGGAGCCTGCCCTGAAGTGTGTGGTTAATATACTCAGTGAGACTCCTTTGGAGAAAATTGGTTTTTCCTTTGCCATTGGGTATCAATTTCTGATAGCTTGTTGGTTAGGGGAGAACCCTTGTCCATTTCCCCTTCTCAGTGCTAGGACACATCTGGTTTGAACTTGTACAGGCCCTGTGCCTGCTGCCACAGGCTCTGTGAGTTCATATGTACATCAATCCTGCTGTGTCTGGAAGACAGTTTTCTTGGAGTAATCCATTACCTTTGGTTTTTATAATCTGCCTCCTTACCTCTTAAAGCCCTGAGCTTTGGGAGATTTGGGAGTGGGGGCTTTGACCAAGACATCTTGTTAATGAATGATTGCTCCAAAGTCTCTTATTTTCTGCATATTGTCCATTTGTGGGTTTCTGTGTTTCCATCTACTGCAAGAAGTTGTTTCTCTGAAGAAGGCTAAGTGAGGCATTCATCTCTGAGTACAGTAGAATATCATCAGAAGTCATTCATTGTATGCTGTGCTCCTTTAGCAGAATCATAGTAGTGGGTTTTCCTGTAAGTTCATGATCTATTTAGTCTCAGGTTCTTGGTCACTTTAGCAGTGTCACCTATGGGTTCCATCTCATGGAATGGGCCTTAAAGCCAGTCAGAGAGCTTGGTTACTTCCATAACAGTTGTGCCACTGTCACACCAGTTTGTCTTACAGGTAGATCGCTGTTGTAGTTCACAGGGCACATAGCTAGGAGATACTGATGATCACCTCTCAACTGTGGTGATGTGCAGAGTACTTTACAGTCTTAGCATCCTTAAATGCACAGCTCATCGAGCATCTTGAAAGTTTCGCACTGTTGGTGATTCATACAGGAGAAGGTTGGTGACATAGAAATTAAGAGGTGAACAAGAAAAACAAGGATAGATTAACTTTCTTATTTAGATGTTTACTCAGAAAGCAAGATGTAAAGTTTATTTTGTGAGCATATGCCTGAATACTTGGATGTATGCAGAACTGCACCCTCTTGTGACAGCCACAGCGTAGTCTTTAGGTGACAAGTATCATGGGCTCCTTGATTTATTCAATTCATTGAGTACTTACTATCTACTCAGTGCCACACACGGTACATTGCAGGTTGAAAGTACAATGGAAAAACAAAAAAACAAAACCAAGTTATTCTAGTGGGAAAATCAACGATGCTAGCATGTAGGAAATATACAACACAGGGTGGTTAAGTAGTTTGGGGAAAAACAAAGGAGCACAGACAATGGCTGTTCTCAGGTTGCAGGGTCTCCTAAGGGACTGAACTGACAGATAACTGAGTATGGACCATCCCAGTGGGAGGAGTCAAAGTGTGGTATCATGGTAGATGTGTTTCCTTGAAATGAAGAAGAGATTTCATAATGCTGGGTATAATGTCCTACTTCTGTGCTGATAGCTGAGAGGATAAATAAACGAACAGGAATATGTCCAGAACCTTGGTCACAGCATAGTAGACAGATGACTACAGCTGTTCCTGCAGTTTTAAGCCCAGGTGATACAGAGTCAAGTGATGGAAGAATTGAACACAGTACACTGCAGATACTTCATGAAGCTCCTGCTATGATTATTAGTATAAAACAACAAGAGCTGCAAGATTCATTTTTGTTGAAAGTGGGAGAAATCTCAGCATGCTTGCTTTTTTTTTAACCGTACTAAACATATTATGTGTGTGAATGTCTCTGTGTGGCTTTGTACATGTGAGTGAAGTGCCAGCAGAGGTCACAAGAGGGCACTGGCTCCTTGGAGCTGGAGTTAGAGGACGCTGTGAGCTGCCTGGCATTGTTCCTGGTAATCAAACTCCTGTCCTGTGCAAGAGCAGTTTGTAACTCTTCAGCCGCAAAGCATTCCTGTTTAACTACTTCAAGATCATGGTAATTCAACTGTTTTGAATATTTTCAAATATTTAAAATTATTTCTTAAATTTTGTGATTTCATTTCAGAAAATTTCACACCCTCCCGCCTCTCACTCAGGGACTTTCCTTTGAGAGAATACTTAGGCTTAATTCTTTTAAGCCGGGGTCCTATTCTCCCTGCCCACTTATCTGGTATGGGCAAAGCACTTCTTTCCACTCAGCTCTCAGAGTGCTGTCCTGATGGCATCATTTAGGAATCCATGTGTGTCCTTCTTTAGGAAAGCCACCACTGCTCTCTCCACTCACTTACCTGGCTTTTGTGTTTCTGCTGTGCTAGGGATAAAATGAATATAGTCTTCTTAATCTATATCTCAAGGGAGCTCGCGTGAGCTGAACTATTCAGTAGAGTCTCTACTAGTCACATGTGGAGACGGAAACTTGATGAGATTAGAACGTGGGTCTTCAGCCGTATGGGCCACATTTCTAATGCTTAGTAGCCACACATGCTAATAGGCCCTGGCCTGGAGAGTGCAGAACATTCTTGTAGAAAAGTTGTATTTACAACATGCTCTAGAGAAGCCAGCTACTTCACAGTTACCGTAAATGTGTATGTTTACTATTGATTTTGGCATTTAATCAAATAAGACCTTGTGATTTTATTTAATGTGTCTCTAACTTTTCAAGTCCAGAGAACTATGTCTTGTAGTTTACCATAGCACTAGCTCATTGAAAATGTTCAGTGAATGTAATTTTCCATTGATCATGGAAAAAAATATCAGACAGGTTCTCCTGGTTAGCCTAGAATTTTATATTCCACTGGGCCTAGGTAAAGGAATGCCATTACCTTAAGTAGTGATATCAGGTATTCCTTGTTTGGGCCTTATTCTTCAGTGCCTTTGTGGCATGAAGTGTGGTGGGTAGAGGGTCTGAGGCTTGGCCAAAACCATGGCCTCAGGAAAGGAAACCCTAGAGCCCTGGCAGCCAGCAGCCTCCTTCCCAAAGATTTTTTGAATCTTTTGGAGGCTGGGCCTCCCCAGACAGCAGCAGCTCCTGGTCTTGCCTTGGTTAGTGTCCACACAGAAGATACCCTTGTACTTACATAGTTTTAGGAGACATGTCCTCCTATGACACTTCCTAGCCTTGGAGAAAAAAAAAAAAAATCATATTTGCCAGAAAGCTATTGCATGACTTTGCCAGATCCCAGATTTTCTTGAGGAAAACAGTTCAGTACTGATGTCATGGAGGAAACTCAAGAGCTGAACCAGAACACAGCAGGAAACGCAGAAGGCAGGCAGGTGCTCCCGTGACTGCCAATGGTAGCAGCCAGCCGTAAGGAAGGAGGCTGACTGCCGAGCCCTATGTATTTGGGGCATCTCACACTGAACCAAAGAATGTTTTCATGCTACAAACAGGAATAGTTATTTTTCCATCAGTTATAAAACATTCATGGAGTCCCAAGAGAAAAAAAATGCACCGAATAAAGCAATGTGAATGCCATTTACATTTCACAGTGTTCCTTATGCAGAAAACCCAAGAACGTGTACAGGAGCCTGGACAGGAGCTGCGTACTACTGTAGGTGATAGCACTGGATCAGCTGTGTGGGGCTCCCACAGCTGAGCTTTGTGAGAACATGTGCTTGGCACTGTGGAGACCAGAAACCCAGATAATACCACTCAGAATTCTCTTAAGTAGGATTTTGCTATTCTTTGTTACGTTTTAGTCAAAACGCTTTAATTTTGGTGTACTCAAATCCAAATATCCAATCAGAATTATCTTCATTATATTGCATGAACAGTGGTGAAGTGTACCTATAACACACAGTTTGATGTAGGGAATTCTATAGACTAAAGTTTCTTTTCAAGAGAAATAGCTAGTTTGAAAATGAAGTCTAACAACATTACATAACAATCAGTTACATAGATTCATGTATGAAAGAGTATTTATTTCATATATAAGCATTGGTACCACTTTCTGTGAACTAATTCATTTTTTCCCAAAAAAAAAAAAAAAAAAATCCATCTCCAGGGGTATTACAGGAGACGGGAGGACAAGAGGCTGGGACTACTGTAGTGTCGTTGTCACTTTGAAAATCTTTGCAGCCAAACTGAGTTGTGTGACTGTAATGATGGATTTTTTTGGCTAAATTAATAATTTGGAAATATACTAGAAAGTAAACCTCAAAACTGTATTGTCCTCAAAGTGCACACTTCAGGAGTTACTTCTGTTTTTGAATGCTGTATATAGTAATTGTTAGACAGCTACTGATTCTTGTTAGTTATACAACCAACTGAGGAAAACTGGCATCAACTCAGGCACTTTGTGTGACTGGACACCCCTCCTTGATATATTTAAAATTCATGGCCTCTTTTTTCCATGAACTGTTGTACCATATACATATGCATGTATTCTACTAAACACAGAAACACAACCTGCTCAGTCTGAATAATGTTATTGTAAGTTTTCAGGAACCAGTGGGTATTGGATAACCAGTAGTGTGCTCTTCCCTGGGGAAGAATATATTTCTCCCACTCTCAGCATTCCTTGCCTGTAGTTCTTTGTATAGAATTGAGACCTTGTGGACTTTCCCCAACCACAGTAGCATGCATCTCTATTGCTGTCCTTGTTCAGCTCATGTTTAGGTAGTCATGTTGGTCAGACTATGGGTATAGCTTCTGATATTACTAGGAAACATGGTATCTTCAGCAAACTCTCTGATCCGCTGGCTCGTAGAATCTTTGCAATGATTCTGGAGTCTTAAGTGTGGGAGTTGTTTTATAAATTTATCCATTAGGACTGGGCTCTACAGCTAAGCATACAATTGGTTGTGGTTTTCTGTAACAATCTCCTTCTGCTTCAGAGAGAAGTTTCCCTGATAAGGGGTGAGGACTATGCTTACCTATGGGTTTAAGGATAAATATTTAGAATGTAGTTAGGGATTATGCTGGTTTAGTAAAGTGGTAGTTAAAGGTTCTCCTTCAAGATCTATGACTTCACTAGCCCTGAGTATTGGCTACGTTTCCAGTACCAGACATGGTATCTTTCTTGTTGGTAGGTCCAGTTAGAGAGTTACTGGTTACCATCAAGGTATGTGTGCCACTACTGCACCCTTGGGGTTATAGTGCCATGGTGGTCATAGTTGTGGTTCATAAGTGTGGTACCTGGGTAGGACTGTTGGTTTCTTCCCTTCTTTGAAAGCTTGCATGAGACCTTCTGAACCGTGAAAACTAGTCCTCCTAAAGGAGGCTTTCAATTCAGTTCCAGCTCGGGGCCCCTGGGCACTGCATCTGAAATGCATGGTGCCTTCAGCAATGGGGACTTACCTTCCACTTCTGAGGGACAATCAAGGGTTAATAACAATAACAGGTAATATTATAGGAGTCTCTTGCACAAACCTTCACAGACTCAAAAGAAGGCTTCTTGGGACTGTTGTTTTTTTTTTTTTTTAGATGGTCTTTGGCTTTTGGGGACAACATTATCAGCCTAGCTAGGAAAGTTTTATTTAAACCATATATGTGTATTTATGCACAGCCTTATATGTTTAGTAGGCTTTTTCCTTTTTCGTAGTTAATATGATTATTCATATATGATATAATCATATTAACTCATAATATG
Organism: Uromys caudimaculatus; assembly: GCA_028551405.1. Taxonomy (NCBI): domain Eukaryota; kingdom Metazoa; phylum Chordata; class Mammalia; order Rodentia; family Muridae; genus Uromys; species Uromys caudimaculatus. The sequence continues at coordinate 93,271,679 of CM052702.1, forward strand.
ATATGATTTCGTAGTATGATTCCTTAACACTTATTCAGACAGAGTGTTATTTACCCTCCTTCTTCCTTCTCCGTTGCTCTCCCTTCCCCTTCTCTAATTAGAGCCCCACCCCCCGCTTTCCATTTACGCCATCCAGATCACTTGTACCCTGTCACTGCTCTCCTGCTCTCCCACACTTCCAGCCTGGCCATGTCCTCTTTTACTGTCCTGCTTCCTGCAGTCACTCTAGACTATGAGTCACATTTGAAGCCAGGAGTCTCAGATGAGAGAGAACGTGTGACATTTGTCCTTCTGGAGTCTGAGTTCATGGTATTTTCTAGTTCTGTCCATTTACTTGCAAATTTCAACTTCTTTAAATATCTGAATAGTACTTTACAGTGTGCATGCACTCCATTTTCATTATGCATTCATTGGTTGTTGAAAGAAAAGCTGCCTTTGGAATACTGTCTAATAGTGTAAATAAATATGCCTCCCCTAAGATCAATTTTTAATGAGGACTAATTCACTTCTAAAATTATGCTTGATTAGTTGATGAGTGATTAGTTGGCAACTCACATATTTGGGAGTAAGGGACTAGGTAGCCCACTATACAGATAAGAGAGAAATAAAGCCATAGTTGTTGGAAGATGAAGCTTTGGTGTTATGTGACATTTGGGACAGTAGAGGTCTAGAACTTACTAGTCTAACTTAAATCCAAGCAGGCTGGAATTGGATTAATTTAATGTGAGGCCATAATGGCTAAGAGCATGAAGGACATACTTCTTGCTGCCACTACCTTCTCCCTGATACTTGTGTGACACTAAATGTCCTATAGAAAAGAGTTTTTACAGTCACCAAAATGTGTATTGAGCCGGGGAGCTGCTTCAGTAGGGAAAGCTAGGGACCAGAGTTCAGATTCTCAGAACGTGGAAAAGCTGGGTGAGCATGGTGGAGTGTGGAAATAGGGAATCCCTGGAGAAGCTAGCTGGCCAGACTAGCTGAACTGGTGCATCTGAAGTTCTGCAAGAGATCTGAGAGTGTCAAAGGACAGCTGGTGTCAACCTTGGGCCCTCATGCATGAACACACTGTGTGCCCGCACAGGTGTACATATATGCATTAACATATGCATTAAAAAGACAGGTTCTGGGGCCACCAAGATGGATGACTTAGTAGGTAAAGACACTTGCCATCAAATCTGAGTTTGACTTCTAGGACCTATGTGATGGAAGGAGAAAACTGACTCTGGCAAATTTCCCTCTGACACACACACACACACACACACACACACACACGGTATGAGTGTACTCCTACCCTCTCCCCCCAAAAACCCCACTAAAACAAAAACAAAGGTTAAAAGCTTAGCTTCATATAGGATCCGTCGGGAGAGCTTTACAACAGGTATTTATATTTAATGGTTATCCTTACATTTCTCATTGCTTGGGGTATGGCCTATGCCTATGCATGGAGGTTTGTAACAGTCTGTCAGATAATTCTAACATTCAGCCAAAGCTGAGATCCGCTTATAGAACAGACTGTATACTCCTTCAGTTCTCTTCAGTTGTTAATAAACAGTTACGAATCAGTGTTACCTAACCTATCCAAGTCTGCTTTCTGTTGCTGTGTTACAGACCATGACAAAAGCAGCTTGGGGAGGAAAGGGTTTATTTGGCTTACATATCTGGGTTATAATATATCGGGGGAAGGATCTCAAGTGGAGCTGTGGAGAAGTGCTGCTCACTGGCTTGCTCATCATGATCCGCTCATCCTGCTTCTTACACACTCAGGGTCACCTGCCAGGGTGACACCGCCCCAGTGTGTTAGAACCCCCACACATCTGCCGTTAATCCAGAAAATGCACTACAGACTTGCCCAAAGCCAAGAGGCATTTTTCTCCACTGAGGTTCCATTTTACCCAGATGATTGTAGCTTGTGTCAGGTTGACAAGGAAAGCAGCCAGCGTGACTGTCTGTACTGTTCAGTGACACTCTGTTTTCCTTTACAGTTTCTTTCTTCAGTCATCACCATGGTCCTTCTGATGATTTTGAGTGTAACACTGGACCCTCCTCAGAAATTACCAGACTTGTTTTCTGTCCTTATATGTTTTGTGTCCTGTGTACACTTTGTATTCTTCTTGCTATACTTTAACACTGTAATCATGTGGGATTCCAAAAATGGAAGAAATCGGAAGAAAATCGACTAGCTACATTCCCAAGCAAATGCAAACTTTTTGTTATTATAAGTGAACATATCATCTTTAGAATCATGGAATTATAGGAAAAGAAATGGTGAAAGGGCATTGTTATTCACACAAAATGTATACAGGAACCAAAGCATTTGTTTTCTAAGTATTTTTTTGGTAAAGCATATTGTAATTTTGGTAATATTCACAGATATTAAAATGGTAAAATAGAAAAAAAAGTTCCAGTTGGTTATAGTAGCTCATATTTGTAGTCCCAGTACCAGGAGGTAGAAGCAGGGGTACCTAGAGTTCAAGTCATCCTTGGTTATACATAGCAAGTTTGAGGCTAGCCTAGACTACATGAGACCCCTGTCTCAACAAAGGGGGGAGAGAAAAAAAGTCCTTAACACCAATATTTAATAGTGGAATGTATTCTACAAATTGTAACTTTAAAAAACTATGTATTTTATATAAAGTTTTAAAATTTCAGACCAATCAGAATGCACATAGAGCTAGGCCTGCTGGTACACACTGGCCATCTTAGCACTTGGTAGCTACAAGCAGGAGGAGCATGAGTTTGAGGCTAGCCTGAGCTACATGAAGTCCTGTTTTAAAAAACAAAACAAAGACAAGTGTACTTTAATAAATTTAAAATGAATTTATTGGAAGAATTAAGCACCTGACTTGTTTGGATACGAGTGATAAGCAGTTTTAGAAGTTATATCTCTGGGCTGAAGAGATAGCTTAGCAGTTAAGAGTAGTGGCTGCTCTTCCAGAGGACCTGAGTTCAATTCCCAGCAACCACATGGTGGCTCACAACCATCTGTAATGGGATCTGATGACCTCTTCTGGTGTGCATGAAGATATCATACTGATATGCATAAAATATATATGCATATCATAAAATAAATCTTTAGAAGTATCTCAGGGAATTAATATTTTTCTTAATTACTGAGAAGGTACATTATGATGTTTGAAATTTGAATATGCATTATTGCACATGCAAAATTGGATTCTTATAGATTAAATGGTATTCTTGTTTCCAAGAATGAAGAATCTCTTGATGTCATTTAAAAAAAAAAACTTTTATTGAATATAAATCTAAGAAGTTTGAAGTCTGTTTAGTTACTCATGGTAATTAGTTCTAAATTTCTAGAGTCATTCTAAATTAAAACTACCATATTAAGGACTCTATCTCCCTTTCTGTTACCTCGTTTAAGGTTTCCACTGATGTAACTGTGTATTCAAATCATGCCTTACACTGGCTTTGTCCCATTGGTAGAGTTATCCCCTCACTCATATCAACTGGTAAAAATCATGTATTGTGTATTACTTTCACAGGAAAACGGTTTCTTTAGTTTCTGGCAAAAATTAAAGTCACTTTACCAATAGCCTCATTTGAGTGTATTTCTTTTATCATATAGTCACCAGAGCATTAAGCCATTAAATGACATATTCTAAAGTGGTATAAAGAATTGGTTCTGGACATAGCTATCCATAGGGTGATGCTAGAAAATATGTATTTCTCAGTCTGACAAAGCAAATGTGCATGAGGACTTCAGGGGCAAGGTCAGCCCAAAGAGGCAGCCTTGGTGGCTGCAGAATCAGCAGGCAATATCACTGTGTCGCTGCCCATGGTTGCTATCTGTAATTGCTGGGTCCAGCAGGCAGCATCCTGGCTGCTTTTTCTTGAACCTTTTTTTTTTTTTTAACCTTTAATAATAATGTGTCTAAATTTAACACAAATGCTGATTTCCATTAGCTTCTCAGGAATTCAGTAGTGTAACTCCAAAATAAAGTATTAAGAAGTATAATGTAATGCCAGATTCAGTGTTTGTTGTGCACATAAATTCTGTCAATAAAAATACATTTTTTCAGATGATTTAATCTAACTATACCAAGTTTCCATCAGCTTTAAAGGAGAGTTACAATGAGCGATGTAAGTTAGTAACTCATATCCAGTAGAAACCAGTTAGAATGCACATAGAGCTACGCCTGCTGGTACAAACTGGTCATCTTAGCACTTGGTAGCTACAAGCAGGAGGAGCACGAGTTTGAGGCTAGCCTGAGCTACATGAAGTCCTGTTTTAAAAAACAAAACAGTCAGACAAAGTATGCTTTGTGCTTGCTGTAGGGTAGCTTCCAAAGCACCAGATCCTCCATCAAAAATTTCAGCCTCTCAGCTAACCTCAGGACATAGGATCTTTTTTTAAATAGACATTGATACTAAATTAAGTAAAGATCAGAAGCCTCATTTTCTTCCCTGCCAAAAATGAAGAGTTCCGTTCTTTTCAGATACACGTTAGAGTGAAAGAGGCATTGTTGAGAAGCGCACCTTTCTCCTCACGTACTTGGGTTTGCTTCTTAAAGTAATGGAGAGAACAGGGTGTAGGTTCATACCATATAAAGCATTCCAGAATCATCCTTTCAGGCTTTAGGGAGGGGAGAAAATCTGTTCAAATCATAAACCACAGTGAGGGAGCAAAATACTTCTAAAAGTCCAGGTTCCCAAACAGCCCACTGTTCCATAGGAGGGACCAAAAGGTGAGCAGATTACAACTGAAGAAGGGCTGGAGGAACGCAATGGGTCCAGTTCTCAAGTGGTTTCCGTTCTGTTCTTAGAGGGTCAGGGCCAGGTACATCCTTCCCCTCCCTCCATATAAACATTAGTTTTGTGTGTGGATATTTCTGCTTTGTCCTTCACGTGGCCTCTAAGGGTGATAAAGTGAGAGTCATCTGATCTACAGTGAACAGAACTGGGAAGCGATTCTCAGCAGACCCAGCTGTTCTGAAGGCAAATGCTCAGTGTATCAAGAAGTCAAACAGACAGTACCCTCCTTAAGCACACACCTACATAACTCATTACATCTGAAACCAACCTACTTCTTAACCTTTTATTCTCTAATTCAGGGTACTTTATAAAATGTTTTGGTTTGCACCCTAGTTTTCAATGTTAGAATGATCAATATTACTATATTTTTATTAACATACTTGAAGACATATCAGTAAGTACTCTTGATATTTTGCAGACAGATATAAAAAGAATCTTGCTTAAATAGTTCCTGGAAACCTAGAAGGCAGTCAGGTTGAATAGTTGATTGAACTACTTAGTGCCAATGTCATTTATAGTAATAACTTAAAAAAACACTTGAAGATATCAATCTGAAATGTTTCTAAGTGAAAGCTGAGTTCTTTTTAACCTTTCCATACAAGACTTATTTTCAAAATGTAATAGAATCAAGTAACATGTGAGACTGTTTTTGTCAAACCTTAGGGCAAGTGCCAATTGCATCTTTCCTTGCAGCTTAGGTCAAGTGTAAACACTTTAGAAGCCCCTTTATAGAGATGACCCCCCTTCCCCTCCTTATCCTGTCGGCACAAACACTGTAGCACAAACACCAGACACCATAAACACACATCTAAGCTAATGCTTCAAAAAATCTGGAAGGGACCATTTACTTTCCCTATAGTAAAGGTATTTTCTTTACATTCACTGAAGTTTGAATTTACTCCAAAACCAACTTATGTCTGTATTGATAGTTCATTTCAGTGTTTTCTAAATGTATTAAATCTTAAGATGTTCACAGTAATTTTCTCTGTAAGCATAGACTGGAACAATACACACCCAGGACACCAGTTCCTCAACACACTTCTACATTTTCAATAAACATAAAATAACCTGTAAATTAATAAGTAGCTGGAACTGTACATGGGAAAGCTGGTTGCTGGTTTACCTGGTTTATTGTGAGTTCCAATAAAGTATGTTACTCTACAAAACTAGAGTCAGAATTCTAGCCAGAAACATTAAAAGTATATAGAAACATATGTGATACACAGTATATAAGTCAAGACTCCTGTACTGCATGGGTAACATTAAAGAGTCAAGAAGAAATGTATTATTTACATTGAGATTATCTACTGGTGTGTGCAGAAAGTTTAAATTAGCTGTAAGAAATTTTATCTAGACTTGCACCTGCCTAGTGCTACAAGTTGGTATTAACTGGGCAGATTAATTACACATGTTTCTTCTGTGCCTTTAAATATGATCAGGCAGATGCACACACTGTTCACAGTGAGCACATTTCTTCTAAGTGCCTTTGGGATATAGAAGATGGCTATTACATCATCAAGAATTTCCAAATTAACATCTCATACACCACTTAAGGAATGATTTAAATGCTATTTGCCATGTAATTTGGTCCTTGCTTTAGACACTGATAAGCTCCCATTTGCTTATTTTTGAGTCTTCTGAGCAAGATTCACCTTCACAAATTTGTCTGGCTATTCTGACAGCATTCTTTACTTTGTGTAAAGAAATATGAGAAATACATTTGAGAGAATTTTGATACTCCAGTATGACCCACTGAAAACACAATTTAGATGCCTTTGTCTACATGCCTTAAGGGGCTTCTAGCAGGTGCTTCCTTCAACAGCTGCCAAGAAGTGGGGTGTGGTGACTATGACAGATTCCTATTCAGTGTGTCCCACTGGGGACTCCTAGTGGTGACAGACTTAGGAGCCTGTGTCAGGGAAGATAGTGGCAACTGCTGACTGAAACCTTCCTGCAGCCATGTGGCTCTTCATTTTCATCAGCAGTTAGAAGTCATGCACAGTGGTGGGCTCGGGGGATGGCTCTGTGTGAGAACCTGCATTTGATTGCTGAAACCCACATAAAGTCAGAGGCTGTAGCATGCACACAGACTAGCAGCCCTCACTGGAAGCTCACAGGCCAGCTATATTGGTGTATATATTTGAACAAGAGACCGTCTTAATATGGAAAACGCGCTGACACCTGAAGTTGTCCTCAGAGCTCCATACATATGCCATGGTAAATATATACCTGTACCCACAAACATATACATAAGGCATACACACAGATTTTTGCACAAAAAGGCACACTGGACGCCTTTATTTTTTCCTATTTAGAATATTCAACATATCTTCTACCTGTCTTATAAGACAGTCTTTCACTGACTCTTTACTTCAGTTTGGTCTGCATTCTTATGGATTGACTAGTATCCAGGTAGGTTGACACAGCTGTCAGACTTGAAGGTAACACTATAAAGCAGAGAAAAGCTCTCATTAAATGTTACCACAAAGGAGATACTAGTTAGGCTAATAGTTTAGTTTATTCTAACAAAGTAGTATCACAGTCCTCACTTACAATCCAGTATGAGGGGAACCTAGGGCATATATAGAGTCATAACTAGGTAGTAGAGTTGGCATTGAAGATCTTTTGATTTTAAAAAGCTATTTTTTTTCCTAACACCAGACACGACATTGCAAAAAAATAAAAATAAAAAAAAGTTTTCACTAATCAACTCTGGTTGGGAGAACTACTAATAAAGATTTTGAGGTCAAATCCAGGATTAAGCAGAAAACTTAGTAAGATCTGTGTTATGGTACAACAGGTAGTGGTCGTGTACCTCCTTCAGAGTAACCACATATTTTAAGGCATTCTTGAGACACTTGCTCTCTTATAAGCTCTGCTGCTGGGCCATCTGATTATCTGAGCCCAACGACTGTCCGTGTTGCCCGAACCCTTCCTCTTAGTCTCGCTTTCTGATTTTCTGTGCTTACACACTTCTTTCTGCACATTTATACAACCTATGGAAATTTCCCATGTTTTTGGAGCCAGATATGGTTAGTACAGGCCCGTCCTTCTGGCATTTAGGAAGGAGGAGGAGGAGGGCTGAGGTCAGGCCTGGCTATAACATGGAACCTTGTCTTTTTTTTTTTTTTTTTTTTTAAAAGGAGAAACCAAAAGCTTGTTTTCAGTTCATCCATCTGCTAAGTACATGGTATCTGTCACTAGAGTTTAAGTGGCTCCTGGACAGAGGTGATGTAAAGTAAATCAGTAGGCTACTCCTACCCACCTTTAAGACATCCTCAATGCTATAAAGCCCAGGCGTATACCTCAGCTGCTCAAGTGTTGGGATTACAGCTGTGTGCACTATACTAGGCTAGAGCTGGTGTGAAGTCCTCAGTCTCTAACTAATTACCTTGTCACACTTCCCGAGTCGATGTATGTCTGTTGTGAATTTTCTAACATTGCTTTTTCTTCACTGGTACAGCAGAAAGCAGTGTTTATAACCATTATCAACTTTTCCTTGGCTCTACACCTCATGAAAGGCAGAATCCAGAACATTTACTGGCCTACATTTTACTGATATTATAGGTCATTAATTTTACACACCATTCTTTCTCATGTGTAGTTTCACTATCACTGCCTATTTCAAGTTCATGGGCCTTTGTGTTTCCTGTCTTATGTGGTCAGGAGACTCCCCTGCCCTCGCCAGCCCAGCTGCAGTCATGAACATTAGGCAGGTCTGTGGTCTTCAGAGACTTAGAAATTAAGCTTTTGCCTCTAGTCTGGGGGCAATATGTGGAGTTCAAGGTTAGACTCCATATGGATTCCAGGGAACTCCACTATGCTTTAAGACCTGGTCCATGGTAATTGCTAACGTTTTTGTGCCAGAGAGACTTGCCCTCTGGGACATAATCTGTTTCTCCAAGTTGACACTGTGGTCGTCATTAGAGTCATGGTATCTGCAGCGGGCCAGAACCCCAGAATGAAGAGTCTAAACTTGCGTGATTTAGTATAGCTCAGACATTTTTTTGTCCCCATGTCTAAAATGCTTTTTTTTTTAGATTATGTCACTTCTAAATGTGTTTTGAATTTTTTAGCCAAGTTGAGTGCTATAAACTCTAGAGAGGAAGCAGGAATAACAACTGATGGAGAAGTGATAAAGTAAATATACTTGAGACATCGTGGCCCCTGAGGCTGTGGTCTACTCTTGGGATGGAAGCTCTCTTTACTAGGGTGAGAGCCAGCCAGAGTTGTGGATGAGATGAAGGAAATGCCCAAAGCAAGCAAGGTTATTCCATCTAGTGAAGTTCTGAACACGTCATAGCATGACATGGTGATGCAGTCTTTATGCTATAGTTAGCTACTAGAAAAAGGTTATCTTTACAAAACAATATAATTGCTTTAAAGGAAAGCTATAGCTAATTAATTGATTAAATCTTACAATGTAAGTAAAATGCTTTTACATGAACAAAACAATGAAATTTAACAAGGTTAGCTGAGTTAGAAAAGCAAAACGTTACCTCAGTTCAAAATGGCTTTAAAGAATTCAAAGCTGTCAAGATGATGTTCTATATAAAAAAAGAGATTTTTTTTTCAGAAAACAATTCAAAATAACTTGCCACACTATATGATACAAAGTAAATATTGAATCAAGTGAAATTAGAATAAAGTTGGGGGCTGGAGAGATAGTGCAGCAGTTAAGAGCACTCACTGCTCTTGCAAAAGACCCAGGTTTGGCTCTGAGTACTCATACGGCAGCTCACAACCATCCACAACTGCAGCTCTAAGGGATCAGAACCCTCTTCAGTATCCTGTGGGTATTGCATGCGTGAGGTACATTTACATATGTGAGGAAAACACCAACAAAATAAAAATAGATAAATCTTTTAAAAAACTTTTATTTTATATAATAAACAAGTTTGGGCTTTATAATTTTTATTTCAACATCTCATAGGCTCTACTTCAGAATATACGTCTTAAAATGATAATAGCCAAGAAATTTGTAGTATGTCTTGTACATCATACCACAGAGTATCAGTGTGATGCTGTTGTTATTCTTTCACACTTCACTATGGTTACCTGCCCTTTGTACTAGACTCTGTTCCTGAGGACAGGCCGAGGTCTGTCATGTTTTGTTGTTTTGTTGGCATCCCTAAGGCTAGAAGACTAATTCATAGCAGGCATTCTGTAAACATTAAATCAATGAAGGACATAAAGCAACCATGAGTATTTGAACCTTTAATCACAGCACTTGGGAGGCAGAGGCAAGTGGATCTCTGTGAGTTTGAGGCCAGCCTGATCTACATAGCAAGTTCTAGGTTAGCCAGGACTACACAGTGAGACCTTGTCTCAAAAACACATCAACTAACCCAACAAAAACAAAAAAAATTTAAGTGTTTGAAAATGTTTAGATAATTCTTGGAATCAGGCAACACTTCTTGTGCTGCAAGGTATCTAGCTTTGATAGATAATACTTAAAAAATTCTTAGACTAGACATTTATCCATTCATTCACTCATTCATTGTACTGCATAAGGGACATTTGATCTGGGGTCTAAGTAGGTGCTCTACTGTAGTTACACCCCAGCCCTCTCTCTCCAGATTCTGGCTGAGGCTCTGGGGCTACAACACAGAGGAGGAGTCCACAGAAGGCCAGTAATCTGAGTGACAATGCACTACACAAACACACCTAACAGTTGACAAGGACCGTGGGAGCCTCGGACATGAAACAACTGTGCTTCACCAAGGATGGCCCATTTGAGACTGACTTGACAGCTAGATAAGCAGGAGACTGGAGGCAAAGAAGGAAAGCAGCAGGAGCCCAGGCATTCCATGGGCTGCAACTAAGTGCGAATACAATGACCTCCCTCCTCTTTTGAGTCTTTGATAGACAGCAAACCACCTGACATAATTAGCTATATAATAATGCAAATATACTGTTACTTATGTGTCTAAAATATGTATGCCACTTAGCAATGTGATGTGAGTCGTGGGGATGGGGTTAGTTTTTCTGACTGCTTTTCAGGGTTAAAATGGAAAATGTTCACCTGTCAGGCAACAAAAAACCAATTTCTATAAATGTGCCAGGATAATTCTTCTCCTCCTCAAGAACAGTCGGTCCTCAGTCTATTCATTATTGTCTTTTTATAGTATTTTTATTTAATACAACCTATTAAGGCCACCATACAAATCTCTTTACTTATGCTTTTATCTTTTAACTGATCAATTTTTATATTGCTGACACCCCTTCTTCACCATTTGTTCATTTAAAAATTCATAGTACGTGAGCTATGTCTCTAGGGAAGTGTCCATAAAATTTGTTACAGCTGGCAAATGGGTCTGAGTCAGTGGTAGCACATGACTAAATGCTTCACAGAAAATAAAATTTGTTTCTGTAGTAAGCAGAACTGTTTAAATGTTATTTATTTTTATGTTTCAAAGAAAATATATTGTGAAGCGCTGCATTGATTTAAAAGGCAACAATGTCTGTGTACACGCTGTGGAAGGGAAATTTATGAAACCTTTGCACAACTCCTTTAATTGAATTTTCCAAATCTCTCACCACACACAAATAATCAATATCTTCTGCAGAGAAAACCAGTCAGAATTATTACAGTCTTTCTTTTCAATTTTGTTGTCATCAGCACATAAGAACACCTGGATATTTGTACTGTCTGCTTGCAAGTTATTTACACCTTTTAAACACATAATTGCTATTAAGTGAGTCCAAAAGTATAATTTTAACATTTGCTACAGATTTCTTTCAAAAGAAAAATTATCATACTTTAAGTAAAGCATAAAAATTTAAATCATGGAAGAAAATTATGTAAAAGGCTTTGAAAAGTAATAACCCTGTTTGGCTTTCCTTACATCCAAGACAAATCTTAGGTCTGCATTCTCGGCAGTTGGTGGCAGTCCCCGAACAGTGATGACGGGCGTAAGGCAAGAACAGTAACACTATGGACAGAGAGGTCTGACCCATGGACAGCATGCACAACAATGAGTCCACACGAAGGACCAACCGCTACAATGTACATTAATGTGTATCTGTGATACCAAAATTAACAGTTACCTCCAAATAAATCCAGGAAAGCACAGGGGGGAATTTTAAAGAGAACCTTCAAACTCAAATCTGAGTGCTTTTAAAACTAAAGTATCTGAGAATAAAAAAGATGCTGCTCAATATAAGATAAAAGATGAAATGCCAAAAGGGCAGTAGTCTTGAAGAAGTAAAATTATTTGGCCAATATGATGAATATTTTTTCAAGACTGAATGATGAGAAGTATAACATTGGGTTAAAAATCCCTCGGTGGTGGCCAGAATGAAAGGGCAAGGCCACATTGAACTACTCTATGGTGTCAGCACAGGGGGCAGCTTGTCCTGTAGCCTAAAGGATGTGAGAGCTTCAGAATCCTGTAGCCAACACGAATTTTATAATGCAAGTTAACTAAAGAAAACACAGTCTGGGCGTTTTTCAGAAGACCAGAGCTAGAAGTTCTGAAATAGTTTCTATTACAAATAGCTGAAACAATCAACTTTTTTGAACATTGTAAAGTTCAGATGGTTATGCAGCATTTGAAATATGCATTCTTCAACCTACACAATTATTCTCAAAACATAAAATATGTTTTGGACTGAAACTAAGTCTCTTGATTTCTTATCTTGGCAGCTGCTCTACAATTTGCTTACATTCTTTTCAAAAACATTTTGTTTACTGGAAGTCTGCGTCACAGACAAACAATGGTGGCATTTTTTAATATCTCTAGAAAAAATGAAAGTGCCAAATGCTAGAGAATGCCATCTATTGACAAGGAATATCTGTCTGCGGTTGTTTTTAGTAGGCCTGATTGTGTAAAGCAAATACATTTCATGCCTCACCATGTGATCACAGTGTGATCCATCACCAGTCTCAGGCCACTCAACAGTCAGATGTCTTAGAACTTAAGCATAACGAATTTAAAATAATTGTGAAAATTCACATCTAAATCTAACAGAAAAGGAATCACTCATTTCATTATTTTCCTAATAGTCATAAAGCCAATATTATTATGGAAAGTGAACTTAGTCTTATATCCTGAGTAACCAAAAGAAGCCTTCCTTTGTTCAAGAACCTTGAGTTTAGCAGAAGAGAGCCTGTTACTCACGTAGTCTAACAAGGCATTCTGATTGATAGGTCTAGTTTTTATTAAAGGGTTAGTGACCTCCTCAGGTTTCTCTTAGTTCTATGAAGCCTCCTACACAGGACCTGCCAGGTGCCTGTTTACTTATCCCTGGAGTGTCACACAGATGCTCCTCTTCCTGGGGTAGCTACTGCAAGTAGTGCTGAGTGACGAACCGGCACTGAGGTTTGGAGGGGCCATGACAGCAGAAGCGCTGCACTTCTGCACTTGCCTATTTAATTATTCTAGGGAAACATGAGGGGAAATGGAAGGATTCTAAGAAGAAACGCCATCATCATCCTAAAGGCCACCTTAGGTACATGCTGTTGACTGAAACAAGTAACTGGCCTGTTCCCATTTTTATGATTACAGAAATGAAACAAATTCAGTACTCAACATAAGGGCTGATTAAAAGAAACTATGATGCTATGAAGATTCACAAGATGTTTTAAAATTTAAACAAATCTGGATAATAAGAGGAAAAAAAGTAAAGTAGAAAATCTCAGTAAGAGTCAAGGCACAATCTCCAGAGGAGCACACAAGGGAGCAGGTAGAGACGCTGGGACACTAGCAAATGCTTTAGTGTGGTAAGAGATGAGAGCTGTTGATTTAGTAAGAGAAATTCTGTGTTTGCGTATGTGTTGGTGTTATGTGTGTGCGCCATCTTTAAGAACTTTAATGACAAAAACCCCAAGCTGAAAATATGCATGGTAGGAACCAGAGACAGCAGCAGAGAAAGCATCCAGTTAAGTACAAGAACTCAGGTTCCATCTCCAAGGAAGCACGTGGCCATGAGTTGGGAAGTGAAGACCATTTAGTACCTTAGGAAATACAGAGCTACTGTAGCTTGTGCCGAGTGGAAATGGAGGATTATCAATGCAAATAAGTGGTGGATGGGCATGGCAATATTGATGTATATTATGAAAACAAGGTTTTAAATGAGGTTTTTATTTAAGTCACAACAAATAACTAATGCCTACTGGAAATTTTAAAATATGATTTAGTGATACAATTTCTTCTACGATTGAAAGAAACCCAACCCTGTAGAAGCCTCACAATGGACAAGTCAGTCTGTATGTCTAAAAATAACACAATAGCTAAGAGGCTGTTCTTGCATAAATGCACAAAGAATTGAGGTGCAGTGTATAATTGAAAGGAATGACATACTGTCTAAGCCCCCAAAGGATTTTAGTCATGTAGTAATACTTCTGGAAAGTTCTTTAGAATTACTTGAGGGCTAGTGAGATAACTCAGTGGGTGAAGGTCCTTGCTGCTAAAACCTGATAACCTGAGATTGATCCCCAAGAGCTGCATGATAGAGGGATTCCTGTAATTTGCCCGCTGACCCCTTCAAGTATGCCATGGTATATCTCTCAATAAATGAATTAAATGTAATAATTTTGTTAACGAATTACCTGAGAGTTTTCCCTTAATTTCTTAAAATTCGGTAAATGCCAGCTTTAATCTAGGAAAGCATGGATTTTAAAAAATACATCATTGGCACAGAAAATATAGAAGACTTCTAGGGAAATAATAAACATATACATGTCACATTATAATCTAAATCTTGTCAGGTTAGGAAAGTGAATCTATGATATACTGCACTCAAACCATAAAAAGCTAAAGGAGGAGAGGAGACCCCAATCTTGTGAACAGCTCCCTCGTGAGATTCTATGGCATCGTGCAAGTGGGAGGCACAGGAGCCTACCCCCTCTCTACAAGAGCTTTGGAGGCATCTTGCCCTGCTTACTCTTGTGTAACGCAGCCGGCCTCTGAATCTGACTGGAATCTGGTATTTTCACTGAAAGTCACTGTTCAAGTTAAGCTCACTCAAACATATTAGACTTGTTGATCCAGTGTCATTTATATTTATGTATAATCTGAAAACTGGGGTGACCAACTGACTTCACTTGGTTTTAGAAGAAACATGAAATCATGGAAAGGCCAGACTTTCTGGGTCATCTGACTTTTAGATGGAGTCCCTGCTTGTAACTTAAGTGCCAGTGTCTTTGGTCAAGTTAATGAATTTTGTGTATTTGTTTATTGTCCATAATGAAAATAGCTATCTTGTAATATTGCTGTAAAGATCTGCTGAGCCTAGGACTGGGAACAGAAATTACTAGTACTCAATAAATAGGTAGTTTCTTGTACTTAGGGATAGTAGCCTAAAATATGACTAGTCAAGAGCCAGCTCCACTTGCAAAGACTGCTGAGTGACATTCATATCATAATATTAAAATTATCATTCTTCTACATACAACAGAGTATTATTCAGTCATAAAGAACAAGGAGGTCTCTGCTGGGCACCTGACCTAAGTAGCACTCAACAGGAGCAGCCCAAGTATGGCATTAAAAAAAAGACCACTGCTGTTTAGTGGTTTGGTGGTTCCAGGCCCTCCATCAATCATACCTACGGAAACCTCAGAGCAAGTATCCTGGGACTATATGCAGAAACCTAGCCATCAATATACTTCAAAACCACGAGGCAGGACCTCTCTGTTTAGCAAGGTGGAATCTGCTGAGAGCCAAGGTCTGTAGAGGAACAGACACAAGTCCCCACTATACTTGGTAGTCCCTTAGTGATTACTGCCATGCTCCTATGTCCCAAGCCTCCTGCTCATCCTTGGAGTCCCCATCCATGCTGTGAGATGATAAAAAGTAGGAACCTGGAGAAGACTGGAAGAGAGCTTAGATTCTGGAGTTGGTTTGCTGTCACTTCTTATACTATGGGTTAAACAAAGGGGGTTACAGGGAGGCAATATTGCTCCTGGAGATGGAGGTCAATTCTTCTACAGGTATCTGTGTCATCCTTGAGGTTATAGTATCCCCAAGAATAGACAGGACTCTGAGACTATGCTTTAACCCCAGATCCAAGATTGAGGGGGTAATGGGTTGGGAAAGGCAATGATGGCTAGCCATTAATGGGGACAGGGAGCTGTAGGCGCAGAGGACCTGCTGTCCTTCCATGCTCACCTAGGCTAGGCTGAGCATACAAAGGTTAGTGTGCTTGCTTTGGCTAGGGCTTCTTTCCTTCCTCTTAGGAAAATAAATAATCTTCTGCTGCTCTCTTTTACCACTTCAAGACTTTCTTTTCCCATCTTTTCTGATAGACTTTCTAGAGAACATAACAGCTTGGTTTGCATGTAGTTTCCTTATTGCAGCCTCCTGCAGGAGAGGGCTGTTTTCAACTGCCTTTTGGATTTCTTTACCTCTCGTTTCATCCTAACTTTAGCCAAAACTGCTTACTCTCCCATGACCCACCAACCTCACTGGTCCCTCTATAACTTTTCCCTCTTCTCCCATTTGCTTCATCCAGCCAGTGCTAACCACTAGTCTCATTGCTCTGCCTTCCCACTCACACGCAGTGACTAGCACCACAGTGCACACAGTACTATCAGTGCTCCTCTACTTCCTAAGGTTTGGTTGTGATTGTTTTTAATTTGGCCATTACTGTTATTTTCACAGTGGGATGGTCCATCTTTGATAGTGATTGCTTTTACAAACTCTATTCTACCTTCAGGGGAGTATCAGCAGGGAAGTATTAGGGATTAAGCCTGGTGCCCTGAATGTGTGGGCTGAGGAGTCTAACTAACTAAGCTAGATTTGGAGTCTAGCAGAAAATAACACCATAACCTTACCACAACCCAGTCACTCTCCTATGTTGCAAACACTTCAAATGAAGAACAGGGGTGATTTAGAAAGAAAAAAAATCAACCAAAGATTTAACTCCAAATGTGCAAGTCTCAATGCCAAACCACAAGACACATGAAAATCCAAGGCATAATGATTCCTCCAAAAATCATTATCCCACAGTATTGCCCTTTAATGGGAGTGAATTATATGAAATCCCAAAGACTTAATTCAGAAGAGTGATTATAAATTATTCAAAGACTTCAAAGAAGACATAAACTCCTGAGTAAATTATAAGACAACACAAATAGCTAAAAGAAATAAAGGAGTCTGGGGCTAGTAAATGGCTCAGTCAACAATCCCCAGCACCCACATAAAACCCAGGCATGGTGGTATGTCTGTATCCCTAGTACTGGAAGGGCAGAGACAGGCAGATCCTGAGAGCTTGCTGGCCAGTCTGGGAAATCAATGAACTCCAGGTTCAGTAAAAGCCTCATCTCAAAAAATAATACAGAGGGGCTGGAGAGGTGGTCAGCAGTGAAGAGTACTTATTGCTCTTGCAGAGAACTTGGGTTTGATTTCTAGCACCCATATGAGGCTCACAATCACCTGTAACTCCAGTTCCAGGGGATCTAATCCCCTCTTCTGGTTCCCATGGACACTGCACACATGTAGTACACACACATACATGTAGGCCAAATACCCATATACATAAAATAAATATAAAAATAAAATATGAGACAGAGTGTGACAGAGGAAGATACCTGGTGTTGATCTCTGGCCTTCAAGGAATATACATATGTGCACACATATACACTACATGCACGTACCAAACAACAACAACAACAACAACAACAACAACAACAAAGAAACAAGGGCATACAGGATATGAAAGTAGAATGAAAAAAAAAATGAAATGAAACAAAACAAAGACCCCCCCAAAAAAGAACAAAAGCAAGTAAAATGTAATAAATTCAACGTTCACTACATCAAATAGGAAGCTCCACAGAAAGACTCACCAATAGGTGAATGGAATAGAGGAAGGAGAGAACAGAGTACTAGGGCTGAAGACAAGAGAGATGAATTGGAATATGCAGACGATGACACAGATGAATTAATAAGAAAAGATAAACATAATGCAGAAGACTCTATGAAAAGACCAAGTCTATAAATCATAAGATGGAGGAATGAGAAAGACTTCATGTTAAATGCATAAAACTAACTCAGAATACTATACACAGTGACACTATTTGCTATAATTGAAGAAAAAACACTTTTCATGATTCAAACAGGCTAAAGGATTTCATGATACACAGCTAGGCACTGTACGGCTCTCCTACTCCCAACCTATTGGAGTTGGGCCATGCACAAGGACCAGTGCTTGACACTAGATACTTCAAGGAATCCACTGGAACAAAGAAAAAGATAAACTCATTCATGATGCTACAGGAAAGAATAAAGCACATTAGAACAATAGTTTAGCAAGTAGAGACTATGAAAACCTCAAATACTACACAAATAAAACCGAAACAAAAAATCAACAAAATGGCAGAAATACAATAGTTTGGATCCTTGGTACCCATGTAAATGCCAAGAGCATATGGTGGCTCACTTGTAATGCCTTTTAGTAATAATTCTGAATAGAAATGGTTTCAATGCCTTAATCAAAAGACACAGACTAGCAGGTTGAATAACAAAGCAGGATCCATCTCTTTGTTGTCTCTAAGAACACACTTGACTATCAAAGATTAATATTTAGGTTCAATGGGTAAAGCACTTGCTATGCAAACATGAAGACCAGAGTTTGGATCTCCAGTACTCATGTAAATGCCAGGAGAATATGGTGGCTCACTTGTAATGCTGGTGCACAGAAGACAGAGCAAGACCCCAAGAGGAAATTGCCTAGCTAGGTTAGCCAAACTGGCAAACTCTGGTTCAGGTAAGAGACCTGCCATATATATTAGGTGGAAAGCAATCAAGGAGGACAGCCAATGTCAAACTGAGGCCTACACACACTCACATGTATGCATGCGTTTGTGTGAACATGAATATATACACACAAGCATACCACACATGGACAAACCAAGACAAAAGAAAAGGGCCAGACATGACTAAATTTAGAGTGAAAGAATGTAAAAACATATTTGGAGAAAATGAAGCTAGGAAACAAGCAGATATTGTTCTAATATCTGACAAACTAGACTTCAAAGCAAAATTACGAGAGAGAAGGAAGATTATATTGATTAAAGCAACAATCCACCAAAAGGACATTGCCATTTTCAACACATATGCACTGATCACGTGTGGACTTAATTTCACAAATGAAATACTACTACATGTAGAGTCTCAGATGAATCCCAATACATTAATAATGGGTTATCTTAGTCAATGTTCTGTTTCTGTGAAGAGACACCATGACCATGACAACTCTTTTAATAAGATAGCATTTAATTGGGATTGGTTTACAGTTTCAGAGGTTTAGTTCAATACTATTATGGTATATGTTGGCAGACATGTTGCTGAGAGTAGCTGAGAGTTCTACATCAGGATCAGCAGACAGCAGGAAGAGAAAGAGAGCCACTGGGCCTGGTCAGGGCTTCTGAAACCTCAAAGCCCCACCCCTTCAGTGATTTCTCCAACAAGGCCACACCTCCTAATCCCTGTCAAGTAGTGCCACTCACTAATGACCAAGCATTCAAATATATGAGCCTATGGGTGCCATTCCATATATTCAAACCACCACAGTGGATAACATCAACAACCTACATTCATCAGCACCCTGACAAAAAAAAATAAACATGAAAAACAAGTGAGTTAAGTGAGATCACAGATGGACCTAACAGATACTTCAGAAGATTCCAACCAAACACTGAATAATACACATTCTTCACAGTATAACATAGAACTTTCTCTAAAATAGATTATATAATACAATACAAAGCAAGTTGTAACAACAACAAAAGCAAGCTTAGATAATTTGTGTTATCTGACCACAGTGGAATAAGACTAGAAGTCAACATGAAAGCTATAGAACCTATACAAACATACACAGATTGGATGACACACTGCTGAATGATGAATGGATTACTGAAGGAATCAAAAAGGAAATTAACAAATTCCAAGAATTGGATAAAATTAAAAACACATAGTTCTATTAGGGGAATTTATAACTACTTTAAAAAATTAGAGAGATCAAATAGATAACATGACGATGTAGCTGTAGGGCCTTGGAAAAACAAGAACAAGCCAAACCAAACAGCAGAGGTAAAGAAATAATTAAAATCAGGGCAGAAATTAATGAAATGAAAATAAAAAGCCAAAAGACAAGCAACAACAATGTAAAGATTCAAAACAGTTGGTTCTCTGAATAGATAAACAAAAATTTGATAAACCTTTAGCAAAAAGAACCAAAAAAATAAATAAACAACCTCCATCAAAAGCAAACAAAAGAAAACAAAACAAAAAATCCAACAACACTCAAATTAATGAAATGAGAGATGAAAAAGGAGCCATTACAAGAAATACTGATGGAATTCAGGAAGTCAATAGGACATACCTTAGATACTTATATATCACTAAATTGGAAAAATTTAAAGATGGATAAATCTCTAGACACACACACACACACACACACACACACACACACACACACGAGATCTTAGTTCATGAAATGATTATAAAAGTACTCCTCTTTTTATGTGCATGAGTGTTTTGCCTACATGTAAGTCTGGTGCCTGTATAGGTAAGAAGAAAGCACCAAATCCCCAGGAACTGGAGTTATAGGTGATTGTGAGCCCCCACATCCTCTGCAGGAGTGGCAAATGCCTTTAGTTGACGAGCCATCTTTCCAGCCCCATGAAAGCATTTTTTTTTTTAATATAATAAACTAAAACACTACAATCTTACCTTTGGGAGGAATTCTTGAATTTTTCTTTTCAAACAGCTTTTGTTTTACTACTTTTGTCACTAAAAGAGAAAAAAATAAAACAAAACCACCCTCACATTAAGAAGTAACAACATAAGGGGCTGTAGAGATGGCACAGTCCTTAAGATAGAATGCTGAGCAATTGTGACACGAGTTAGAATTTGGGTCTCTGCACTCATTTACCAAGCTGGGAATCCCAGCTCTAAGTAGGCTGAGGACAGGAAGATATCTAAGCCATGCTGGCATCCAGCCTAGATGAGAAAATACAAATCCCAGGCTCAAGAAGAAATACTGCTTCACAGGATCAGGCAGTGATAAGACACTCTATGCCTGCATACAGGTGTGCACACTTGGACAGATATCTCAAACACAAACACACAATCTTTTTTTCTTTACGATTTTAGATAAAATACTTGGGTGTGGTTGGTGTACACCTGTAATCCCAGCATTCAGGAGGCTGAAAAAAAAAAAAAAAAGGGTGCATTGCTGTGACTTCAAGAACGGCCTGGGGGACAAAGTGAATTCCAGGACAGTCTGGGCTATGAACAAAAACACCACCGAATATAAACTAATAATTTCTCGTTGTTTGGAAGAAGCAACTGTAGAAAAAGAATAATCAAAGCAATAGATACGCCGGGCAGTGGTGGTGTACACCTTTAATCCCAGCACTTGGGAGGCAGAGGCAGGTGAATTTCTGAGTTCTAGGCCAGCCTGGTCTACAGAGTGAGTTCCAGGACAGCCAGGGCTACACAGAGAAACCCTGTCTCGAAAAACCAAAAAAAAAAAAAAAAGCAATAGATACTATATGTATCAAGCACAATGTCGTGCTTTCTTACTACCCTACTTTGAAAGCGAGCTCAGTGTAACAGAAGCCTGCTAACAGTCTCCCCTGTGCAATCTTTTCTTCCAAATTTAAAAGGAAGCCATAAAGCAATATGTCCTGATAAAGAACACATGTCTTCTAAAGATGCTAACAGTACTTCTATCTGGACAGCTTTGGGATATGTGTGATCTCTCAGTCTGAAACTTGAGAAACACTGGAAGATTCATCTCTAAAATTACTAACAAAAATCCAGGTGCTGGAGAGATATCAAGAGCACTGGCGGCTCTTCCTGAGGCCCTGAGTTCAATTCCCAGCACCCACATGGTGGTTTACAACTGTAGATAATGGAATCCAATGCCCTCTTTGGATAGACAGACAAAACACCCATATACATAAAATACATAGATCTTAAAAAATCTTTTAAAAATACATAATTTTTCTTACTTAGTTCTTTGGTTTTCCTTGCTTCTCTTTTTAAGGAGCATGGTACTAGGGAAACACCAATGAGATCTTCAAGTTGTCTGTTGCCCTCCAAAGCCTGAAAGAAAACTATTTTTAATGAGTTAAGTAAGTTCTCTACAACTAAGAGATTATTTACAAAGGAAATATACTGTCTTCTTATTTAAAAGATCTTAAATTAGGAATTTTGAGTTTTCCTAGTACATCAAGTATTACAAGCCCTATAATGACTATAATACTAATTTTGTTTTTTTGTGAGGTTGTGGGGTGGTAAAGGTTTGAGATAGAATTTTTCTATGTAAAATAGGCTGGCCTCAAACTCCAAAGATTTTCTGCCCTCCCTCTGCCTTTCAAGTGCTGGGATTAGGGAGAGCATCACCATGCTCAGTTATGAGCAGGTAAATATGCCATACGTGGTGGAGCACGCCTTTAATTGTAGCACTTGGGAGGCAGAGGCAGGCAGATTCCTGGTTTCAAGGCAAGGCAGATCTACATAGAGAGTTCTAGAACAGCCAGAGCTACATAGTGAGACCCTGTCTCAACCAACCACCACCACCACCACCAACAACAACAACACAAAAACACCCTCTAACATAATCTCATAATCTACAAAATTACTTTTAAATGTGAAAAAGTCAGCTAAAACTAAAATATTACAGTTAATCATTACATATTATAACTAAGGAGCCTCCCATGAGAAATAAATTGCAAACTCTTGACTGAAGTGAATTATTAAATATAGGACTCTTTCTTTCCTTTTTCAAAACAGATAGTGGAGGTATGAAAATTATATGCAAGAAAAAGTGCAAACCTGTATACTACTTAAATTTTTCATTATCTCCATGGTTTGCTCTGATGATCTTTCAATTTTAGATAGCAACATCATGAATCTATGAATGAAAAACATATATAATTACCAAGAATAAGCATGTGAGTGTGTCAGGTCACAGAGTTGTACTTCTATTCCAAGAGAGAGACTGTTCCCTCACCCTTTCTTCCCATGTTAAAGGTGCCATATATGTAAGTGCTCCCGTTATTCTGCCATTCCTAGATAGACACAATACACGTTACTGACCACCCTCTAAAGCCCTCTTTCCCCTTTTCACTCCACCTGAGTGAGGGGAAGAGACAGATGGTTTTCCTGTCCATACATGCCTTCCTGAGTTAATATTCCAACGTTCACTTACCATGGTCTCAGACTGTGAAGCTTAAAAATAATGGCTTGCATAGTTTAGTGTGAAGAAAATAAAAAGCAGTCTCTTCAATTTAAACTTTATTTTTTTGTAAGTTTAAACCAGTGGTCTCAACCTGTGGGTTATAACTCCTTTGTGGGGGGGTCACATATTAGATATTTACATTACAATTCATAACAGTAGTAAAATTACAGTTATAGAGTAACAGTGAAAATAATTTTATGGTGGTCACCACAGCATGAGGAACTGTATTAAAGAGTCACAGCATTAGGAAGGTTGAGAACCACTGGTTTAAATCATGGTTTTTTTTTGTTTGTTTGTTTGCTTGCTTTTTAATTGGGTATTTTCTTTATTTATATTTCATATGTTATCCCCTTTCCTGGTTTCCCCTCTGGAAACCCCCTATCTGACCTCCCTTCCCCTGCTTCTATGAGGGTGCTCCCCCACCCACCCACCCACTCCCGCCTCCCCACCCTGGCATTCCCTTACACTGGGGAATCGAGCCTTCAGAGGACCTAGGGCCTCTCTTCCCACTGATGCCCGACAAGGCCATCCTCTGCTACATATGTTGCTGGAGCCATGGGTCCCTCCATGTGTACTCTTTGGTTAGTGGTCTAGTCCCTGGGAGCTCTGGGGGGGTCTGGTTGGTTGGTTGATATTGTTGTTGTTCCTATGGGGTTTCAAATTCCTTCAGCTCCTTCAGTCCTTTCTCTAACTCCTCCATTGGGGACCCCTGCTAAGTCCAATGGTTGGCTGCAAGCATCTGCCTCTGTATTTGTCAGACTCTGGCAGAGCCTCTCAGGAGACAGATATATTAGACTCCTTTCAGCAAGAACTTCTTGGCATCCACAATAGTGTCTGAGTTTGGTGACTGTATATGGAATGGATCGCCAGGTGGGACAGTCTCTAGTCTTTCTTTCAGTCTCTGCTGCACACTTTGTCTCCATATATCCTCTTGTGAGTATTTTGCTCCCCTTTCTAAGGAGGACTGAAGCACACACACTTTGGTCTTCCTTTTTGAGCTTCATAAAGTCTGTAAATTGTATCTTGGGTATTCCAAGCTTTTGGGCTAATATCCACTTATCAGTGAGTGCATGCCATGTGTGTTCTTTTGTGATTGGGTTACCTCACTCAGGATATTTTCTAGTTCCATCCATTTGCCTAAGAATTTCATGAAGTCATTGTTTTTAATAGGTGAGTAGTACTCTACTGTGTAAATGTACCACATTTTCTGTATCCATTCCTCTGTTGAAGGACATCTGGGTTCTTTCTAGCTTCTGGCTATTATAAATAAGGCTGCTATTAACATAGTAGAGCTTGTGTCCTTGTTATATGTTAGATAATCTTTTGGGTATATGCCCAGGAGTTGTATAGCTGGGTTCTCAAGTAATACTCTGTCCAATTTTCTGAGGAACTGCCAGACTGATTTCCACAGTGGTTGTATCAGCTTGCAATCCCACCAACAATGGAGGAGTGTTCCTCTTTCTCCACATCCTCACCAGCATCTGCTGTCACCTGAGTTTTTGATCTTAGCCATTCTGACTGGTATGAGGTGAAATCTCAGGGTTGTTTTGATTTGCATTTTCCTGATGACTAAGGATGTTGAACATTCCTTTAGGTGCTTCTTGGCCATTTGATATTCCTCAGTTGAGTATTGTTTGTTTAGCTTTGTACTCCATTTTTTTAAATAGGGTTATTTGATAATCTGGAGTCTAACTTCTTGAGTTCTTTGTATATATTGGATATTAGCCCTCTATCGGACATAGGATTGGTTAAGATCTTTTCCTAATCTGTTGGTTGCCGTTTTGTCCTATTGACAGTGTCCTTTGCCTTACAGAAGCTTTGTAATTTTATGAGGTTCCATTTGTTGATTCTTGATCTTAGAGCATAAGCCATTGGTGTTCTGTTCAGGAACTTTTCCCCTGTGCTCATGTGTTCAAGGTTCTTCCCCACTTTCTCTTCTATTAGATTCCTGTTATCTGGTTTTATGTGGAGGTCCTTGATCCACTTGGATTTGAGCTTTGTACAGGGAGATAGGAATGGATCCATTTGCATTCTTCTACATGTAGACCGCCAGTTGACCCAGCACCATTTGTTGCTTTCTTAACATAACAAGCTTTCTTGGGAATAGCAGAGTTTTTGTTTTTGAGAAAGGATATCAAAATGTAACTTTGGTTGGCTTGGAAATGGCTTTGTAGACTAGGCTGCCATCAAATATGTAGCAGTTCTCTTGCCTCTACTTCTAGCGTGCTGGAATCCTGGGTATGGACCACTACAACTGTTTAACTTCTGGGGAGTGCACACATCCTAAATGTGTAATTTTAAGTGCGGAATGATATACTATCAAATAAACAAGCCAAAAATGATTTAATCATTTCTTCATTGTTGAAATTTCAGGTTATTTTCTCATTTTAAATTTCTCACTTTCTAATAATACATATCAACAAAGTATAACAGAAATGTAAGTCACACACATACTTTTCAAGTAGCTGCATTAAGATGAAAATAATAGTTAAAATTTAAGTGCAGACAGATAAGCTACTTTAATAAAGGGGCACCCATTTTTTTGTTCCATGAAGGGAGGGGTGTGTGGGAAGGGTTGAGCCCTGAGGTGTAGTACCTTAAAGCCTCTAAGGGTCTCCTCATAAGAGTCAGAATATTCTGGAAACAGGTACCTTCTTTTTTCCATGCCTTTTTTCACTACACGATACTTTATTTATTTATTTATTTTTGGTTTTTCGAGACAGGGTTTCTCTGTGTAGCACCTGCCTCTGCCTCCCAAGTGCTGGGATTAAAGGTATGTGTCACCACTGCCCAGCGATTACACCATATTTTGCACAAAAGAAAAAACAATGGGGGAATATTGCTTCAATATTTTAAGATCACTTAGAACTAATCCATAAATGTGTTCCATTAACTTGAGATTAAAAAAAAAAAATCAAGTTTTTACAGTGGTTTTCCAAAGTAGGAAAAGAAATCTTTAAAAAATTAAAAATAGATCTCAGACAAGAATTTAAAAAATTTTAAAGTGGAAAAATATTTAATATGCATTATTTTTTGTATTTCAAAGTAGCTCCACTTAAATTCAATAATTTTAACACTAAATGGTGTGGTTTTAAGAAATTTATGAGTTAATTAATTAACGAATTTATTGAATTAATGAATTAAATAGAAATAAACATAAACAAATTCCTAAATGACCCATAAAGGAAGTTTTTCGGCTTCCTTGCTACCTGAAAGCAAACTGCCAAGGGGTATACTGTTAAGAATGTAGTGACCTCAGAAGGAGGAAGAGGCGGGTGGGCAGTAAGCACAGGAAGTGAAGGCAGTTTAAGCCAGCTCGGGCAGGTATCTGTGCTTTGGGCTTGCTTATATGCCATCACCTTTGTCAGCCCTTCCCTCTCCCTGTGCACTGTTACCTCTAACTGCTTCCCTCTACAGTTGTATCAGAGACCCGCCCGGCTCGGCACCCATCTACTGCTTCCCTTTACAGTTGTATCAGAGACCCGCCCGGCTCGGCACCCATCTACTTTCAATGCACTGGTATCAGTGATATGAATTGTTATGTGCTGCTTGCACATCCTCCTACATAATTTCAGATCTTTCCTATTTACATATGTTGCCTATTTTAATGGCTAAATACTTAACACTTAGTCAAGATTAGCGTCATTAAGGAACTAGGATTCTTTTTTTTTTTTTAACGAAGGAATAAAATGTAGTTCATAGTTTATTTAGGTCCTTCTGCCAGATATAAATTTAATAAATCATGATTTCCAAAACCTTTGCTGGACATTGAGCCTTCCCATTGGCAGCTGTAACTTGTAACAGTAACTGGGAAGCTGTATTCTTAGCACAAATATCAACCACTGAGCTAACTCTTCAATAAGAAAACAAATACTTTTTTGTAACCAAATCATATATTCAGAACATTGTACTTAACATGGACCTTTAGGGGCAAGGAACATTAAACGATATAAGAAAGCAAAGGAACTCCATCATATTTGAGCAGGAATATGGTAGCACAGCCCAGCCCTTGTATAAGTAACCACAGAAGTGACGAGATTGAAATGGGGGTTTCTACCTCCACCCACCAACGCACTACAGTTCAGGGGATGTTCTGTTCTAAACCTAAACATTATAAACCAGAAATTGGTCCCGGTGACTTGGCATTGCCAATCAGCATTTCATAAGGATAAGCTGCTAGTCCAGAATGAACAGAAGCCACCACACAAGCCAGACTTCTTGCTGCCACTTCATCCATGGCATGTAGTATCAAACATTCTAATTTGATCTTGGTGAACAAACAGATTTCCTGAGTCTCCTACATGATCTCAGAAAACAATTCAGGAAACTCAGAAGTAAATGTGGCTTTAAACTTTGACTTCAGTTTTTCCTAACATCTGCGAGGTTGCTTTCTAGGACGCTCCAGACAACACTCTAGTGTCCGCTTTACTTTTTAAAACTGAAGCACTGAATTGTGTGGCTGACCCTTCTCGTAACCCAAACTATGTTGGGTGATTTTTCCCATAGGAACTGGGGGGGAGAAAGGAGATATTGAGGAAAATACTTTTGGTTTAGAGAATTTATAAAATAGCTCTGGATATTAAAAGATGAGGAAATGTTATTAAAATTACAAACATGGTTTTTTTAGTGTCTTTATAAATAAAAGGCATAGGATACAGAAAGTCAATTAATAACAACAACAACAACAATAAAATATTAACTATATAGTGAACGAAGACAGAGTGGCTCATTCTTGTCAAACACCATTTGACACACTGCCTCAAATCAGTTCCCTTGCTCTCTAACTTCTCGCTGAGTGAAAGATCCAGCAGACACAGTAAGTCGCCTTCAGCTCCCTAGTAACATTGAGGAACTGCCTGATGGAATGGCTACAGATAAACGGGCCATTTGCTTCAAAAGGTGCTTAAATACTCAAGAAAGACGTAACAAACCCCCCTTACTGTTATCAGACGCCACGTTGTGGTAGAATGTCAGACAAACTCACAAATTTACCACAAAAATGTGTGGTAAAAAAGAATAGTTTATATGTGTGTGTGTGTGTGTGTGTGTGTGTGTGTGTGTATTTCTATATTTATGCCAATGTACTCACTTAGTACAAATAGCAAAATAGTATACCATTTCCTAAATATAAAATATAGCTTTCCAAAAAAATGAAACACTCATTAGATATAAACCATCCAAAACTTGAATGATTGAAAACTGTTTTCAAAATTATTCTTAATTAGAAAAAGTATGGGGCTGGAGAGATAGCTCAGTGGTTAAGAGCACTTGCTATTCTTGCAGAGAACTCACGTTAAGTTCCCAGAACCCACATGGCTGCTTACATCCATAACCTCACTTCCAGGACATCTGGAAGCCCCTTCTGGCCTCTACTCTCAAAGTGAACTTCTACCCATGAAGACAAAACACTTATATACATAAAATAAAAATAAACAAATCTTTAAAAAGTTTTATTAAAAAAAAAAAGAGAAGGAAAAAAAGAGCAAAGACACTTTGCTGGGTTGGTAGCATGGCTCAGCAGATAAAGGTGCCTGCCAACAGTCTGATGGCTTCAATCTCTGTTCAATCCCTGTAGTGGCTATTCCTGATTGTCAACTTGACTATATCTGGAGTGAATTACAGTCCAGAATTAGAAGGCTCACCTGTGATCTGGATCTTGAGTCCGGAAGACACAAGTTTCAGGTGTGCTGGTACGCACACCTCTAATCCGGGCCACACCTGCTGCTGGAGATCTACATAAGGACATTGGAAGGAGGAAGATTCAATCTTCTTCGCCTGGGAGCCTTGTGGGACTAAGCGACTGCTAGATCCTCAGGTTTTCATTCACAGCTACTGCTGACCATTGTTGGGGAGTTTGACTACAGACTGTAAGTCATCAACAAATTCTCTTACTATATAGAGACTACCTATAAGTTCTGTGACTCTGGAGAACCCTGACTAATACAGTCCCTAAGACCCTCATGATGGAAGGAGAGAACTGAGTCCTGGAGGAGATCCCCTGACTTTCAAATTCACACTGACAAAGGCTTTCCCCTAATGCAGTCACATATTCAAGGACACAGACACACACACATAGACACAGACACACACACAGACTCAATAGATAAATGTAATAAAGAATTTTAAAGAGCAGTGCTTTGCAAATATGGTATTTGGCCATATTTGGTGGCAGAGGGATTTTGTGATTAGGGAAAGGAAGTCCTAAAGCAAGTAATAAGGTTCTGTAGGGGACCCTAAGCAAGGCTTCCCAGAGGACTTACCTTTACTACATTGTTTCACACAGCATTCAGGAACTAATACTAGTCACTTACATTATGAAATAAAGGACATCTGATCTGAGGTTTTAAACTACAGAGTCTAACACTATTAAATGGAAAATGCATCTAAGTTCCATATTAATGATTCTGAAAAAAATGTCAACACAACTAATTTCTAAGTTGAGGAGGATATGTTAACTTACAACAGAAGACCATTAGCTTTAAGTGGGTTAAAACTTCATTTTTCATCACAGAATATGGCACACAGAAATCACTTGGTAAATGAGATGAATACATGAGCCACCTTCAATCACTCCAGTGTGAGACACATAAATATTATTCCCATGATATGCAGGCTTTCTGAAACACTTTCATTCACAGACATCAGTGGCAGGTCAGTGTGAACATGGCTGGTGTTGGCTCATAACCTGGGCTGCTTAGGGCCTGTACACTATTGCTGTACACCTCCTCATGCTTACGGCATTCTGATTCTTCTCTATGTGACTCTGAAATGGAAGGCTCCTCAGTTTGACCCTAAGTTGGTCTATTATATACCGGCCCAGACCTAGGCTGGATGAATATTAAAATTAAAGCATTAGATACTCCAACCACATGAGCACTGCAAGACACCACAAATGCTTTCCTTAACAACAGTGTTAAAAAAAGAAAGTCATATAAAATAAATACATGTATAGACAGAATAACAGCCCACTTATAAACTACTAATTTACAAAGACAAATGACTTTTCTTAAGTTGTCAGTGAACATGACTTTGAAACCAAGCTCACCCATCACTGCCTTTCACTGTGGACCCCTGTCTTGCAGGTGAGCTCAAGTTACTCCGTTTACTTGTTCCTGTCCGGGAAAAGAACACAAAGTTAAGGAGACAATTTGCCAAATTTTAATCGACCGACTTGCCAAATTTTAGCTCTCTGTAATTCCAGCACTTGGAAGACTGAGTGGGTAGGATTGAGGCTAGTCTGACATGCGTGGCCTGACACAGGGTAGAAAAACAAGTCAAGAACAAAAAGATGAACTTAACTGCTAAATGGTGAACTGGAAGTAAGGGAGGAAGCAAAGGGAGGTAGCAAAGGAAAAGGCACCTGATTTTGTTTTTCCATTTCCTTTATTTATAAAAAATCTTGACCAAAAATTAATTTCCTGATTTGGTACTATGCTATCTATATGCAGTAAAGCTCTAAAATCAAATACTAAGATTGCTTCCTTAATTTATAATTCATTCCCACATTTTAGCCCCAGAAGCCAGTGACAGTCTAGATTATTTTAGTAGAATTTTCATTAGGTGTTCAATACCTTTCTAAATATTTTTATTACTGCCAAATAATATGTGGATCAATAAAATTCTTAGTTTTCTTAGGTCTTCAAGTACTTTTCAGTTGCTAGATAGGATTTTGTAGATATTGTCCAAAATAACATTTTTAAGTTAATAATTCTCTCTTCATTATATTCTTCTTAAAAAGTAAACACAATATTTTACCTGGCTTGGTGGCACACACCTTTAATCCCAGCACTTGGGAGGCAGAGGCAGGCGGATTTCTGAGTTCGAGGTCAGCCTGGTCTACAGAGTGAGTTCCAGGGCAGCAGGGCTACACAGAAAGATCCTGTCTTGAAAAACCAAACCGAACCAAAGCAAAGCAAAGCAAATAAACAAACCAAACAACAACAACAACAACCCCACCCCAATATACACAAAGGACTAAGGAGTCGTATCATTACACCAGCATTTCTCTTTCTAGGTTACATACACATGTTTAACATTTGTGTTCTTGACTTTTTAAGAACAGCTTTACAAAACACTCTAAGTATGCCACCTCTGAATCTGGACTACATTCAGAACTGTATTTGAAGTTTCTGGTAGGGATCCATTTCCTTAACTAATGAAAATAGCTTTCAGTTAGCTAAAGCCTGGAAGCACAGTTAATGATGGTACTGACAATGTTTAACATACAGCACTTATTAGGGCCAGCTACTGTTTTAAACAAGTTACGTGAAATAATTAACCTGAGCTGGGGATGGTGGTGCATGCCCATGACCCCAGTATTCCTGAGGTGGAGGCAGAAGGACCAAAAAATGCAAAGTGATCAAGGGCACCACAAGACTTAAGTGTGGAAAGAAGATAAAAGCTGTCAAAACATGGGAGGAAAAATGGGTAGGTACTTGATGAATGGCTTTTAAAATCACAATAAGGTCTGCAGAGTTGAGAAGACGATTCAGTGGGTAAAAGTGCTTGTCACACAACCCTGACAATCTGTGTTTAGTCCCAGGAATACTGCAAAAGGTCAGGTGTGGTGGTGCATATTTGTAACCCCAGTACCCCTACCAAGATGGAAGGCAGAGACAGGAGAATCGCTCTGAAGCTCACATGCCAGCCAGCTTAGAGAACATAGCCCAGCAGCAGAAACAAGGGTAATGAGATGGAAGGCAAGAATTTATGTGCACAAGTTGCCCTCTGACCTCCACATTCGAGCTGTGAGACTTGAACATGCAAAGTCTAAGTAAACAGGTTTGGGGTTTAATATAAAGTCTATTAAGAGGCAAGTAGAAATAAAACATCTTCTAAATGTTATTGAAATTTCCCATTACATTTTGAACAATATTTTAAAAGAGGGAAATATAAAGGAGGTCATGATCTCATCTGAATTTTAAATTGCTTTTTAAGTTATATTTTCTAATTGGGAACTTACAATGTCTGATAACAATTAGGCTTCTTATTTCTAAACCATGTAGAAGACTTACTGGGATTGGAGTATGATTACAAATAATGTGATTTCCTTTAGGACCTTAACAAATTTCTGCTTTGAGGCTTCTAGTTGTGCTGTGATATGTATATGTGTGTGTGCATATACATCTATCAGAGTAAATTAAACACATGTCACTTTAATAACTAGAGTGAATCAGTAGTCAGCACGTAAGTCAAAAACTAGATACTGCCTGCACCTCAGAAACCCTTGCAGTTTGACTTTTTAAGAAAGAGCATACCTAGTACCGATAATGTGATAATTACCCATATAAATGTCAAGCGAAATCATGTGACCAATCTTTTTATGGGCAAAAGGAATGTTCCCTTAAGTCCATATTTAATTTCAATATGGAAATTGAGTATGTATCTACTTAAAATCTACTGAGATTTTCATAGAGATATGCAATCTCTAAGCTATTATTTTTTAATTAAGAAGATATATATGCTATATAAAAGCTATAGAACTTGAGAGAAATGTATAGACTTTCATAAGTTTTTTGAAAATAAACATGATAATAACTTTAGGGTAAAAGCATTTTGTTAAATTAAAATCAGAGACTAAAAAACTTAATATCTTTAATAATACATTTCATTAAACAAATTAGGTAAAATGAGACCAATTTCTGTATAGATTCTAGCATATGCCTAATATCTAATAAATGTTAAACAATAAAATATGAATTAGGTTAGTCACAGTGTATCTAAAATACATTTTACTAAATTTGAGCCTATTTAAAATTTTATATTACAGAGAATGACATGTCACTGATTCATGACTTCTTACAATATAAAAAAATTAAGCATATGAAATTGAGACCTATGCCTTTAAATATAGATCTTAGCAATAAACTACTAGAGAGTAACAAAAATGTATGTCAGAATTAAATGGATAATATTTTTATATAAAAATTAGGTTATATAGGTAGGTTATCCTATATGGAAAATTTTTGGAGTATTTTTATTTATTTTTTTTTTTTACAAATTCATTTAAAATAAGAAGGGCATGAAACACAATAAAGATAAACTATATATATACTAAATGTGGGTAAAGCTAAATGGACAATATGGATAAAAATAACATTTAGAAGTATCCCCCTCTTAAACTGCAGTGTGGCAGGATCTGAGTTATATGCCCTTTAATTTATGCACATGATGGATAGCTTGTTAAGGGCACATCTGTAGCCGTTATAACTGATAGTGGCTGAAGGCAGTCAGGCCATAATTTCTATTAATGGATGGGCTAGTGAGGGAACAGCAGCGGCATTTTAAAATAAGTGCCTACGAAGTTTACATTTCTGTCCAAAGTAACATTTACATTCTAGCCTTTCCTATGTTAAATTCCGTGAGAAGAGAGAAAACCCAGCTGCAACAAGAGCTATATATTACTAAATCAAAATCTTGATTTAACCAATAACTAGAAAAATCTTACCATAAGTGGAAAAGAATGATCAACTAACCATTTGATGGTCCGTTTCTGTGCTCTTGTTCTTTGGGGGTTGTGGGAGAAGAAAATGGTCTCAACTGATAAGTTCCAGTAGTTGGAGAATAAGCTGTAATACTTTTCTTCCTCACGATTTTTGAAGGACCAAATGACTAGAAATAAATAATAATTTGGGAGAGAAGTACTTATATTTAGTTACAGATCTTTGAAAATACCTTAAGTTACTCACGAAAACTCAAATTAATACCATCTTTCTTGCCCTTTCTTTTAGATTTTCAATGCATTTATCACCTTCAAAGTGACCAGTATTCAGATCTCTATGATAATCTCAATTTGATACAATGAGATTACTAAGATTATTTGCTACATCAGCATGAAACATTGCTAACTTCTGATAAGTGTCCCAACAGTTTTATAGCTGAGGAGTCCGGTCAGCACATTCTCACTGCTATATGCAATATGTAATGTGAAGTGTAATTAGGGAGCCAGATCAGTAAAACTCTCAAAGGAAAACTCTCAGAAGTACTTAGTACGAAGACCGAGAAGGAAATTCTAAGCAAGCTCATTGCTTTCCTCACCCACTTTTGTGTCAGTGTTCTGCTAAAGAATAATTTAGTCAGTGTGCAAACAATTGAGTCTACCACTTACACTCTCTTAAGCATTTGGCTGGAGCTACACAACTTTCTCTAGATATCCATTATCACTTTTAATTATTTGCTCCTCAATTCCTCTAAGCCTTGTTTTCCATTATGCTTATTGATCACTCAACTACTATGTATAAGGAAACATAACGAGGGGCTAAGGCGATAGCTCAGCACAAGGACTTGAGCTCACATCTCATTCCATAATCTATATAAAGCCAGATGAAATAAAAGCCGTCTGTAATCCCAACCCTCTTAAGACAAGTTGGTAGACGGAGAAATGAGAATCCAGTAAGCATAAGGACCTAAGATCAGATTCTCACAGCCACATAAAGCAGACATGGCAGCACATGTCTGCAGTTCTCGTTCTTCTAGAGCAAGATGGGAGGTAGAGACAGAGAATCCCTGAAGACAGAATCTTGTTAGCTAGCCTGGCAAACACAGTGACGAACAAGGGAATCCGTCCCAAACGAGGCAGAAGGTGAAGAGCAACACCTAAGGCTGTCCTCTGGCTTCTCCACATGTATCGCAGGGTATGCACACCCATATTCTCTCTGACTTCTATACATGTGACCCCGCGTACATGCACCCACATTTGTTCTCATTCTTCCTCCTTCTCACCCCCTTTTCTCTTGATTTTAAAAGAAAAAGATAAATTTCTATGGCCTCAAAGACTGCCATCCAAAAGCTAAAAAAGCCTGAGATGAGGTTTTAAGTTAATATATCTGTGAGAAATTGAGAAAAGAAGGAACTATCAAAGTGGGCTGCAGTAACCTGTTACAGAAAGACTCTTCTAAGCGGGAAGGATGGGGCTGAAATCAGAGACTGGAGAAGGCATGAAAAGGAGTTGGAGGTGGAGCTCAGTTGGCAGAGTGCCTGCCTAGCATGCACAGAGCCCGGGCTCCAATCCCTAGGAAGAATAGTCTGGGCATGATGGTGAATGTCTATAAATCGCAACAATCAGGAGGTGGAGGCAAAAGGATCAGAAGTTGAGGACATTCTCAACTACACTGTGCAGATGAGGCCATCTTGAGAAACACAAAACCCTGTCTCAGAAAAAAAATTAAGACAGGCACAAGAATCTGAAATCAAGAGTGTTGAGTACACAGGATGAACTCAGAGCATAAAGGTTTCAAGGCTCGGATATTGTCAACACTACAGAACAATTTTAGCTTAGACTCTGTCTTCAAACAATTCTATAAATCTCTATGGTCAAGTGTCCTTTAATACACTCACAGCAGTGCCACCTTTAAAAGTAACCTTGGTATTTGTTCTAGAAACTATAGGTCAAAATTTTTTATAGTTAACATTGTTTAGGTGGAACAAAGGCACTTATTTTATATATCTGCAGTTGCCAAAATTGTAAGCAGAATCTTTAAAAAAATACCTTTATAAATCCAACTATTGTACTGTTATGTCTCTAATGCAGTCCTTCCTGTGGGATGAAAAGGGTTCTAAGTCTCTTTATCAGGTAGTTACCATTACCTCTCCATAGTGAGTTTTCACCTGTTTATATGTATTCAGTCATAAACTATGACATTTACCCAAGCCCTACTCAACTTCTCCAAGAATTTATTACCTAAAATGATTTCACTGTGTATGTACAAGAAATGAAAGTTACTACCCTATTGTACGTTTATGTCCATCTGTTTTCCTATTTTCACCAAAAATTATTTTATCCAATTGCCAAATGTCTAAACATTGCAACTGTAGATAATATATTTCTTCTTGACAACAGTTCTATGGCTTTCAGGGAGTGTGTGTGTGTGTGTGTGTGTGTGTGTGTGTGTGTGTATTAATATCAAGAATTCCCTCCACTCCTCTACCTTCTTCTCTGTCACTTCTGTTGCTTAAAAAGAGAAATGTTTTCTATAGAACTATCACAAAGAAAGAGAAAACGGAGACCCCGCCTTTGCCTACTGTCTCACCAAAGCGTCCTGCAGCAATCGTGCATCCTTGTTTACTGCCCTACTGTATGCCCAATTTCCCCAAGGGCTTCTTTTCCTCTAACTTTTAATCTGTGAAGATTCAGAACAAGCAATCCTAGTATCCTAAGAACTCCATTCTGCTGTCCTCCAAGCTCTGAGGGACTTACACATTACTTCCAATAACGGGAAGGGATTAACAGAGACTGGGTTACTAATTAAGAGGTCAGCAAGGAAGAGTGCCATTTATTGATCCTTTTAGGAAAAAAACAAAGAAAGGGTGAGAGGATTAGAGTCAGCTAGAAAAGGCAAAGGATTCAGGAAGCAAACAAAATGTGGTAGACACTAACCCACTTCTATAATTTATGTCTGCTTCGAATATTTACTGACACCTTAGAAATATTTAACACTACTATTAAACAAAGAAAGAGTGACCTAAGATTTAGTCTATTATAAGCCTAATCACTACTACTGTACTTTTTGTTAAGAGGTCAAACCTTTTATCTTAGCAAAACTAAAATTCGAGCATAGATCTTTCTGCTAAAAAAAAAAAAAAAAAAAAAAAATCAATGTTCTCTCTATAATTTCAAATTGATGCAGCATTTGCCTTTGATGTCCTTCCTGAATTGTAGCTCTCTTTGTCACCTTGTTTAAAGCATGGTCAACCAAAAAGGTGCCTGCATTTTATTGATTTTGTACCTGTTATAAACAGTCTGGAAAGTACTAACTAAGGGTTCTTTTACAGTGAAATATGGGACATAAAATTATTATTATGAACTATTAACTGCTATCACTAGAAATCTTAAAACAGGTACTATCCTGTTATCTAGGATAATATCCAGATTACCCAGGTTATCCAGATAACCAGAAAAGGCAGATCAGTCTTTTGTCTCTTTTTCTTTTTGAAACAGGGTCTTGCTAATAACCCAGGTTGGTCTTGAACTCAGGATTCTGATGCCTCAGCCTCATCAGTGCTGGGATTACACATATGTGTTACTATGCCTGTTGGGATTATTATTAAGGTTACTCAGGTTGGTAAGGTTATTGTAATGTCCCATCTATGATATAATTATGGCATATTACCAGTATTAGTTTGGAATTTATAGTAGGAAACTCTGAAGACTAATTGTGATTTTCATTTTGGATCTACCATTTCTCAGCTGCCAAAATTATCACTGTTAATGGTGCTAGAGACACTGGGATTTTGTTGTTGTTTTTACTGTAGTTACAGAGAACAAAAGCACTTTGTACTTATCTAGTAATCCTATAAGGATATCAGGGGAAGAATATCAACACACGCACACAAAAGGAGGTGCTGAGCAGAGGTGGGTGGATTTCAAGGTCAGGGTGGCCTGTACAGTGAGTTCTAGAACAGCTAGGGCTACACAGACTCTGTGTGTGTGTGTGTGTGTGTGTGTGTGTGTGTGTGTGTGAGAGAGAGAGAGAGAGAGAGAGAGAGAGAGAGAGAGAGACCAATACATTAGGTTTATGGTAACAGAAACACTCTTGATAAGGTCTTTAATACACAGGGTTATACACTGTTAAGAAACATTAAATGTGCACTTAAGATCTATGAATTTAATTATATAAATGTAGCATTGAAAGTTTTAAAGAAAAGCAAAACTTGGCTGAAGGTGTTACACTGCATTTATTTATTGTTTTCTTTATTTTGTTTGTGATGCAGGATCTCCCTCTGTAGCACAGGCCATACTGGAACTCCTTGTAGCTCAGGCCACTTCCTACTCACAGAAATCCTCCTTACTTCAGCTTCTCAAGTACATTCTGGGCTGAGTGACAACCACTACCACGTTAATTTGTCTCCTGCAGCTTATTTTATTTATTTATTTATTTATTTTTGGTTTTTCGAGACAGGGTTTCTCTGTGTAGCCCTGGCTGTCCTGGAACTCACTCTGTAGACCAGGCTGGCCTCGAACTCAGAAATCCACCTGCCTCTGCCTCCCGAGGGCTGGGATTAAAGGAGTGCGCCACCACCGCCCAGCTCCTGCAGCTTATTTTATTTTTTAGATTCATTTGTTTAGTTTATGTTTGTATACTTTCAGGATCATGTTTCTCCTTCCACCATGAAGACCCCAGACATGTAACTGAATTTATAAGCCTTAGCTACAACACAACCCTTGTCTGCTGAGTCACCTTGCTGGTTCATCTTCCATAATTTTAAAGAAACCAGACTACCATCTTTAATTTTAAAGGCATTCCAAGCACCACAAAGAATATGTTATTGTACTATTACTATCTCACACTATAATCTTCAGGAAGTTTGTTTTTTTTTAATGAAATATGTTCATGGTAATTTCTAATCATACTTTCATAAATCCCTTTGATTTTCTAGAATGCCGTGAAGTCCATTCAGTACATTTTTAGTCACTGAAATATGACTTACATGAAGTGCACAGATCTTGTTTGCCTTGATGAGCTCTGATAGTACACACCATGTGCCTCTGGCTGAGCTATGCATGCTCCTCACACCTTTCCTTCTGCACCCTCCCAGCCCAAAGACAACAACTACACACAGCTGCTGCCTCTTGAGAGCTTCATTTATATGAAGCATATGACCTGTTTATTTGGCTTCTTCTGTTTAACATGTTCTTGAGATGTTAATAATATGCTATTTCACTGTTGGGTAGTATTCCTTTGTTTAAATATGCCATACTTGCTTTTCCATTTTCTCCTGTATGGACATGTGAGTTGTTTCCAGTTTGAGATTATCAGGAATGAAGTTGCTAAGAACACTCTTCTACACAGCTTTTGTGTATCTATGATTACTCTATTGGGGTATCTAAGAGTGGATTGTTAAGTTACAGGATAGATATGGGCTTAGCTATATCTATACCTACATCTATGTTTGACAGCTTCACTTTAAACTTCCATCAATATCCACATTTTAACTCTCCCCATTCTCACCAGCCTCTGCTTGCTTGCTTGCTTGCCTTTGCCATGCTAATGAACATTACAGAAACACAAAATTCTGTTTTGTTGTCCTTCATTTTGGATTCCAGTTGGAGGAATAGTTATATCCCTTTGTGATTCTACACCTTTCCCCTGATAATCAGTGTCTGCTAATCATCTACCTAAACACGTCCTTTTGTTAAGTCCTTTCCTGTTTCATGTAAAACTCTTTTGTGGATGTTACTAGGTCTTGACCCATTTTCTGGAATTTGGTATGTTCCATGCCCTATAACCTGACCTCCATCCTGATATAAGATATTCTGTCATAATTTTGAAATGCTCAGCCAAGTTCCTATGTAACCAAAATTCATCAGGAAATCCCCAACCCCTGAAAACCTCCTAGTCTTGCAGTTTGTTTGGGTTTTTTTGGGGGCGGGGGGCTATATAAACCCTACCTTCTCCTGTGTTGGAAGATATTTTTGCAAGCCCTGTTTTAGGGAGATAGCCCTGACAGAAAATAAAGCTTGAATAATCTGACCAAAGAATTTATGTAGTGGTCTTTACTCTCATTCAGTGGGATTAACATTTCAACCAAGTTTTTACATTTTTTTCTATTTGTTTACTCTTATTTATCTACTTTGCACATAAGTCTTGTCAGATACATGCATGACAAATATTTTCTTCTCAATCCATAGCCTGCCTATTCATTTTCTTTCACCTGTTTTTCATTTTGAAATTTTTTATTTTAAACTTTACTATAAAACAAAAATACATTTAAAATTCTAAAAAAAAAAATCACTAGTGTCTCTTCAGTTTTTAATGTGATCATTCAATCAATAGAAAAAAATTAACTTTAATAAAATCCAGCTTATTAACTTCTCTTTTATAAATACTTTTTTTATGCCTTGAGAAATTTTTGGCTCCTATAAATTCACAAAGATGTTTTCTTACATTTTCCTCCAAAGGCCTTATACTTTTGGCTAACTTTAAGACTATGATGCTGTGTGTGGCAGCACACACCTTTAATCCTAACACTTACTTGAGAGGTAGCAGCAGGCCAGTCTCTGAGTTCAAGGACAGCCTGGTCTGTAGAATGAGTTGCCTGCTCCTACAATGAGCAGCACACAATGACTTGCAACTCCAGCTCTCAAAGGGAATTGAGACCTCTGCCCTCCAAGGACACTTGAATTCACATGTACATACCCACATACATACATATACATACATACATACATACACACACACACACACATATATAATTTTAAAATCTTTTTTCATATGGATACTGTTTATTAAAGACTTTTTACATTGAATGAACACAATATTTTGAAATGTTTAATAAATTTAGACAACTATGAAATAACATAAACCAAAATTTTCAAGACAATAAAGAGTCAAGTGATATTTAAGGGATTTATATAACCAAAGGGAAAATAGCCATGCATATGGAACAAGAACTTCAGGTACTGAGGACTCACACAATGGTTCTGCTGTTCAGCAGTTTCCCATTGTGGCCATATAATTTGTCTGGACTTGAGTTTCTTTCCTTATCTATCACAATAAATAAAGTGGGATGGGTAGGTAGGGTAGAGGCCGATGGGACTACCTTGTGTCTCAGGCTACGATAGACGGCTTCACCCTTTCTTGTAGCTTGGTAAGAAGTGACAGAAAGGGAATTCCAATAGTGTCATTCAAACAACAGAGACAGTGAAGTAAATCTCCACAGAAGCTACATGCTTTGGCTGAGGCTCCACTCCCACAGTCTTTAGAGCTCTCTGTCTCTCTGTGTGTGTCTTGGATTGTGAAGTTATTTTCCATTTTAGGAATATACTTTCTATGCCACAAGTCATTACATCTTGCAGGAGGGAATCTCTTAAGTAGATTGGGGCAAGGACAGAAGGGGGAACTGTCCTGATCACTGAATGTGACAGGCAATAGGGGAGATGTAGATTTATAGCTCCCTGAGTTACTGCCACCAACCCTGGGTACTGTGACAGTATTTATTCCTTTGGATAACACTTTAGTTTTGAATTTCTTCAGAAGGTCAAATACATGTATGCACATG
Organism: Uromys caudimaculatus; assembly: GCA_028551405.1. Taxonomy (NCBI): domain Eukaryota; kingdom Metazoa; phylum Chordata; class Mammalia; order Rodentia; family Muridae; genus Uromys; species Uromys caudimaculatus. Next base: position 93,312,638 of record CM052702.1, read on the forward strand.
ATATACCCTATATATTAAATGCTTTTCTTTTTTTTTTTTTTTAAGATTTATTTATTTTATGTATATGAGTACACTGTCGCTGTCTTCATACACACCAGAAGTGGGCATCAGATCCCATTACAGATGGTTGTGAGCCACCGTGTGGTTGCAGGGAATTGAACACAGGACCTCTGGAAGAGCAGTCAGTGCCGCTGAGCCGTCTCTCCAGCCCCTTAATATAAGTATTTAAATTTTCTAAATATAAGTATTTAAGGTTTGCATATATTAATGAAAGGGCTTCATTCTTGGAGTGTGTACTCAGATACACAAGCAATCACAGCAGGCACTTCTGTCACCTTAACAGTGCAGGGAACAGGACATGAGACACACAGTCTACTGAACTGCTACACTTTCTTCAATAAGGGCTGGCTTTTCTACCAGTGTCTTTTTGTTTTTCAGGGGACCCCAGCAGACCTTGGAAACTCCCCTTCTTTTTTTTTTTTTTTTTTTTTTTTGGTTTTTCGAGACAGGGTTTCTCTGTGTAACCTTGGCTGTCCTGGAACTCACTCTGTAGACCAGGCTGGCCTCGAACTCAGAAATCCACCTGCCTTTGCCTCCCAAGTGCTGGGATTAAAGGCGTGCGCCACCACTGCCCAGCTACCAGTGTCTTTTTGAAACTCCTCTTGTTTAAGAATGTTTCATGAGAGTCATTTTCATTTTTTATTATGTGTGTAAATATATGTGGGTATAGGCACATATGTAAAGGTCACAGGACAACTTTTTGGAGTTGGATCTTTATACCTTTACATGGGTTCCACAGATTGACCTCAGTCCACCATGCTTATGAGGCTAGTGCCTTTCCATGTGGTACCATCTCACTAGTCCAAGGCTCGGTTTTAGTAGGCAGGCAAAAGACTTAGTCTCCTTCTGCTGGGAGACTGGAAATGAGTATGAGTAAGAATGTGGTGGAGAGAGGTTAAAGCCTAGACCAGGGCCAGAAGGACCTAGGGAGGAAGGCAAGGGTTGGCTGGCATGCACCAAAAGATCCCTACTGGAAACCTCTTATTGTAGGGAACACAACTAGCTTCACATGCCAGACTCATCCTTCACTATGACCCAGTTACAGCTGCCATATACAGTGATTGAGTGTGAGAAAAAAAAAAAAAAAAAAAAGAATTGGTAAGCATAGTTTTTTAGAGACAGCTGAACATAAAGGAGAATACCTGGTGTCTTAGGGTTTCTATTCCTGCACAAACATCATGACCAAGAAGCAAGTTGGGGAGGAAAGGGTTTATTCAGCTTATACCTCTAGGTTGCCGTTCATCACAAGAGTCAGGACTGGAACTCAAGCAGGTCAGGAAGCAGGAGCTGATGCAGAGGCCATGGAGGAATGTTACTTACTGGCTTGTTTGCTTCTCCTGGCTTGCTCAGCCTGCTTTCTTATAGAACCCAAGACTACCAGCCCACAGATGGTACCACCCACAAGGTGCCCTCCCCCTTGATCACTAACTGAGAAAATGCCTTACACCTGTGTTAGCTACACTCTCGGTGGGACCTCCATTTGTTGGCTACACCCGCATAACCAACCCACCCGAGCAACGGCGAGGACCTGTGGATTAAATAAAAAAGACAAACACACATAGAGAAGGTTGTGTGAGAAGAGTCTTCTCAAGCAACAACTTTACTTCAAGACCTCAGCTCTTAAATACAGTGAACAAAACAACCCAGAAAACACAAAACAAGTGTTGGCACTCAAGGAAATTGCGGTCCATGGCGTTGACCACAGGCAGGGATACTTCACCACTATACTAACGAGGACCTGGCTCACCTGCTTAGGAAAAACAAGTTTAAACTCCATCTGCCGTTTTGCAGAACTCAGCATAACAGGGTGTTTTCAATATTGTAGGCTATAGAGAAAAAACCACAGCCAAGCACTGGGATGCTAATCCAAGTAAGGAGGCTACACACCTGGATCTCACGGAGGCATTTTCTCAACTGAAACTCCTTTCTCTGTGATAACTCCAGCTTGTGTCAAGTTGACACACAAAACTAGCCAGTACACCTGGTATAGCAAATCAAGCCACCAAATAAGCACATCTTAGTGACAGTCCCCTAAGCACCCATCTGTGCTGCTATCCACAAACGAATGCATGAAAACACTTAACCTTTCAAAATTCTGGGCTTTTGGCTTCTACAACAACCCATCAATAAGGCTTTTTTCACAATATCTGCAGCCAGTGAGCTGCCTGCTGTAGAGGTAAGTGTGACAGCACAGGAGTTAAGAGAAAGAGCAGTTCATTTCCATACTGTAACACTACTGTGAACTACATCACTGAGCCCAAATAGGACAAGTGCAGTGAACACACTGAGCGATGTGGGTCCGGTCCCTGACGGAAGGCCAAGAAAGGGAAGATGGAAGTATCCACACTGACCACCGAGGGACTTTTACATAGTCACGCAAAAACATTATCCTAAGAAAGTCACAAGACTGACCAAAAGACAGAGGAAATATAACTTCATGTTTATTGTTAGAAATTCTAAAATTAAGAGCATTTCAGATTTTCTGGTTAGTAAAGCCACTGATTTTGGGAAAATAAAATGAGTCTAGGATATCAGATGAATGAGTCCGTGTTAGCAGAGTAAATAGTTTGGACACGGACAAGTGGCCTAAGACATACAACCTGTCCAGCCAGGTTAAATCATGAAGAACTAGAAAATAGGAATAAATCAATAGCAAGTAGATAAACTGAGTTAATATTCAGATAACTGGCTTAAAAGTACAAACCCAGAACAAATATAACAATGTGCCTTTTAACACGAGAGTTCCTGTGACACCGACCTCGCTGCATCTGCGTCTGAAGAAAGCACACAGAAAGCCTGCTGCACAGACAGCTGTGCCCCACGAAAACAATGGGTTCACAGTGGTCACTTCCCTCTCAAATGGTGCAACTATCTCCCAAAGAACAGTTTTGGGGCAGGAAAGAACTATTTCGTTTCAAGCTGGACTACTCATCTACCAAAATACCATTCTGACCAAAGAAACAGATGCAGAATTACAGTCACAGCTGCATTCTGCACACAAGTTGGATAATGGTGTTCTAAATTGCTAATTACACCTTTAATGGTATTTTTAGTGCCACTGCAGTATTTTGCCACCTTTGTATAATTAAAAAAAAAAAACACTTAGTAAGGTTTTTAAATGATTTTCTGTTTTGTTAAAACCAATGAAGTCTTCCAAAGAGAAATCACTCCTCCCAACACCTGACAAGACAGGGTTTCTCTGTGTAGCCCTGGCTGTCCTGGAGCTTACTTTGTAGAGCAGACAGGTCTCAAACTCAATAGATCCACCTGCCTCTGCTGCCTGAGTGGTGGGATTAAAGGCACATGCCACCACATCCAGCTTAAAACTCATTTCTTGAAGTGGCCGACTCATGGGATTTTGTAAAAGCTCATTTATTAACGAGCAATTTGTTTCATTTACTTCCTTACTAATTATTTACATTTAAGATTAGAGAAATAATAAGTATGTGAATCAATGTTTGTATCTAAATCCATAGTTGGTATGGGAAGATTATTAGTTAGCATACATTGTGACATGTTGGCACTGGGAATATTCTATGACTAGATTTAGAAAAGTATACCAACAGCACAATTTTATTTTTATTGTGATTACCATGGTAAAATTTATATACTAGCAGTACTCTATCATTTAATTTATGCCAGCATAGTTGAGGCAAATTATTACTGTTTGATATATAGCCACTGATGTTTTGATATTACTTACTAGACAATAATATATTAAAATAGTGCTACAATTTCATATTGTTTCTTATACATTTAGGTAGCAAACTTTTGAAAACTAATTTCCTTCTCACATGTCTATCTTAAGTTGACTGGAAATTTCGAGGTGCCATATTACTAGTAATTAGAAAATTACTTTGTGTGCAGACGACATTGTATCAATGAAAACTGTGTCATGTTTGTGATAACGGTTATACTTAGCCAGGTGAATCACTAGGCGGAAGTTACACACAGTCATAATCATGCAGTCACAATGCTTATTTGCTCTCACTCTTCCCTACTGCCCTCGACCTTCCTCCCTTTCCTGTAACCCAGGGGCCATGTGGCTGAGAATTATCTTTCCCTCAGCAGACTCCTGCCTCCACCTAGTATGTGACGGGATTACAGGCATGTGCTATACAGCCAGGCTGCAATCACAATTCTTAAACCAATACTTACATTTTCTTCAAACCGACCATCCAGTTTCAGTGATCTTTTAACTCTGAAAATAAAATATTTAAAGAAATTTTAGACTTGACATGTTTTATTTTAGGCTGATATTTTAGGGTAAAATAGAACTAATTGAAAACAATTTACTTTTACCAACTAACTTTTATACTGCTTCTTAAAACTAAATGCCACATTGGGAAAAAACCAATTATGATGATAAATTTGGATTTAATGGTTTTATTTGATCGGTTTATTTCTAGTAGCATATTTTAATATGGGATCCAAATTAAACATTTAAATGAATCAATTCTTTATATTTGTAGCTTATATACAAGTACTACCATAAAATTTAAATATTAAAGTTTTATTCTTTTTTGGTGGGGGTACTGGGTACTGAAACCAGGCCTTTGTGTTTGCTAGATAAGATCTCTACCACTGATTCATATCCCCAGACTAGTTTTTATTAAAAAAATTTTTAGTAAAAAAAATGTTTTCTACATTAAAATATGAGGAAAAATTACACATAACAGCAAAATAATCTAAATCTTTGATAGACACACTAGGAAATCTGTTAAGTGTTAAGTGGTACCGGTATTTGCAAGGCAAAGCACTGCACATTATCCTAGCATTGGACATGATTCAGAGCAAGCAGACTATGACTTAAAAGGGGAACAGATGCTCCATGTCTTTATAAGTCCCCAATCCATAAGAAACTATTTCTTGTTTCCTTCACTATACTGATTCAGGAACGTGCCAGGCTCTCTCTGTGTAAAATCTGTTCTGCTAAACGGGATGCCCAGCTGTTGGTGACAGTGCTTAGAAAGGAAAGTTGAATATTTATAATACTTTATTCCATACAGCTGCCTTCTAAAGAGCAGTCATCAACGTTTTATTGATCGTAGTCTAAATGCTCAAAGGAGAAAAAGGTCAATATAAATTAAAACTGGTTTTCCAAATGCAATATTAAAAGTACTTCTTGATCTCTGAGAAAGAAATTACCTCAAGTATTAGAAAATTAGAGGATTCAGTAAAAGACTGCATTGTATTCTGTTTTATATACTTTCTCCTAAAAATACATATAGATCCTAGGAAATGACAAGAGCATTTTTTTCTCTGTTTTTAAATGCTGTGACAGTAGCTTTTATAAGAATATAAAGCTTGCACTGATACAGCTCAAAATACTATTGTTGTATTATCATTGGCTAATTCTTAGAAAATGCAATTCAGTGTTTAGATTTAAGGAGGTTTCAGATGAGATAATAAGTAGATCTATGAGCCCAAGGAAATGTTAAACTGTCACAAAAGTCAGTTAATATAAGCTATAATCTATTTTATGTTTGTTTAGAGTCTAAAGATGAAATTTACTGAAGGTAGTACAGTAGTAAGTAAATTGGTAAGAAGTATCCTAAGAAGATTTAATAGACAACAGAAAAAGACATGTGAGAAATGACTTAGTTCAGCCTATAGAGAAATTTGTGCAACTTGCTCAATGTGACATGTTTTCAGAGAGGGAAACTCAGATCTATGGTAATGCACTGTGATAAAAAAAAACATCTTTCCCATGCTAAGAGACCAGAATCTTTTCTGGAGCTCATAGCCAAAGCTAGTGACCCATCTTGAGGACTGCTATCCTACTGTGTACTCAGCCTGTTTGTTTAGTCTGGCAATGCCTTGGATTTCCCATGCAATCAACTTTTACAGCTAAGCTAATGAGTTACTGTAATCTTACATTATGCACTCTTTCATGCCCCTGTCCCAGAGTAATGCATGTGTGTTCGGACAATCATTTGCTGGAGACAGCACATAGGCTGAAAGCAGTCTTATAAATGAATATTCACCACAAATGTTAAACACAAAACTTGGGTACCACTTGATAAATAATGACTCTTGTAATACCGCTTGTTATGCGGGTCGGTGACTTAACCTCTGGTAAGACTGTTAAAGACCTTTGTAAAATACCCCTCCTTCCCTCCCCCATGGAATTTTGTGCTGCTCTATAAATTCAAAGCAAAGACCTCTGTTAGTGACAGACATATTCACAAGACAGCCTTTAGGCAGGCACAGATTCATACTCATAGAAAGCCAAGAAGGACAGAAGACACTGCGAGGGCAAAGTGGAGAATTCAAAACTGGGTTTGTTATTGGTTAGATCATGAAGGAGGGCTTTGATTTCTTTCCTTAAGGTGATATTGATGCATCATTGGTTGTCTCAGAGTTTATTATTAATGCATTTAAACCAACCACATAGGTCTTGAATTGAGAGAAAATTATACATCACTTAAAGGAGAACAAATTTATGATAATTTATCCCTACCTTTCGATCAGAATGGGACACACTGTTACCAACTACTAAATTAAGCATCCACTGCATACATCAGCATTCCTTTACCCATGAATAATCGATAGAAGATGATGAAATGACTAAATGCATGACTCTGAAGTCAACAGAAGCAGAGCAGAAATGAATGAGACAAATTAAGAAGAACAGGTAAAACTTAACTAGACACAGGATCTTTCTAGAAGCTCTAAAACTGTAACTGGCTCTTAAGGCTACTCTCTTGGTTAAGCAAATAAATCAAACAACAAAAAACCCATGCAAGTAAATAGAGTGATATATGCCTATAACTGCAACATCCAGGAGGCCCAGGCAGGAGGATCCAGAGTTTAAGGCCAGGCTGGGCTACATAAGTTTCAAGACAGCCCAGGATAGCAAAAGAAAGCAAGGAGGGTTATAAAAAAACGGGCAAAGGATTTGAATACACATTTCTTCAAAGATATAAGAATGAGCAGCAAGCACATGAAAAGATGGTTAATAATCGATCCATATCAACCCCGTGAGGTTCTGCAGGCTACTGAGTACTACTACGAAGATGGCAGTAGCGGAGAACAAACAAAATACCAAAGAAGTAATATGGCAAAGACAGAGAGAGACAAAAGCAGACTGCTGATGAGAGTGTCAACCAGCAGGGCACCATGTAAACATCATGGTTCCTCAAAGAAGTAAAGATAGAATTACCATATGATTAAGGGGTTCCACCTACAACATGAACTGAAAGCCAGGCATGCATAAACAATGCTCATGGCAGCCAAATGGCAAAACAGCAGAAGCAGCCCAAGTGGCTGGTGGCAGATGAGTTAATACACAAAATGTGGTACATATGTGGATATGTGAAATAAAATAAAATTTTATTTCAGGTACTTTGCATTAGCTGGCCAGTTAGGGCACTCATCCCTGGGAGAAGTTAATTCTTCCTCTCAGTGGTCATTAGTGGTTTGTAGTAAACCACACTAGAGAGACCCAGCAGGTTGTATTTATATGTACATGTGTGTGTACCAATAATAATCAAGGAAAAAGAGGCCATCAATTTGAAAGGGAGTGAAAGAGGCCATACAAAGGTGGGGGGGGCAGTGGTATAATTATATTTTAAAAAAATTAATAAAAATAAAAACCAAAAGAAATTTGACACCTATAACTATATAGATGAAGGCATTGCCCTAAGTAAAACAAGCCAGTTACAAAAGGATAAACTGTGAAGATTTTATTCATGTCAGTAGTCAAATTTGGAGACATGAAAATAAAATGGTGACTTTGATGAGCTAAAGGCAGGAAGTAATGGGAAATCATTGTTAGTGTATAGTTTCAGTCTCTCAAGATCAAAATAAGGCTAGAGATGGATGGTAGTTGTAGTGGTATGAATATGCTTGGCCCAGGGAGTGGTACTATTAGGAGGTGTGGCCTTGTTGGAGGAAGTGCGCCACTGTAGGGGTGGGCTTTGAGACCCTCCTCCTAGCTGCCTGTCAGCAGTCTTTGTCCTCCAGAACAAGATGTAGAACTCTTAGCTTCTCCAATACTATGCCTGCCTGGACGCTGCCATGCTCCCCTCTTGATGATAATGGACTGAACCTCCCAACCTGTAAGCTACCCCCAATTAAATGTAGCCTTTATAAGACTGCCTTGGTGATGGTGTCTTTTCACAGCAGTAAATCACTAACTAAGCAAGTGGTGATGGTTCTACAACAGTGTGGATGACTTCCCATTTAAAGGTAATCTTAAAACTAAAGTTAACTTCTCATTTTCAATTTTCTCAAATTTCCACCTGCTCCTATAATTTGAATATTATATTCCATTTTATATTCCATTTCTAGTTGTGCTAAGTTTAGATTCACTATATAATGGTTAGTCTTAACTGCCTGCCTGACTAGATTGAGAAGTGCTTAGGAGATCAGTAACACCCCCCCCCCTTTGTTTCAATGAAGGCATTCTTAGAACCCACCTTGAACATGGAGGTACCACTTCATAGAGAGGGGGCTCAGATGGGATGAAAAGGGCGAAGGAAAGCTGCTTACGTAGGTGTTTTCTCTTTGCTTCCTGGCCACCATGATGTGAGTTACTGCTCCACTATGCCTCAGTGCCATGATGGACTGATATGTTTAAAACTGAGAGCCAAAATGGATGTGTTTCCTTCCTGAGCCTGTTTTGTTTAGCTAACAAAACTGGGATCAAAACCACAGTTGCTCCCAGAATTAAATGCTGTTACAATTTTATAAAGACAAATATATTTGCTGTGTAAAGTTTTTAACAGGTAAAATTATGTAACATTCTTTAGGAATGAGCCACTGTTTTATTTAGCCTATCACATGACAGTATCCTTAAGAGGATTCTCTGCTTCACCACAACAAATGACTGGTTAAGTTTTACTATAGCCGGGCAGTGGTGGCGCACGCCTTTAATCCCAGCACTCGGGAGGCAGAGGCAGGCGGATTTCTGAGTTCGAGGCCAGCCTGGTCTACAGAGTGAGTTCCAGGACAGCCAGGGCTACACAGAAAAACCCTGTCTCGAAAAACGAAAAAAAAAGTATTTACTATACAATGTTACTAACATGAGTTATTATACTAAAGAAATGGTTCTAAGGGGGAAAGTTATCACTGATTCTTAACCAAGAAGGAAAGATACCATAGAAGCTCACAAAACTACATGATGAGGTTCTTTTTAATAGAACTTTTAAAAATTAAGCGTGATTTTGAATGGAAGGGTCAAGGGTGGCAGTGTGTGTGGGGGGGTGAAGAATAAACTTAGGAAAGCAGATAAGGCTGGGGAGGGCAGATCTTTGATGTTATGTCAAATTCTTCCCTAAGGTTGAGCAAATCACATAATCACACTAAGCATCATAAACTTGATAATACTGGCCTGTAAAGTGGTAAGAATTTCAGAGGGGAAGATAAAACTATCACTTAGCATTTCAGTGCTTCCATTACTCCTCAGTATAATGGACATGATAATGCTGCCAGCCACCTATTTCACAAAAGAGTTTAGAGGACTTCTGAGTGAGCTCCCGAGATGCTTAGGAATCCTTTGACAAAGGCAATAGCTAGATTCATAACCCATGTGACATGTTAAATAGAATTTGAGGTATCTGAAATGATTTACTTTCTATTTTGCATATAAGAATGAGAAAAGGAAGAAGAATCTTCTACATCTGTCCTGTACTATCCTTCTCATCCAAGTCTGTTTGTGTTAAAAACTTCCCGTAACCACATGCAAAATCTCCATTACAGCATGGATGAGTGGGAATTCCACCCATCACATAAAAGTATGGGCTCAATGGGAAAGCAACTAAAGGCATTGTTCTCTCAGATACTGTGTGACACAATCAGCCAATAACTTTGGCCAATAGGTAATATGTTTTTATATCAAAATCTTCCTTCTTAAAAGATTAATAATAAGCCAAAGGGGAAAAAATTTTTTTTACAGAAGTTAATGGATATATTTGGGAATATTAACCATAGAGCATAGCCAGAAGTAACATGTTCTAGGATTTAATAAATAGAGAAATCCAGTTAAGACATTTCACTCCTCAATGATATTCTCAATATAAAACACAAATATAAAATTTGTGCATGTATCTGATATTAAAAAGTCCTTTAAAGGAGTCCTACCGATTGGAAGGGCTTATACAGATCTGTTAAATGGTGGGTAGGTGAGGTGGTGTGTGTGCGCTTTTGTTTGTGAATTATATCTTACAACACACATACATACATAAACAGAAAGAACAAAACATCCAAGTGCTATTCACGTCTACTGTACTTCTAAGACCTTGCCAGTCATCTCCATGAGGTTCCCATCCTGTCTAGTTTTCAGTGAGTATCCTTTTACTCAACAGCATTTGTGCATGACCTTCTCACTAAGCATTTTATGTCAAAGGAATGTGTATGTTTTCTTCCCTAGATTATTAAATCACTAGGTTTTGTCTGTTATTTAATAAGCAATATGTTTTTTAAATGTTCATTGAACTTTCTGTGAAAACTACTACTACTAAAAAACAAGCCAGGCAGTGGTCATGCACACCTTTAATCCTAGCACTTGGGAGGCAGAGGTAGGTGGATTTCTGAGTTCAAGGCCAGCCTGGTCTACAGAGTGAGTTCCAGGACAGCCAGGGCTACACAGAGAAACCCTGTCTCAAAAAAACAAAACAAAACAAACAAACAAACAAAAACCAAAAACAAATGATGTTCAAATTATAAAAGCAAGCAACCAAAGATTTCATCACACTATTTAAGAAATAGCATCACCCAACATAACTGGACACACCTGACTGTTCCTTCTCTAGCCCACCTTCCCCCATACAGCAAGCATTAAAATGAATTTTACGCCATGTTCCTGCTTTTGGACATAATCTTTTGCTTTTGCTATAACCTTAGCACACACATATCTAAGCCCAAACAACTGTTTATTTTGCTTGCCCTTAAGCCTTAAAGGCTGTATGCAGTCTTTGACAAATCCATTCCTTCAGTCACTGTTTTTAAAATCCTATCCATTGTATCTTCACTGATTTATTGCTTCCCACTTATTTTAGATTCATTCAGGCCACACTTATTTCCCCAATTGCTTTTATAAAAAAAAAAAAAAAAAAAAAAAAAAGAAGAAGAAAAAAATGTATTTTCCAGTCAAATTTAAAGAAAATTATGAGTGGCTACAGATCACACCTTTCCACATACCAAAACGTCATCATTTCAACATTACTGAAAATCATTCCAGTTTCTGGGACTGGAGAGATGGCTTAGAAGTTAAGAGCACTTGCTGTCCTTACAGAAGACTGGGGTTCAGTTCCCAGCAACTGTATGGTGGATCACAATCATCTCTAACTCCAGTTCTGGGAGAAATGATCCCCTCTTCTGAACTCCCTGGACACCAGGTATGTAAGTGGTGCATATACATATATGCAGGCAAAACACTCATCCACATTATATAAAAAAATTTTAACTACCTTTCATAAGAACTTCCCAAGATGACTACTTGTATTAGTAGCACTTTGACTTCATAGTTTATCACATTTAAAGACAAAGCATCTCATTAACAAAGATGAAGCTCTTCTACTAAAGCCGTGGTTCTCAACTTTCCTAATGCTGTGACCCTTTTTATAATTTTCATTGCTACTTCATAACTGTAATTTTGATATTATAAATCATAATGTAAATGTTTTCCAATGGTCTTAGGTGAACCCTGTGTAAGGGTTGTTCAACCCCCAAAGGGGTCATAACCCACAGGTACTACAGTGTGACTACGCTTCATACATTAAATTATTAAGATGGCCTTTAATCTCTTTGCTAAAACACATTAGCAGCCAAACTGTGTTTAGGATGTAATCCATCAGGTACAGTGCTCACTTACTATACACAAAGTTTTAGGTTCGATCCCCAGCACTGCATAAACAGTGGGTGCTATGCAATCCCAGCACTGGGGGAGGTGGAAGGAGAATTAGAAGTTTGTTGTTTTCTTCAGCTACAAAAGTGAGTTTATGATCAGCCTAGGTTATACAAGCCCATGATTTTTTAGAAAAAAAATGGATCAACCAACAAAACTGCTATATATATATGGGATGTCAATGTACTTATTGTCAGATATATGAAAACTCTTCTAATAGTACAATATCTAGTGATATATTAAAGTTGCCAGTTGCCAAAAAGAAATCCACTTTTAATAGATTTTGGTTCCTCACTTCTGTAAACAGATCAGGAACACAGTTCATACATCAAATTCATTTTCAGTCTTTTCCTTCTTATTTTTTGTTCCATCATCTTTGCCAGCAATGTGATAATAGAAATTTTTCTAATGCAGCAAAAGAGAAACCTTTTTAGAATGAGTCAATAAATATAGACTGTTATTTCTGAAGGTCCTTCTTCTTTTTTTTTTTTTTTAAATGTCAACTCACATCTAACACAAGTATCCCCGCTAATGTTTTATTTTGCATTTTACTCAAACAGGAAAAGGTTACCCTAGCAGGAAGTACCTAAATCAGCCTGGCACAGGGGGTAGCCAAAGAAGTATTGCCAGAGTTTAGCCTTTACTTCTCCCTCAAATTCTTTAAAGACCCTTTAAAAAATTTTTTTATACAACGGCTAACTGTGGTTTATTCATCCTATATCAATAGCCTATATAGGTAGCCGAAGGGTACAATACAAGATCGGCTAGCACAATACCCATCTTTACTACGGTCATTTTCGAGAATCCCATTATTGGGGTTAGACTGTAATTTAAAGATGATCCAATACAAACTTATTTTTTTTTTTTAAGAAAAGTAAATCACTTATTACTGAGTTGCTAAGTGAGAATCTTTAGAAATCCAGGCACTGAAATCCATTCAGTCCATGAAATCTCTCCCAAGTTTAAATGAACCCACTACACAAATACTTAACAAGCATTTAAAAGTTCTACAAATTAGAGACATATTTGGTTAATATACTGTCTCATTCTCAGTCTGTTAACCCTAAGTTATTTCAAGTTAGACATTACTCAAATGTAGCCCACAGCTTACACAATGATGGGAAGTTTTGAAAGTTAAAGAAGGGCTGGAAGAGTAGAGGTGGGTTGGAAATACCAAGCATCCCGACGCTGTCAAGAGACAAGTTTGTAGAAATAGAAAAAACAAGGTGACCATGGGGCCGGATAGCATACTCTTTTTGCTCACAGAGGGCCCATAAAACAGCAACGTCCAGGGAAGGGATACCTACGGCATTTCGGGACTCCGTGGCTGGATAGAACCAATAGAAAAACCGCAAACGCGGAAGCCTAAAAAGCCCGCGTAGTAAGCACTGGATGAGGTGTCACACAGAATGCAGCTCGTCGGAAACAGTCTCCGCACGAGAAAGAGTCCGAACGTGTGCAAGAAAATGGGGGTGCAGGGAGTCTAAGGCCAGAACCCATCTATCCCCAGCCGCGTGCAGCACACGATCCTCTCTCACTATTCTGATATAACAGCCTCGCAACAGATAAGCTACAATGCCATGACTGTTCTCTCTCGGTCAATGGTCCACAGATGTCTAGTCGGAGCGTTTGGAAAGTGCTCTGCCTCTTACTTCCGGTGGCGGAGAGGCGCAGTTGCTATGGTAATCTAAAAAAGGCGGAGCTCTGTCCGGTTGCGCTGAGAGGTTCGCGGAACTACTAAAGAAAATTGGCTGCTCTTCTTGGTTTGTGAGCTGAAATTAGGTAGCAATCAGCCCTCTCTCTTGCTCTATCGCTCACTCTGTTCCTCACTGTGCGGCTGCCTCTCCCATCTGCTACGTTTACTTTTGTGTCCTCCTAAGAGCCGATGCATGCCCCGAAACACACAAGGGAATACAGCATTGTGGCCAGAGGAATAAAAACAAAAAAACAAAAACGGAGAGAGTTTGTCTGGGATTAGTTGTGACTGTTACACGGAACAGCGGTGGTGACTGGATGGCTTTCTGTTTTCACTCGGCCCTTTAGACGCCTTAGGCGCTTTTAACAGTTTATTTTTCCTGCTTATTGTGTGCCTGGTTATTTATGGAGCCGATTGCTACAATATACTCTCCGGGCCCCTGTCTCAGACTTGGGCTAGAATTTTAAATAAAAGGTGGTTTCCGAGCCCTAGGGGTGCAATTATACATTTATTTAAGCTTCAGTTTAGGCTCTCTTCACAGGAAGGGAAAGAATAGAATTCTGGAACATTTCTGCCCTGGGATTTTCATGTGAGAATAACCCTATTTGGAAAGAGCATTTGAAGAAGATCCTTAAAAAATGTTTTAAAATTGCTTGCTGTAAACTGAATGCTTGTTCTTCCTTATTGGAATAGTTTTCTTTCACGTTTGTGAGATGGTGTGCACGCATATGTGTTAAAAACCGATGTTTAATTATGGTGATACCAATTTGCAGTAACCAGACTTGTGACACCACATCCCTATGGGGTCCTTCTAAATCTGGTGTAATATGAAAGTGTCAGGCAGGCGGTCTGTGTATTATAAATAGGGTACTTCATCCATGATAAGCGATTATTATCTTTCTTTCCCAAGTGTAAAAGACCTACATAATTCAAGAAGGTGCCAGTGATTTAGGCCTCCTGAGTAAGAATCCAATGAGTCCTGAAGGGGACCCTACCTGTGTCATCTTATTGTTCAACTTGAACTATTCAATTTATTAGATTGGAATGTATTTTTAGAAGTCAACGCAGGATAAAGTAATGTTGGAAGCCATTAGACCACCAGAACAATTTTAGACTGCATAGTAGCCTTTGTTCAATAAACCTTCATCCACATTAACAGAAGAAAGTACTAAAATTTCACAACTTATTGCTAACTGAGTGACATCTCTGTCCCTCAATTTCATCATCTGTAAAATGGACAAAAAGTGCCTGGTCAGTGTAGTAAAGGATTAAATAAGATGTTTGATTGTATATTAATGTCTTATGAACAGACTGCTGTATAGACCCTAAATATTATTACTAGTAAAGGAACTCTATAAAACCCAATGTAATCAGTGAAACTCCAAATATTCAGTGATTTGACATGAGCTGTATTATAGAAATGTGAATGAAATGACAGTTATTCCTGCTATGGAGGGTGGGTCCTACTGCAGTTGATTTGCATAAAAACTCACTGTTGGGGAATTTCACTTGTGTATGTTTTCTTTCTTTAGCATTTATGTGTCCTGAAATATTCTATATAGTTCATATGTGTGAACGGATGTAATCTTAACAACCCTGTGAAGTGTCCCCTGAAGTCTAATTTTGAGATGATGCATGTATGCATTTTCTTTGTTCTGATTCTTTTGTATTATGCTACATCATTGTTCTTTGGGATATCATTGTGTATTTGAGAAATTATATACATATGTGTATGTATATAATTAGAAATCAGTTGTTATGAACTTATTTTTCTTAACATATACTGATAAGTTCATACAGATGCTAAAATATTTATCTTCTTTATTTTATATATAAAAACTTTAGTACCCTAGTCCACCATCCCATGGTGGCACATTTGCAGTTTAGGTGATTTACATTGACTAAAGTAAAAATTTTTCATTATTTTCTAACAGAATGGCCAGAAATCCTGGAAGTGATGCAGCTTTGGGTACTCAGAAGTCAGTGCTTTCAGGGAGTCCTAGAACAAAGAAATTTCCGCTGACTGAACAGGAGGTATTTTATATGAATTGTAGAGCCGCCTACTTGACTATCTTCAAAAGCAGCTTGGAAAATATTATTTCTAAAGATCAACTTTACCTAGGTAAATTTTTTGAAGTTCAACACTTTTCCTTATTTATTGAAGTTAATAGAATGAAAAGTTTAAATTAAAATTACATCATCAAATCATTCCAATTTCACAGTGAAACAGGCAAAAGAACTTTAAGAAACAATAGCTGTTTGTGTAGTTACATATTCTAGGGACTTCCAAATTTCATAGGTGTCTCCCTCTCATCTATCTATCTATCTATCTATCTATCTATCTATCTATCTATCTATCTATCTACAAACACACACACACACACACACACACACACACACACACACACATATATACACAGAGAGAGAAAGAGAGAGAGAAGGGGGAAGGATTGTATATTCAAAGCTTCCATCAGTTACTGCTTAAGAGTTGGTATTGTTGCTGTTTTTTTAATAGCATTATTTCCCTTGTTTTATTATTTTTAAAAATTTGTGAATTTAAATTCTTCTCCCTCCTCCCCTCCCTGGTCCTTCCCTCTCACCTCCCCTGCCCCCTCCACCCAAGTCGTCCTCCCTTTCTCCCCAGAAAAGGGGAGCCTCCCATGAACATCAACCAGCCCTGGGCTATCAAGCCACAGCAAGACTATGTGCATCCTCTCCCACTGAGCCTAGACAAGGCAGCCCAGTTAGGGGAAAGGGATCCAAAGGCAGACAGTGTAGTCAGAGATAGCCCCCTGCTCCTACTTTAGGGGACCCACACGAAGACCTAGCTGCATATCTGCTACATATGTCCAGAGGGTCTAGGTCCGTCTCGTTCATGCTCTCTGGTTGGTGGTTCAGTCTCCATGAGCCCCCATAGGCCCAGGTTAGCTGATTCTGTATGTTTTCTTGTGGTGTCTTTGACCCCCTCTGTCTCCCTCAATCCTTTATCCCCTCTACCACAGGATTCTCCAAGCTCCAGTCAGTGTTTGGCTGTAGGTCTCTGTATCAGCTTCCAACAAGCCCTCTGACGACATTTATGCTAAGCTCCTGTCTGCAAGAATGGCAGAATATCAACAATAGTGTCAGAGGTGGGCACCCTCTCATGGCATAAGTCTCAAGCTGGTCCAGTCTCTTGGTTGACTCTTCCCTAAAATTCTGCTTCATGACCTACCCCTGCACATCCTGTAGGCAGGACAAATTGTGGGTTTAAGGTTTTGTGCTGGGTTGGTGTCTTATCCCTCATTGGAAGTCTTGCCTGGCTACAGGAGATGATCGATTCCTGCTCCATATCCCCCATTGCTAGGAGTCTTGGCTAGGGTTGCCCTCCCAGATTCCTGGGAGTTTCCATTGTCCTAGGTTTCTAACTCATCCCAGAGATACCTTTCCCAGTGCAGTTGTTTTTCCCAATACTCTCTCCTCCTGTCTTCCCCCCCACCTCATCCCTTCTGTTTCCATCCACATCCCCTTCCCCATTCAATTTCCTTTCATCCAGCACCAGTGTCTAATCTATTTCCCCTTCTCAGTGAGATTCAAGCTTGCACTCTTGGGCTCTCCTCATTACTTAGCTTCTTTGGGTCTGTGGTTTGTAGCACGGTTAGCCTTTACTTTATGACTAATATCTACTTATACGTGAGTACATACCATGTTTGTCTTTCTGGGTCTGGGTTACTTCACTCAGAATGATCTTTTCTAGTTCCATTAGCCTGCAAATTTCATTATGTCATTGTTTTTAATGGCCAAATAATATTGTATAAATGTACCATTCTCTTTATCTATTCTTTAGTTGAGGGATCTCGGTTGTTTCCAGTTTCTGGTTTGCAGGTGTCCTTGTGGTATGGTGGAACTTATTTTGGGTATATGCCCAGGAGTGGTATATCTAGATCTTGAGGTAGAACTATTTCCAATTTTCTGAGAAACTGCCAAATTGATTTCCAAAGTGATGTACAACTTTTCACTCTCACCAGCAATGGAGGAGTGTTCCCCTTGCTCCACATCCTCACCAGTATGTGCTGCTGTTGAGTTTTTGATCTTAGCCATTCTGATTGGTATAAACTGGAATCTCAGAGTTGTTTTGATTTGTATTTCCCTGATGACTAAGGATGTTGAACATTTAAGTGTTTCATGGCCATTAGAGATTGCTCTGTTGAGAATTCTGTTTATAACTGTATCCCATTTTTCAATTGTTTTACTTGGTTCTTTGATGCCTAGTTTCTTGAATTCTTTATATATTTTGAATGTTAGCCCTCTGTCAGATATTGAATTGGTGAAAACCTTTTCCCTTCCTGTAGGCTGCCATTTTGTCCTTTTGACAGGTTTTTTTGCCTTATAGAAAGAAGCTTTTCAGTTTTATGAGGTCCCATTTATTAATTGTTGATCTTAGTGCCTGAGCTATTGGTGTTTTATTCAGGAAATTTCCTGTGCCAATGCATTCAAGGCTATTCTCCACTTTCTTTTCTATCAGGATTAGTGTGTCCAGTTTTATGTTGAGGCCTTTGATCCACTCGAACCTGAGCTTTGTGAAGGATAATAGATATAGATCTATTTGCATTCTTTTACACGCAGACATTTGGTTAGACCAGTATCATTTGTTGAAGATGTTTTCTTTTTTCCATTGTATAGTTTTGGCTTCTTTGTCAAAAATCAAGAGTCCTTAGGTATGTGGATTTGCTTCTGGTTCTTCAATTTGATTCCATTGATTAACTTGTCTGTTTCTGTTCCAATCCATGCATTTTTTATTACTATTGCTCTGTAGTACAGCTTGAAATAAGGGATGGTGATACCTCCAGAAGTTCTTTGATTGTACAGGATTGTTTAAGCTATCCTGGATTTTTTTGTTTTTCCATATGAAGTTGAGCATTGTTCTTTCAAGGTCTGTAAAGAATTGTGTTGGGAGCTGGAGAGATGACTCAGCAGTTAAGAGCATTGCCTGCCCTTCCAGTGGTCCTGAGTTCAATTCCCAGCAACGGCATGCTGGCTCACAACCATCTGTAATAGGATCAGATGCCCTCTTCTGGAGTGTCTGAAGACAGCTACAGTGAGCTCAGATACATAAAATAAATAAATAAATCTTAAAGAAAAAATAAGAATTCTGTTGGAACTTTGATGGGAACCCTGCTGAATCTGTAGATTGTTTTTGGTGGGATTGTTTTTGGTGGGACGGCTATTTTTCCTATGTTAATCCTGATCCATGAGCATGGGAGACCTTACCATCTTCTGATATCTTCTTCAATTTCTTTCTTCAAAGATGTGAAGCTCTTGTCATATAGGTCTTTCACTTGCTTGGTTAGAGTTACACCACGATATATTATTTGTGGCTGTTAAAGATGCTGCTTCCTTAATTTATTTCTCAGCCCATTTATCATTTGTATAAAGGAAGGCTACTGATTTTTTTTTAGTTAATTTTGTATCCAGTCACTTTGCTGAAGGTGTTTATCAACTGTAGAAGTTCACTGGTAGAATGTTTGGAGTCACTTATGTATCTGTCATATCATCTGTGAATAGCAATGCTTTGACTTCTTTCTTTCCAACTTGTATTTCCCTTGATCTCCTTTTGTTGTCTTATTGCTCTAGCTAAAACTTCAAGTACCATATTGAATAGATCTGGAGAGAGTGGACAGCCATGTCTTGTACCCGACTTTTAGTAGAATTGCTTCAAGTTTCTTTCCAGTTAATTTGATGTTGACTATTAGCTTGCTGTGTATTGCCTTTATTGTGTTTAGATATGTGCCATGTATCCCTGATCTCTCCAAGACTTTTAACGTGAAGGGGTGTACAACTTTGTCAAAGGCTTTTTCAGCATCTAAGGAGATGATCATGTAGCTTCTTTTTCTTTCCGTTTCTTTATATGGCGGATTGCATGGATGCATTTTCATATGTCAAACCGTCCCTGCCTCTCTGGGATGAAGCCCACTTGATCAGGGTAGATGATGTTTTGATGTGTTCTTGGATTTGTTTTGCAAGTGTTTTATTGAGTATTTTTGCATCAATGTTCATAAGGGATATTGGTCTGAAATTCTCTTTCTTTGTTGAGTCTTTGTGTGGTTTAAGTATTGGGATTATTGTGGCTTCATAAAATGAATTTGGCAGTCTTTCCTCTGTTTCTAATTTGTAGAATAACTTGAGGATTCTTAGAAGATCTGGGCTGGAGAGATGGCTTAGTGGTTGAGAGTGCTGACTGCTCTTCCAGAGGTCCTGAGTTCAATTCCCAGCAACCACATGGTGGCTCATCAGCCATCTGTAATGGGATCTGATGCCCTCTTCTGGTGTGTCTGAAGACAGCTACAGTATAATCATATACATAAATTTAAAAAAAAAAAAAAAAACTCTTTGAAGGTCTAATAGAAGTCTGCACTAAATTTTTTAGGTTGGGATACTTTTAATGACTAATTCTATTTCCTTAGGGATTATAAGTATTTAGTTGTTTAAGTGCCCTTGATTTAGCTTTGATAAGTGGTATCAAGAAATTTGTCCATTTCCTTTAGATTTTTCTACTTTGCAGAATACAGGTTTTTGAAGTAAGACATAATGATTCTTTGGATATTCTTGGTGTCTGTTTTTATTTATTTATTTATTTATTTATTTATTTATTTATTTATTTATTTATTTTTTGGTTTTTCGAGATTGGTGTCTGTTGTTATGTCTCTCTTTTCATTTCTGAGTTTGTTGATTTGGATATTCTTTCTCTACCTTTTAGTGTGTCTAAGAGTTTTTCTTCTATCTTGTTGATTTTCTCAAAGAACCAACTCTTTGTTTCATTGATTCTTTGTATTCTCTTTGTTTCTATTTTATTGATTTTATCCCGGAGTTTGACTATTTCCTGTCATTTACTCCTCTTGAGCGTTTTTGCTTCCTTTTGTTCTAGAGCTTTCAGGTGTGCTGTTAAGTTACTGGTATGAGTTCCCCCTACTTTCTCTCTGAAGGCTCTTAGTGCTGTGGACTTTCTCTTAGCACTGCTTTCATTGTGTTCCCAAGTTTGGAAATGTTATGCATGTAGAAAGTCTTTAATCTCTTTTTCCCCCTTCCCTGACCCAGTGGCCATTGAGTAGAGAGTTGTTCAGTTTCCTTGAGTTTGTAGACTTTCTGTTGTTTCTCTTATTGTTGAAGTCCAGCTTTAATCCATGGTGGTCTGATAAGATAGAGGGGGTTATTTGAGTTTTCTTGTATCTCTTGGGACTTGCTTTGTGACTGAGTATATGGCCAGTTTGGGAGAAGGTGCTGAGAAGAAGGTATATTTTTTGGTGTTTGGGTAAAATGTTCTGTTGATATCTCTTAGGTTCATTTAAGTCATAACATGTGTCAGTCCATTATTTCTCTGTTTAGTTTCTGTCTGGATGACCTGTCCATTGGTGAAAGTGCAGTGTTGAAGTCTCCCACTATTAATGTGTGCAGTTCAGTGTGTGATTTCAGCTTTAGTAATGTTTTTTTTATGAGTGTGGGTGCCCTTGCATTTACAGCATAGATATTTAGAATTGAGACATAATCTTTGTGGATTTTCCTTTTGATTAGTATGAAGTGTCCTTCTCCATCTCTTTTGATTAATTTTGGTTGGAAGTCTATTTTATTAGATTTTAGAATGGCTATTCCAGCTTGCTTCTTGGATCTGATTGCTTGGAATTTTTTTTCTAGCCCTTTACTGTGTAGTGATATCTGTCTTTGATGTTGAGGTGTCTGTGTGAGTGTGTGTGTGTGTGTGTGTGTGTGTGTGTGTGTGTGTGTGTGTGTTTATGCAGCACAGTGATGGATCCTGTTTTCTCATCCATTCTGATAGTCTGTGTCTTTTTAATTGGGGAATTGAGTCTATTGATACTGAGAGATATTAAAAACCAATGATTGCTAATTCTTGTTGTTTGATGTCGGTGGTGGTAGTGTGTGTGGATGCACATGTGCTTCCCTTCTTTTGGATTTGCTGATATGAAATTATTCCCTGTTTTCTTAGATGTAGTTAGCCTCCTTCAGTTGGAGGTTTCCTTCTAATAACTTGTATAGGGCAGGATTTGTGGATAGATATTGTTTAAATTTAGTTTTGTCATGGAATATCTTGTTTTTTCCATGTATGTGATTGAAAGTTCTGTTGGGTATGGTAGCCTGGGCTGGCGCCTCCAGTCTCTTAGGGACTGCAGGACATCTGCCAGCCCTCTTGGCTTTTAGAGTCTCTGTTGAGAAGTAGGGTGTAGCTGTGATAGATCTAACTTTATATTACTCGGCCTTTTTCTCTTGTGGCTTTTAATATTCTTTGTCCTGCACATTTAGTGTTTTGATTATTATGTGGCAGGTTTTTCTTGGTCCAATCAATTTGGTGTTCTGTAAGCTTCTTGTACGTTTATAGGCATCTCTTTCTTTAGGTTAGGGAAATTTTCTTCTATGATTTTGTTGAAAATATTTTCTGTGCCTTCAAACTGGAAACCTCCTATTCTGTTCCTACTATTCTTAGGTTTGGTCTTTTCAAAAGTGTCCCAGATATCCTGGATGTTTTGTGTCATAAACCGTTTAGATTTAACATTTTCTTTGACCAATCTATCAATTTCTTCTATGCCTGAGATTCTCTCTTCCATCTGTTATATTCTGTTGGTAATGCTTGGGTCTGTAGTTTCTGTTTTCTTATCTAGATTTTCCATCTCCAGGATTCCCTCAGTTTGTATTTTCTTCATTGCTTCTGTTTCCATTTTCAGGTCTTGAACAATTTTATTCATTAAAATACATAAAAAATAAAATGCATCAAAATACAACCTGTTTGGTTGTATTTTTCTGTATTTCTTTAAGGAATCTATTTATTTTCTCTTTAAAGGCCTCTATCATTATCATAAGATTGGATTTAAGGTCATTTTCTTGTGCTTCAGTTGTGGTATAATATCAAGGGCTTGCAGTAATATGACAGCTGGGCTCTGGTGGTGCCATATTGCCCTGGCTCTTGTTGATTGTGTTCTTATGCTGGCCTTTGCCATGATGGTACTGGCAGGCTTCTGGGAATGCAGGCAGAGTTGTGGATTAGAAAACAGAGCACAGGGGACAGGGTGCAGCTCACTGCTGTTGGCGTGCCCCAGAGGAACCTGGCCGGTAGGGGATTGTCACTGGTGCTAGCAGGCCTGATGCCTGCAGAGCTGTGTGCTGGGAAATGGAGGCGGGGTGTGGGGAAGGAAACCAAGTAGGCATAGTTCACTGTTTTTGGGTGTGTCCTCAGAGGACCTAGCAGACAAGGGCTTGGAAGTAGGGTCCTACCTAGCTGTCCCTGGTGCCAGCAGGCCCCCAGGAATGCAGGCAGACCTGTGGCTTGTTGCTGTTTTTTATTTGTTGGTGTGGTGGTTTATATTTATAATAATAAAATAAAAACACTTCTGTCATTTGTCTTACCAGTTTGAATTTTTTAAAACGATTTTTAAAAAGATTTATTTCTTTTGTTTTATATATGAGTATTTTGCCTGCATGAATATGTATATCCCTTGGAACTAGAGTTACAGACAGTTGTGAGCTGCCATATAGGTACTGAGAATTGAATCCAAATCCTCTGAAAAGGCGGCCAATGCTCAACCATTGAGCCATTTCTCCAGCACCCACTAGTCTGAATTTTTACCTACATTAAAGAAAAGATAATGAATATGCAAAACTTGAATCTAATGACTGTAAAAAACAAACTAGAGATGAATGAAATTTCAGAAGAGAATTAAGAGTTGGGAAGTTTCATTTCTTATTCTACCCATTATCATATTTTAAAATTCTTCTGGTTGCAAAAGCCCTCCAGATCACTGAGTTTGATCCTTACAAGGCTGTCCGATGACCTGAAGGTCTGGGTGCTGGTAGTGTTTAGTCAGGTGATGATAGCAGGGAACGCCGGTGACTCTTGGCAGTCTTATCAAGGCTAACATGAGCAGAGAAAACAGAATAATTCTTCGCCTTCTTTAGAAGTAATTTCCTTAAACTAAAATTCTGCTATGTTTCTGAAGAAATGTCTTAGGTTTTATGCATATGATCTTTCCAAGAAAATTCATTTGGAGGAATGATTAAAAATTGACAAGATTAAAATATATTTGCTATCTAAATAAAAGACATTTATTAAATAGTTTAAAACAAATGTGCATGGTGTAAACAATTTTTAAAATGTGCATAATTTACTTTGATGTATACAATTTTAAAATTAGCAAACTTTCATCTTGAATTTTAAATATTTGTATTTAATTGGCATATATTAAATAGGGTAGGCAGAAATCCAGTTAATTAAAACTCCAATTTGCTGCTGTTGCTAAAATACCTGAGCTTTTTTTCTTTTGAAAATAGAAACATCTATAGTTAGTAAAAAACTTTTCAGATGTAGAGATAACTACTTCTAAGTACATATTTTGGCATAATTAGCTTTATTTTGAGACAATTATTTTAAATTAATAGTTTTTTAAAAGCAGGTGATATAGCTTAGAGGTGGGAGCATATGCACAGGCCTAGAGTCCAATCCTCAGCATTTCAGGAAAAAAAAGGCATCTGGAAGATCATTAGGTGGTAATTATAGTAGTTATGCGTGAAGGTACAGCTCATCATCCCAGCCCTCAGGAAGCTGAAGTGGGGGATGATCTTACGTTTGAGGCAAGCCTAGGCTATAGTAGGGGTGGTTGCTCTAAGCAGCGGGAGCGTGAGATGATGACCTGGGGAGGGGGAATGACACAAGTGAACAAGGACAACATGGGACAAAAATGTCCTTTGTCACTGAAGCAGCAGCAAGTGGTGTTTGCCGAGATTCCATTTCTGAGAGCTGAAGGTGGTTTTTCTAAGTCCTGTCCAAAATCATTTCCTTCTCTAGCAGATTTTTAGCCTTCAGATTACTGCTTCATTAGGTTCTCGTTTATTTCCCATTCTAGTTGGTGGAGTTGACTGGGGATGAATTCTTAAATGCATGTGCCATTTCTCTAATTCTGTTGGCAGATGAATTATGGTTGTTTTTTGTTTACATACTAGACAAATACTTATTATTTATTCCTAAAGTAGCATAATAATTAAATACTTTTTGTCTGTATCCAAAATGTGAAAAAAAAAAAGTGCGATGCTCTCCATTTCCATAAAGGACTTATAAGTAGATAGACAACGGTCGGTACGACCACGAAAACTGCTGTTTGCAGGGCCACGGCATAACTCGGTGGCTAAAGGTATCCACTGTCAAACTTGACAACTGGAGCTGCATCCCTGGGATCCACAGGGTGGAGGGAGAAATAAGTTACACGCACGCACGCACACACACCCTACAGACACACAGTAAATGATATTAAAAAATTAAATCTGTTGCTCCGATTCTGGTTTCCCTGCCTGTGTCTGTTTCAGCCGTCTAAGTACAGTGCATTGACGCAAACTGGAGGATGGGAAGTGTCTGTTAGTTTTTCAAACAAAAGTCATCCCTACAAGTAGCAGTATTTCACTTAACGTGTACTTTACATGGGCCAGAGAAATGGCTCAGTAGGTAGAGGTGCTTGCCATAAAGCCTGAGGACTCGAGGTCAGTCCCAAGAACCCCCATGGGGGAAGGATAGAACCAATTATGAGTTGTCATCTGAACTCCATATTTCTGTCATGGTATGCATGTGTAGGCACACATACAAATAATAACAAACAATGACAATAACTGCAATAATAAATATACAAGATGTAGCATATTTTAAAAGGTGTAGAATTTACAGTTATATCACAGAGCTTTGGACCTAAAAAAGTTTGTTTCTCTGGAAAAACAAAGTCGCTCTATATATTATTGTGTACAATGAGTGCTCAATAATTGATTCAAATATTTGTATTTATTGTGTTGATCTAGTTTCTATTTTTTATGGGTATGTCTCTGAATTGTCTTATGTTTACTAAACTGCACTAGATCAAATTGTAGAAAGCTCAGACAATCATTTTAGTGCTGGTTTATGATGTACATACATATTCCTACCCAAAGTAGCTAGAAATGTTTTATAATAAAAGTTGGTGGCACAATTCAAAACAGCTTTACAGATTTAATGATTGTTCCCTTCTGGTAGTTCAGAAACTCATTAGTTCATTATAGATAGTTATAAAAGTAGTATGTAGAAGTTCATTCACAAATCATTACGCCACTTGTATTCAGCTGAACAAGGTGTCTATAATTGTGTTTAGTGTTGTGTGACGTGTAAATACACAGATACTGTCTGAGGTTGTAACCCTTTCACAGATATAAAGATACAGTTAGAAATGAAAACAGCGTGATGGTGGTGCCTTTGTGATGCCCTTCTCAAGGCTTAGCAGATTTCCTTGATTTCTAATAGAATCATAATTGCAAATGGATGCTTCCTACAATTATTATGTTTAGTTAAGTGTGTGTGTGTGCATCCATGCACACATGCACGTGTGCACACATGCTCACGCCTGCCTGTGTGGTGCCTTTGTGCATACATGCACATGCCAAAGCTTCTAGAGGTGAGAGAACAACTTGTGGGATTGGTTCTTTCCACTGTGGATCCTAGAGGGAGAGCTAGGGTTGTCAGGCTTGGTGACAAGTCTCTTCATGTGCTGAGCCATCTCACTAGCCCTACAGATGGATACTCTTGTGCATGTATTTGACATTTGGAACATGTTTAATGTTCTGGAACTCCTACTACCTAGCTTTGGTGAACATTCTAGATACTAACTACATCTTGTTGATACTAAAATTCTCAAACAAATGAGTTTTTCCCTTCAGTGAAATATTTGTCCATCCTGAAAAAGTAGTCATTTATGATTTTTGTGGTTACCCTGTGTTTTCAAAACAAATTCCGTGAACTGTGTGTTCTCTAAAAGTTGTTAGATAACTGAGCTGCAGTGGGCAAGTAAGCTCTCTGGAAACGGCCGACCGTGTTGCTCAGCTACGGTGGGTTCAACCTTGAAAGGCGTGGCCCCAGAGCCCTTGTCCCAGGATTGCTTCTCATTGCTGATGTGCCTTATCATGTTTGTCACTGCCATATTTCTCACTTATTGCCTTGGTGTGAGTGGAAGCTGGGAGACCCTCATAGCCTATAGCCTGTACTTCCCGGGTGAGAGCCTACTCTGTTCGGCAAATTTCCTGCAGGTCAACAGGAAGATGAAAGTTCTTGAGATAATGCTGTTTAGATGAATTAATGGTTTTATGGAATTCCTGATCTGATTTAAGTAGTTTTAGGAAGTTAGCTTGGTTTAAATAATTTTCGGAAGTTGGAGTAGTTGATAGAAAGTTTAAAGGCAGAATCAAGACTAGAATGTGCCCTTTTCTCATAGACTGTCAAAGGACTGCATGAGTCAGAGAAGGAAGTGCAGTGAGCGCTCATGTCTCTCGAGCACATAATTGTAGTAGCAAGAAAAACAGGCTTGGAATAAGTTGATGATCAAAGAAAGCATTCTCTTTAGGTTGGTCCTTGATCTTATGATCTAGGGATGTCTTAACAGGTTTTTGGTATACACCATGAAATAGAAAGATTATGAATAAAGAATAAACAATTCTATTATGGGTATAAGAACACAGAACAGATGATTAGCCAGCTTAGCTGATCAAGACTTTAAAAATAAGGCATAAGACAGATACTCTGTTCCTTAATAAGTACAGATTGTCATCAACCAAGAATAGGGAGAAATTTGCTACTATAGACTTGATCTGCTTAAATTTTGTTAATCTCTGACAAAAGAATTATTGCTTTGGGGTTACAGTGAGCTTGTGAGCTTGTGGGGAGATGAGAATTGTTTAGTGAGATATAAGTTTCAAAAAAGGAATACATAATCAGTAATTCTGTTGTAATTTCCTCTTGTGTAATAATTTTAATATGTTTTTGAAAAATACGTTTTTTTGGTGATTGTTTTTAGAAAATGTTTAACTTGTGACTATGAGGAAATTTTTTTCCTAAATAGAAAAACTTTGCCTTAAGGTGTATAAAAAGGGTTAAGAGAAACAAGACAGAACAACTTTGGAGCCTGCCTTTGCTTCATCTCTCTTCTCTCTCTTTCTCTCTCTCTCTCTTTCTCTCTCTCTCTCTCTCTCTCTCTCTCTCTCCTGTGTGTATTCCTCCCCCCCCCTTTTTATCACTATCAGGACCAACCTCTGTCAGCCCCTCTTAGTGCTGGCCCTGGTCAGCTGCTATAAGCACTGACCTCAATTGTTGATGCCACACCTCACTGCCTGACTCAGTTTACCCTGTGGTGCCAAAGCTGATCTTTGATAGGTCTCTTTAGCTGATAGGCATAGAGAATGAAGCATACATTGAATTAACTATATAATCAGCACCAATGGTGATGTACTAACATATATTGGATTTGCTTAATAGTATATAGGGATTGAAGAAAAAGAATACTCAAATATCAATTCCAAATGTCATAGTAACATACACCTTTTTTTAAAAAATTGGGCAGCTCTTCAGCATGCAGGAAGAAATCCATCCCAAAAGACCATTAATAAGTATTGGACTCCTCAAACTGCCAAACTAAATTTTGATGATTTTTGTATAATTTTAAGTAAGGAAAAACCTACTTCAAAAGCAGAATTGCTAAAATCATTTAAAAAATTGGACGTAAATGATGACGGCGCTATTCTACACGCTGATCTTCATAAATATCTGACAAAGGTAAGACCTGGGAGGCTTTTATACTGTGCGTATTTGTAAAGCGACTGGAGTCAAGCATTGCTACCCAAATCCACATTAAAGTAAGTATTCTCTCAATAGGTGTGATAAGTGGCATACAACATTTAGAAAGCATTTGCAGTCCTCTATTAAAAGTGCTTTGGAAATAAAAGAGAAATTAAAAAGTTGAGCTTATGTTTCGTCTCCTTTATGCCTATGCAATTCTTTACTGCTCAGAAATCCATGAGTTCCTCATGTGATTAATAAGGGAAAATAAGTATAAACGTTATTAGAAATAATTTTGTGTCTGTTTTGTTGTTGTTGTTTTGTTTTGTTTTGTTTTGTTTGTTAAGACAGGTTACTCTGTGTAGCCCTGGCTGTCCTGGAACTGGCTTTGTAAACCAGACTGATCTTGAACTCAGAGATGCTCCTGCCTCTGCCTTCCTAGCGCTGGGGTTAAAGGTGTGCTCCACCAAGCTCATTTATTTTGTTTCTCAAATACTTTTAGAAGATATTATTATTTTACGTCAATATCCATTTACAAACTCTGTAATATAAATTTTAAAATGGAAGTTAAGCATATTTTCACAAAATTTTGTGAAATTTTATTTAATATAATCTCATTATTGCTTAATATAAATCCCATTCTGACTTATAATGAAACCAGATATTCAAACTTATTTGTAGAAGAGATTGAAATGTATTTCCAATGGGCACTGTAACCCACGCCTTTAATCCCAGCACTTGGGGGACAGAGGCTGGCAGAGCTCTGTGATTTCCAGGCCAGCCTGGTCAGTCAGGGCTACATAATGAAACTATCTCAAAAAAAAAAAAATATATATATATATATATATATATATTAAAAAATATATAATATTTTTGTGAATATGTGAATTATTGAATAATTCAATCATTGTGAATAACAAATGTTACTTGTTTTAAAATAACTTATTTTATTTTTAGAGAGGCGAGAAGATGACGCAGGAAGAAGTAAATGCTGTAATAAATTTGGCTGATGTAAATGCTAATGGAAAGTTTGACTACGTTAAGGTAGATAAGTCCATATTGATATAAACTTGCATGCTCTGAAGGGAATTCCTTTTAGTGTTCCTCAGCGCTGCTAAGGTCTAACTGAGGAAATGACAGATGTTTATAGTGTATGCAAAGACGCTTTTGACCTGTGCATGCACTGTGAAACGATTAGCCCTCGTCTTGACAAGTGGCTTGTTAATGTTGTATTCGATCCCGGGCCTCATACATGCTAAACACTGTACCATGAAGATCAACTCCAGCCCCTATATGACTATTACTTTAATATTGGCAAGGGCACAGTTGTATGCTCTATACCCCTTATACTTTCAATTTATCCTCTTGAGTACCACAATTATGATCTGATGATATAAAAATAATGTAGGGCAACATCCTGAATCTGAACATGCAAAATATGAAATGCTCCAAAATCTGAAGCCGAATGCCATGTGTGAGCTCATGTCAAGCCTCCTAAAAATAGTGGACAAAACTCCCTCTGGGCTATTTGTATAAGCAGCACATGAAACATAAGCGATTTTCTTAACTAGACTCAGAATCCTCAAGATATCCTACTATATGTCCGCAAATGCTCCAAAATTGGAAGTCATCCAAAATGCTCTTGGTCCCAGCATTTTGAATAAGGGCAACTCTGCCTGTACGATCAAGTTAAAATACATACGCATGCATGTACAGGTATACAAACAAGCATAGAGACTCCCTTCTGAAATGAACCTTTTCTATGATGGAATACTCATAAAAATTATTTAAAACAAATGCAAGTCTATATGTCTTGTAAAAAAAAATAAATCACCTCTCCTGGTGTACCATTTGTTTTCACTCAGAGTGTGACCTCACTGATTGATGGCTACGTTTCACTAGGTCACTTGGGGCTGGGCAGTCTGGTTCAGGAAAATAACATGAGCAACAAGTAAAGTAAGAAATGCGCTTCAGCACCGAGCCTCCTCCTCGCCTACTAATGTGCACTTGCCTCCCTCGCCTCCCAAGTATAGGACTGGAAGTTCTCTCCACCAGCTGACTTTTTCCCTATTTCCTTAGTTTTGTAAATTATACATGACAACCAGTGAGCAATGTCTCAAGACTACACTAGAAAGACTGGAGGCTGACAGTAAACTGAGGCGTCAACAGTTTGGAAGCCACATCGAAGGGTCGCCTGAAAGGGATTCATCACCAGCACCAAAACCATCACCTAGGATCATAAGAAAAAATGACCAAGAAACATTCTCAAGCAAAGGTATTTACTCTCAATACTAATAATTTCCTGATCAGAAATGGTGGATCATATTCAAACAAAATTGCCCTTTCATCTCAGGTTATCAATAATAAGGTAACTGAGAATCCAAGTATTAGCCATTTCTAGACTTTCCTAGCAGTAAAAATCTACTGGAGTAAAATTTTTATTATAGAACTTTACCTGACTAGACTCATTATATTTTATTAAAACTAAAATTTCAGACTAACAGGTGACATATTGAAATAAAGAATCTTGTATTAGTAGCACATAAATTAAAGACCATTAAAGCCTGGTCAATCTAGAACTTCTGATTGCATTTTAATAATAAGAACAGACAGTGACATTGATGCATAGACAGGGTGACACCATGTTTAGAAATACACTGCTTCTGCTCACCAAACGACGGTTACTCTTTACAGGTGACACAAGCCATGCCTTACTGTCAACAACTAGAAAGTTCAAGACATCTGTTTCCTTCACAATGACCATGAGTGCTAACAGTAACCGAGACTCAACGTTAACCGAGCCAAACTTAAAGGTATAGTACTTTAAATGAACAAATACAACTTTTTCTGAAAAGTATTTGACTTTAAGATTATTAACAATCATTGACTGTTACAGGGAACCAATGGAGTTTGTGAACTAATTTGAGTTTTTTCTATAGAATGCAGTATTTCTATGTGTAATATTTTAAATTAGAGTCTATCTATCTATCTATCTATCTATCTATCTATCTATCTATCTATCTATCTATCTATCTATCTATTGTGGGAGGGGCATGCCATGGTACATATGTGAAGGTCAGAGGGCAGCTTGTGATAGTAGACTCTTACCCTTCACCATGTGGGATCTGGGATGGAGTTTGGGTTGTGTGCTTTGTCTGCTGAGCTATCTTGCTGACCCTGGTTGTGATATTTTAAAGTAAAAATAGTGAGTAAGAATAGTATTATATGTAAGGTCTTTAGTTTAAAGATAGTGACTCTCGAGTTTTTGAACTTGATAAATAGATTAATTAACTATGGACCTTAGCAAGTAAAATTTTTTTGTTTGACAAATACTTTCCCTAGGTGCTTCTTAAATAAATCATTGATTCAATATCAATTCCTGTGAGAGAAAGACCACAAAGTCACTTTGCTAAGTCAATATTTGTAGAGTGTTAATATTGATCTTCTTCCTTTGTTTTCCCTTTCTAGACTCAACTTTTACTAGTTTTCTTTCAGCAGAAAATAATAGCTACAGAAATATAAAACATTAACTGGAAACTGCTAGGACACATTAAGAATGTGCACCTGGAGACCTCTGTGAGGGGGGAAATGGTTATGACCACACACTCTAACCGCTGCTAGAGAGCTGAACTGATTGTTCTCCAGAGCTGCATTCTTGTTTCAAATAACAACTCTGTATTTGTTATTGAACTCTGAAGTCCTTTATATCTTTAAATTGCTAGACAGTGACATTTGTTCTATATTAAAATTTTAAAACATCATCTCTAAGGAATTTTCCTCTGACTGTTTAGGAATCTATACACCCTAAGCAATTTGGTGTGCCTGTCCAGTATGCTCACACATATTTCGTGTTCCAACAATATTAGTTTTCACCAATAGAACCTTTTTGTATTTTGTAATGAAGGTAAATGTTAAAATATTAGCATGATTAATTATGATTTACCTAATTCTAAAGTGTATATTAGTCATCATGTAGAGATATAAATAATATTAACTTACCATATAAATACAATTTATTTTGTTTAGTCCAACAAATAATTCTTTCTTTTCCTTCTTTCTTTCTTTCTTTCTTTCTTTCTTTCTTTCTTTCTTTCTTTCTTTCTTTCTTTCTTTTTTCTTTCTTTTTGTAGTTTCTCTGTGTAGCTCTGGTTGCCCAATAACTCGCTCTGTAGCCCAGGCTGGCCTTGAACTCAGAGCTCTGCCCACCTCTACCTCCTGACTGCTGGGATTAAAGGTGTACACCACCATCTAATAATTTCTAATCAAATAATTTGTGTCAATTATTTTGCTTAGTATAAAATATAGACCTTGAAGTAACAAAATCTCCGTTTGATTATAAACTGTCATATGCCAAGGTAGTATTTCATTATTATAACAATTGTTATAATAAATATTTATTGATTGGATACTTTGTAAGAGTCTTCTTGGAATTGATAAAGAGCTCTGAATGAACAGACTGGCTAGTCCCCTAATGAGTGTGTAAGTGGGGTAAGTTTAACAACTTCCTTTCTTCAGTCTGATTTTCCTTAACTGTGACTTGGGAATAATTTTATTTTATGTATTTTAAAAGATGTAAATCTTTTTCAAAGTATTTAGCACAGTACTAGGGACATAGTCTCTTAAATACAGAAAGTATTATAGAACTAAGACATGACTACAATTCTTTTTATGGAAATGAGATGGTAAAAGTCTACTCTAGCTCGACTCAAGCAGTCATTTTCTTTTAGCCTCCTTGAGCCCCTGGAACTATAGGCATCATGCTGAGCGCCAGACTGTAACTCATATATCCATACGTTCATAGAAGATTTGAATTACAGGAGGAAAATAAGCTCTTTCCAGAGACTGTCCATACATGACTTCTATTGGCCAGACTTCAGCACTGGAGTACCCTTCTCTTTTTAATCCTGAATTCCATCTAGGTACCGTCTGTAATGTTCAAGAAATGTCAACAATTCTCTCTAGAAAGGTAAATAGCTTTAACTTCCCTGCTATAAAGTCAGTCACAACCAAAATTAGAGTAGGCCACAAGTCAGCAGTTGTATCCCCAGAGATGTAACAGACTGTATCACACTCCTAATTCTGAATTGCCTAAATATGTATTTTAGAAATGTATTTTATATGATAGGTACATCACACACACACGCAAACACACACACACACACATCATATACTATATGTATAGTATACATACATATATAGCATCAAGCTATATGTATTTACAGCATGTTATGTATCTATAAGCCATATGCATGTGAAATATATCATATACACAAGCTTCTCAATGAAACAGTATAGCGAACAAATTGAAAGTAGTTCAGTCTTAATTTTGGTTAAAGCACCAGTTATGTTTCTTTTTCAAAATGTTAAGCAATTTAACCTGTCAATTAAAAGATAACCCATATTAGTTTTCTTTTATAAATCATCTATTTAACCTTTATTTTAAAGTATTCTTTAATAACAAAAAGGTTGACAATGTTTTTATCTACTTCTTCAACACAATAAAAGCAAATATCTTCCAATAAAAAAGTGCCATAGGTGTCTTGATCGTGCTGTCGTCTGGCACATCCACTTACTAACTCTTACTCACCTAGGTTGTCGATGATGTAAAATTACATGTGAGGGCAGGGTCTACCAGAGTGAGCCAGAAAGAGGTAACTGAATTGGTATGTTTGTTTTAACCACTATTTTCTAATTTAAAATCTGTAGTTTGTGTCTTTAGTATTGCCTTATTTCTTATGAATGAAATAAGTAAAATCTGTGAACCACAGTGAAGAAATAACAGATGTTTGCATTTATAGGAAAACTCTTGAATTGGTAGAATCTAGCACCACCTCATGCTCATTCTAAGAATTACAAGCTGTTTTATTTGTGGGAAAAAAATATATGTCACACATGGTATTTCCTCTTCTAGTATTGTAAAAACATTTTAAAATTCAGTGTACTTCTATCTTCTCATAAAACCTCAGACTATCAATCTGGTCTACATTCCATTCAAATTGGTTTATTTGAACAATTCAGACAATTTTTCAGTATTTTTTTTTAACTTTTAATTCATAACGTGTCTGGCTTCATGACCAATAAAATAAAATAAAAACCAAAACCAATCAACCAACCACCCACCCAAACAAACAAACAGAAAACCCTTTGTGTGATTGAAAGTCCTGTTCTAAATAAAATTTCAAGTTGAATAAGCATTATGTGTGCAATAAGTTTGGTAGATCTTAATGTACCAAGTGTCTCTTTTTAAATGGCATTGCTCCAGAATTTCCTAGTGATGCTGTGGCCTGCTCAGAACAGTGTGACTGTTCACCAGTGTGCACTTGGTGTCAGTCCTGTGGCACTTGCCTTACTTTTGTACAGCTTCCCCTGTTGCCAGTCCTATTAGCCTCTGTAAAGAGGTTGGCGGTCTTCCAGCTTCTTTTTGAAACTTACAAATTCTTTTCTATTGTAGCTTTTTTCCAGAACTGGAACTTGGGAAAGGTCTCTGATAAAAATGTTAGCCTTCTCAGCAAGATTTTTAAAGTCATCTATCAGCCCACAGTACTGCCTGCAAAGGAGCTGTCTGCTGCAGACAACTTCTTTTGTTAGTTTCCTTTAGGGTGGTGAAAGGGCTCAGCAGGTAAAAGTTCGACAACTTGACTTTAATCCCCAAGTCCCGCAGTGGAAGGAGGGAGCTGACCCCCAAAACATGGAGTGCTGCTACACACGATTATGATACAAGTAGAAAAAAATATTGCTAACTTCCAAAATCTTCACTTTTTAAATTAAAAAGCTAAACACCTAAGTTTGTTCTAGCCCTTAAGTGTCCGAGTAATTCAGAATGATAATGGTCCAGCACTGTATCATTCATCATGTATACTTTATGTTATAGATGATTGATTATAATATAAACATAAGGCTTGGTTTAAAGCCCACTTTAGAAAATCATGGTAGTGCTTTTGTTGGTGTCTTTAATTTTGAGAGAGGATCTCGCTATACAGCTCCGGCTTCCTGGAACTCTACTCCAAAGTAGCCTCAAAGTTGCTGCCATCCTCCTGTTTCTGCCAAGCGTTAGGATTATAACAAAGCCACCATGCCCAGTAGTTAGGACATATAGTTAAATGCAAAATAGAGCAGAACCCAGAATAAAGCTAATGCTACCTAGAGAGAAAGGTTTCTGAAGGCATCGAGAACTGTGACATCATCCTTGCCATATTGTTTTTCAGGCTTCTCCTATCTACCAAATGTCCTAATTGCCTTTTCAACCTTTAAAATGAGCTGACATCCTTGATGTAAAAACACAAAATTTAAAATTCTTCAGCCCCACCCCCAAATTGCAAACACTAACATGCTACTGCAAGTACAAAGCTCCACACCTGACTTCATGTGATGGTTGCACCCCAGCATTAGGTATGTGCTACATGCTTAGGCTATGTGCAAATCATGCATAAGAAACAGTAAGCCTCATGTTTAGACTTGGATCTCATCTTAAAGACATCATGTTATGTATAAACAGATTTTACAAAACCTGAAGGAGAAAGCAACATCTAGAACACTTCTGGTCCCCAAGATTTTAGATAGAGATATTCAACCTGTATTGTGTAATTTTGAATTGTCCTTTACCACTGCAGGTATGTAAATTTAAAGCATGTGTTTCTAAGAAACACCTGATGGAACTGAGTCTGCTAATGCTGTAATCAAAAATGATCAGGTGTGGGAGGAGACGGGGGGGGGGAGGGAGAAATACAGAGGGTCAGGAAATTGAACGGAGATATGTAGCAGTAGGGGATGGGGAAATAGGGGTAACCATTAGAAAGTCCCAGATGCCAGGGAAACAAGAGGTCCCCAGGAACCAACATGGATGACATTAGCCAAATTACCCTACACAAGGGAGATAGAACCTGTAGAGATCATATCCAGTGGATATGCCCAGCCCCTGGTTGACAGCATGCTCCATCTCAAAAGTTTTAACCCAGAAATAAGGCAGGGGGAAGGGGGATGGAATAGGAGGCTTGCAGCGGGGAAACCGGGAAGAGGACAACATTTGAAATGTAAACAAGTAAAATATCCAATAAATAATGAAAAAATAATTTAAAAAGAGAGTAAAAACAAAACAAAATACTAGACAGGTGTGGTAGTTCATGCCTATAATATCAGCACTCAAGAGGACGAGGCAGGAGGATTGCTGCAAGTATAAGGCCAGTTTTGGCTATAAAGTGAGGTGCTGACCCAAAAAGGGGAGATTGACATCAATTGAGAAATAACCAAACAAAATAAAAAAAATAACAAGTACATACATCAGTGCTTACAAAGGTATTGATATCTGAAATAATTTATTAAAATATTATAATGGCCGGGCAGTGGTGGTGCACACCTTTAATTCCAGCACTTGGGAGGCAGAGGCAGAAGGATTTCTGAGTTTGAGGCCAGCCTGGTCTACAGAGTGAGTTCCAGGACAGCCAGGGCTACACAGAGAAACCCTGTCTCGAAAAACCAAAAAAAAAAAAAAAAAAAAAAAAAAATTATAAGAACTGCCAAGTCTACAATATAAGTGTGAAACTAGGAGATAAATAGGCAGCTCAGGAACAAAAAATTATAAACATATGGCAAAATGTTAATCTCTGAAGTAAGATCAGAAATTCTACTTAATGTAAAACTTATTAAAATCCCATTTTTTGCTGTCAATTACATCTGGCGTATAAAATAAACATAACACTATGTTTTATATACTCATACTTTGATTAGAAGTTTTTCTCCATAATCCTCAATTTTTTTCATAACATAGTTTGACCAAGTTTTATTATAAAATTATTATATTTCATACCATTGGTGGTCTTATAAAAATAGCATCACAGAGTTATAATATGGAATGCATATTAATAGGTCTAAAACTATACTTTTTCTCTAGAATTTCTTTTTAGAGAAATTATTTTTTAGGAGAAACAACTTTTAAATGAAGCAGTATTCATGTTAAGATTATCTTTGCTGATGAGAAACTGGAAATGAACTGAATGTCTAACGCTTTATTCTTTTTCAACAGCAAAAAGAAAATGGAGTTTTTTAGAATATAAAACTTGATTTTTTATAAGGGTTTGTATTAGAAAAGATTATCTTTTTTTGAAGGGATTATCTTATAATATGATAGCAGAATTAAAGGGATTTTTATCTTAAATTTTTGTCTAAAATATATAAATATATTTGAAATAATTATTACTGATATAATAAAAATGTTATATGAATATATACTACGACAGTTTGCCTTTAAGAAGGACTGAGAAGCTGGTGTGGTGGTACATGCCTTTAGCTTTAAGTCCCTGACGGTGGGAAGCAACAGCCTGGTCCACACAGTAGGTTTTGGTCAGCGGGAGCTAAAAAGAAAAGAATAGAGTGATCAATTATTTGCAATGTAAATAATTTTTATTCTTGCTTTTTCTTAGTACATAGTGTGATGTTATTACTCTGTCTCTAATGTGGGTCTTTTGAATAATTATTAATATAATTAAGTCCTTGAAGTTGCAGATATCTAAATATCCTTACAGGTAAAGTCACTTCAGTCCTCATTAGGACTCTAGTTTTTGGAGATCGAAAGTAAGAGTACAGAAATATGTCTTCTGGAAAGTTCACTAACTAAAGTGAAAAACATTTTCCACACATTTATGGTAACGACAAATTTTGATAACTCAGTAAACCATCTTTAACTATGTGCCCAATGTGGTGTTTTCAAATTTTACTTAACTTCTGTGATGGGAAGGGATTTGGCTAGCTGAGAGTTTTAACCAGATTCCCCTCCTCCCTTTTCTTTAAAAAAAAAAAAAAAAAAAAGTTTTAGGCAAGGTTTTGTAGCCCAGACAGGTCTCTCAGGCGTCCAGTCTTTCTGCTCTCACCCCTGAGTGGTGGGATTACAGGGGACACTACCAGGCCCAGTTTCTCGGTGTATTTTTAGCAGCAATGAAGCTTTTATTCATAAACTATTATTTCTGCTTACCAAAATTGAAATGGCTATGAGGGTTGTATTTTTAAGTACAGACTCCTGCTCTTTCCCCTTTTTGTTTCAATAATCCTTACTTCTTTTTTCCTGCCATGCTCCTAATGCTCACTCACCTGGGGTGTGACAGACGTATATTTTATAATTGTCTTCCTTGTTGTATTTTCCTAACTTTTCATTCTCTAAATAATGATGATGAGAGCTGAAGAGATGGCTCAGCCATTAAGAGCGCTTCCTGCCCTTGCCGAGGACCCACGTTTACTTCCCAGCACTTCTGTCAGGCTGCCCACAACTGCCGGCAGCTCCAGGTCCAGGGTATTTGTCACCATCTTCTTGTTTTCACAGGCATTGTACTTGTTGGCATAAACCCATACACGCACACACATAATTTTAAGAAATAAAAATAAATCTTTTTAAAAATAGAAAGCAGGAAATGATAATTGATTTGTTAATTTCTGTACTTTATCTCCTGTAGTTGTACACTCCTAGCCAGCAATAGCTTCTATTTGTCATTTTCTTTAGATTGCCCCTTGGCTTCTCCTCAGTACGCATGCCGAAACACTTAATGACTACTGTTTGAACGCATTTCCCTTTGTTTCAGGATTGGCAGTGTGCACAGTCAAAAGGCTGCTTCTTTTTAGAAGAAGATGGTGAAGTCCTTAGTCATCAGTACAAAATGCACATAGCTCAGAGATCTGTGCTGTACCTAACAATTAAGCCATTATATCTGAGTCAAGTTGAAGGCAAGTTCATATTTCCTGTTTGTTTGTTTGTTTGTATGGGCAGGGTTTTACAGTATACTTCTGACTATTCTAGAACTCACTATGTAGACCAGGCTGGCCTTAAACTCACAGAAATCCACCTAGGAGTAAAGGCATATGCCACTAGGCTCAGCTATTTTTATTTTTAAATACTAAGTTATATCTTCTCTAAAAATATTTTGTATTTTCTAGTCCTGGTTAAGAAAATATTCTGCCCAAAAAATGTATGGTTTTATTTAGTTTTGAGTTTTTAAATTGTTTATTCTTCATATATATTTAGTTATATGAGTATATTTTGATGAAAATATACTATACATTGGACAAATCCTCCGTAATCCTTTCCTTCCCATTTCTCTCTAGTCCCTTTTGTTACCTTAAGCAGTTTGACTTCTACTTGTATGATATATATACATACACACATATATATACACATGCATACATATATAATATATATATATATATATATATATATATATATATATACACACACACACATACACACACACACATATTCAGATTCTTACATATCTGTGTTAGTCTAGGAACCTGTGTTGGCATGGGTCAGCATGTAAAGGCATTTGCCATACAAGCCTGCTGACCAGCATTCAATGTAAATTTCTACCTTGTAAAGGTGGAAAGAGAGAACTGACTCCATAGAATTGCCTGTGACCTCTACATAAGGCCTCTGCCATGTGACCCTCTCCAAGTCTTTTTTCTCTCTCACACATACACACTAATAATATCTTTTTATTAAAATATTGGAACTACAGTTAAGAGAAAATAGATGATAATTCACTTATGATTATCTCTAGTTATACTTATCTTCCTAACAGACAACATAACCTTGCTCTTTACAGCTAAAACCAGTTTCCCTCTGTGTGTTTGCATGTGATATATCTGTTCTTGTCATTGGGCACACTTATACATATATTTGATGTGTAAACATCACTATAATAAGTTGAATTGAAGTCCTTTGGGTAAATTGTTGTAGGGGCAAATGGTAGGCTTGGTTTGAGACTCTCAAGAAACCTCCACA
This sequence comes from Uromys caudimaculatus, assembly GCA_028551405.1. Taxonomy (NCBI): domain Eukaryota; kingdom Metazoa; phylum Chordata; class Mammalia; order Rodentia; family Muridae; genus Uromys; species Uromys caudimaculatus. The sequence continues at coordinate 93,352,599 of CM052702.1, forward strand.
TTGATTTCCCTGTGTGTGTCTTGGTTTACTTCTCCCACCAGCAGTTTATAACCGTTCTGTTTGCATCCTTGTCGGAAGTGTTCTTTTTGCTCAGGATTGTTTTGTCTGTCCAGCGTGCGTTATACTTCCCTGTGAGCTTTAAGATTGTGCTTTCTGTTTTGTAAAGAATGGCCTTGCAAGTCTGGAGGGCATTGCCCTGAGTCTGGAGACTGCTGTTGGTAAGATCTGCTTTTTCACAATAGCAATTCTTCCAGTCAGTGGCCAGGGTCGGCCTTTCCCTCTCCGTGTCAGCTTAAGTTTTTTTTGTTCTGTAGTTACAAAGATGTTTTTATTTATTTGCAAGGTTTTTTATTTATTTGTTTGTTTGTTTGTTTTACTAATAATGTTCATTAAAAAAATAAACTTTCATAGTAGAGGCCTTTTGCCCCCTGGTCAGGCGTATTTTAGGGTTCGTTGCTGGTCTGAGGCAGCTGTGAATTGGTTGTTCTCTTGATTCCTTTCTGAGCATGTTTGTTATTGGTATAGACGATGGCTGCTGGTTTTTGTATGCTTATAAGCTGCCACTTTGCTGACAGTGTTCATTAAATCTACAAGTTTTCTAGTGGAGTCTTTAGTGTCTCTTATGTGTTAAACTTTATCTAGAAATAAGCATTCCTTTATTTATTTTTAATTTTAAACTTTGATATTGAAAATACTGTAAATAAAAAATTTCTCAGACCCTGCAAATCTTTATACAGGAGAAGAGCCATTCAGTTCTTCTCTACCCCTAACAGTTAGCCTTTCATTTTCCTCGTCTACATATTGTAGTGTATCTACATGTACGTTTGTACATATATTATTGCCTAGACTCTGCATGTGAGGGAGATATGCAGGGTTTTTCCTTTCTGAGATTGTGTGACCTTATTTAATAGTATACTTCCTATGTCCATTCATTTTCCTGCAAGTTTTGTGATTATATTTTTCTTTAGAGAAGAATAGTTATTCATATATATATGCATATACACACACCAGATTTTCATTGTCCATTTATCTGTTGATGGAGATCTAGGTTAATTCCAATTCTTTGCAGTAGTGAGTAAAGCAGCAGCAAACATGGGGACCAGAATCTATGGTAAGGCACGGAGACTCTGGGTATATGTCCGAGAGTAAGAAAGCAAGTCAAATGGTAGTTCTATTTTTAATTCTTTGAGAAATCTCCAAACTACTTTTCAGAATGACTGTATTAATTTGCACCCAATACCAATGACTAAAGGATTCCTTTCTTGCCACAAACTCTCCAGTATTGGTGATAGCCATTCTAACTAGAGTGAGGTACTGTCTTTAAGAAGCTTTAATTTGCATTTGCCTAATGCCTAGGTATACTGAACACTTAAAAATAGTTATGGAGCTGGAGAGATGATTCAGCAGGTAAGACACTGGCTGCTTTTCCAGAGGACCTGGGTTCAATTCTTAGCACTTACGTGGCAGCTCACAACTGTCTGTAACTTCAGTTCTAGAGGATCTAGCACCCTGTACCTGTAGGCAAAACCACAAATGAACATCAAATTAAAAAAGTAGGTATTAACCATTTGTGTTTCTTTTTTTAAAACTATAAAATTTGTTGCCTATCTATTGGCAGTTTTGTTTCTTTTGTTGATACTTCTAAATAACAATGACAGCATCAGTTAATGAGTGAAGTAGATGGCTATGCAAGCTCAGTGTTAGTTCTCTGGTCTCATGAAAAGAGTTCCTCTGTTAATTTATTTACCAAATATTTAGTGAGATTCTTATGTATTAACGATCAGTTTATTCAAGTACATAAAAGGCCAAAGTATCTACTCTCAAGGACTTAGACTTTAGTAGAAGAAGCAATAAAACTGTAAATAGTAAAGGGACTAAGATAATGGAACACACTGATAATCTCAGCACTGAGGATGCTGAGGCAGGAGGATGAGTTCCAGGTTGTCCTGGGATACACAATGAGACATTGTCTAAAAAAGGGAGGGATGCTGGCAGAACATACCTATAATCCCAGTATTAGGAAGGCTGAAGCTAGAGGGTTACCCCAGGTTCAAAGCCTGCCTAGTCTACATAGTGAGTTTCAGGCCCAAGGCTGTAGTGGGAGTCGGTCGGTCTTGGTCTCAGTTGTCTGTCTGTCTGTCTTTCTCTTCATATGTATGCATACACACACACACACACACACACACACACACATACACACACATAAAACAAAAGGAAAAATGAAGACAAAATAAAAAGCATAGAGAGAAAGACTGTATTCTGAGAAGTGTAGACTGCCATTAAAATGTAGCTATTTAAGTATATAATTCATTAAGAAGATGACTTATGACCAAAGAATTTTAAAGAAGGTATGTCAGTTATCAACTGCTACAAATTAAAACACCCCCAAATTTAATGGCTTAAAACATTAAGAATTTGTTCATGAATCTGTTGGACTGCTAGATAGATATTTTAGTCTGAGTCAGCTATGGCTTTTCTGTGCAGGGTCCACTCAGGCTTGCAGTCAGTGACAGGTTAGTTAATGGCTGGCTTTGTGATATTGTCTGTATTCTCCTATGTGTGCAGTCTCATCTGGGACAATTTGACTGCCCCATATGATCTTTCATCTTCCAGTGAACCAGCCAGCATGTACTTTCTTATATTGTGGCAGAATCTGAGAAGAAAAAAAGAAAAAAAAAGCAGATGCACAGAAGATTGTCCTAATAGCTGTGGTCTCAGAACTGACACAATGTTACTGCTGTTAAATTTTGTTATTCCTAAATCCCAAAGTCCAAATTAATAAGACTGAAAAGTAAACTTTATCTCCTGATGCAGAAGCTATCTAATTATATTGTGAAGACCCGTGAATGCAGAGAGGGCAGCCATTTTTGCTGCCCTCTCACAGGAGGCAAGGGAGCAAGCTTTTTGTCCTGGAAGGATATCTGAAGAACAGTGGAGGTGGCAGAGCATTCCAGATAAAGTGCAGAGTCAGGGGCTCTGGTGTAGGGTACAGAGTGGGGGCTGTGAGGCTAGAGACATGCACTAGTAGTTAAATGCACGTACTGCTCTTACATGCCAGCATCGAGATAGTGGCTCACAACAGCTGGTAAGTTCAGCTCCAGGGGATCCAACACCCTCTTCCTTCCTCTTGAGGCTCCTGTACACATGTGGTACATATAAACTCATGCAGACAGACACACATACACATAAAATAAGTCAATCTTAGAATTTAAGTGGCACTGTCTGGAGGAGTAAGCAAGGAGAAGTTGGCAGGGGAATGAATGAAGAGTATAAAGAACAAGAATGTAAGAGATTTCCCCTAGAATGAGAACTTTTTTTACTAAGAGAAATTAAGTTTGGGAAGTGAGAATGTTTGGTTATGATTTTTCAAGCATATGATTTTTGAATATGTATCTGAGTTTTGTTATTGATTCTGTTGTGGCTGGTACACTGTTTGGCATTTATCTTCTGTGGGTTCTCAGAGAGTCTTAGATTTGTTGCCTTTCATTACTTTTGAAAAATCCTCTCCCTTTATTTCTTCTGCCTTCTTTCTTCCCTAGCACACCTTCTGCTGTGCTCCACCATAGAAAACCAGGGTTTGCAGCGCCTCATCTCTCTGTGGAAAGTGCTTCAAGCTCTTTAGTTGTGATGTGGCCTCAGTTCTGATAAGTTTTTGTAGTTAATCCACTTTTTCTTACTGTTAGAACAACATACTTTCAGCTTGATCCCAGCAGAGGTCCTTGATTCACTTGGACTTGATCTTTGTACAGGGAGATAGGAATGGATCAATTCTTATTCTTCTACGTGTAGACCGCCAGTTGAACCAGCACCATTTGTTGAAAATGCTGTCTTTTTTCCACTGGGTGGTTTTAGCTGAGAAAATGTTCATTTCTGGGTCTTCAATTCTATTCCATTGATCTACCTGCCTGTCACTGTACCAATACCATGCAGTTTTTATCACTAATGCTCTATAGTACAGCTTGAGGTCAGGGATGCTGATTCCCCCCCCAGAAGTTCTTTTGTTGTTGAGAAGAGCTTTTGCTATCCTGGGTTTTTTGTTGTTCCAAATGAATTTGAGAATTGCTCTTTCTAAGTCTATGAAGAATTGAGTTGGAATTTTGATGGGGATTGCATTGAATCTGTAGATTGCTTTTGGCAGGATGGCCATTTTTACTATATTAATCCTGCCAAT
>CM052702.1:93356869-93370228 GCA_028551405.1 Uromys caudimaculatus
TTTGACCTCCTTTTGTTGTCTAATTGCTCTAGCTAGAGCTTCAATTACTATATTGAATAGATAGGGAGAGAGAGGGCAACCTTGTCTAGTCCCTGATTTTAGTGGGATAGCTTCGAGTTTCTCTCCATTTAGTTTGATGTTGGCTACTGGTTTGCTGTATGTTGCTTTTACTATGTTTAAGTATAAGCCTTGAATTCCTGATCTTTCCAGGACTTTTATCATGAAGGGATGTTGAATTTTGTCAAATGCTTTTTCAGCATCTAATGAAATGACCATGTGGGTTTTTTTCTTTGAGTTTGTTTATGTAGTGGATTACATTGCTTGAGACCATGGAGAGACCATTTCTCATGCAATTAAATATAATAGTGGCATATTATACATACTAAGATATTTGTATATAAAAATGGAATTTTTTTTTTAAAATCTACTGGGTAAAGAACTTAAAAGAAAAGAGTGTGTAGTGTTTGCTTGACCTGAGGTGGGTTTTGTTGGTGATGATGTTGTGTGTATTTCTAGGGAAGCGTTCCCCCTGGTTATCGGTTGACACAGCCTTATACATTCTTAAGAAAAATGAGAATCCAGCAGAGCCACAGCTCATGTGCTTTACTGAACTACGAAACAGAGAAGTATACATATTTTTTTTAATGTTTAAGAATGTAATATGGGAGCCAGGCAGTGGTGGTGCACGCCTTTAATCCCAGCTCTTGGGAGGCAGAGGCAGGTGGATTTCTGAGTTCGAGGCCAGCCTGGTCTACAGAGTGAGTTCCAGGACAGCCAGGGCTACACAGAGAAACCCTGTCTTGAAAAAAAAAAAAAAACCAAAAAAGAAAAAAAAAAAAAAAAAAAAAAGAATGTAATATGGGGCTAGAGAGATGGCTCAGTGGTTAAGAGCACTGACTGCTCTTCCAGAGGTTCTGAGTTCAATTCCCAGCAAACATATGGTGGCTCACAACCATCTGTTACAGGGTCTGATGTGTGTGTCTAAAGCCAGGGATGTATTCACATAAAATAAATAAATAAATAAAAATTTTTAAAAAAGAATGTAATATGAAGTCAACTTGAGGAAAATAATAGCTATTCACTAGTATTTAAACTCAAGTTTTCTGTATTCTAGTGAAGGTATAGGCAGGTATATATAATGTAGGAAGGTATATATAATAGCATAATCATTTTGCTACTATACATGTCTCATTAACTATTAATGACTTTGGGGGGGGGTGGACTGAGGATTGATTGACTAAGTGCCCTAATGCATCTCGTGCAAATATTTTTTGTTGTACTCAATAAAAAGATTTCTATTAAATCCTCTTCACCATCCAAATACATGTTTCCAGCTACTGGAAACATTGCTTTTGAATTTTGCTTTACTTGTACTTCTAGTACAAAACAGGACTTTAAAATTACTATCCTCAGGCCTGACTCCTGTTATAGGGTTAAAAAATAATCTAATGGAAAGAAATGATTTTAAATGTTTCTATATGTTGCCCTTGAGGTGTTCTGGTCTTTTCTAATTATGTATTTACTCAGAGGCCAATATGTAAGTAGATACACACGTGACTATTTTATAAGGACTACAAAATACAATCTACTACACAACCACAGAAATAATACTATCCAAAAACTTGCTTCAATATTATATTTAATCTTTATATTGGGCCAACGACAGACAAACATTTTCCTGATGGCATGTTATATCGAAGTCTTTATTTGAAGCTTCCTAACAGACAAGGGTGGTTATTGCCAGAACCACACAAAATGGCAGAAGTTAACATTTTTACTAAGCTCTTTTTCAGAGCTGACTACGACGTGAAGTTCAAGATAAAGCAGTGTTGGAAACAATAGCTTTTCCTGTTTGGTTTTGGGTAAAATGACTCTCTTATAAGATTGCATGTGTAGAAACAATCAGTCGTGCTCGCTTCGGCAGCACATATACTAGAAACAATCAGTCATAGCAAGGCTATGTTTCAGCCGAGTTTCTGTGTACCTCTTTACAGGCTTCTGGTCATCTGTAATATGTCATATTTACAAAGGATTTTTACTACTACTTTTAGCATCACAGTTATTTTCTTAAGAAGAGTTTTGTATCTCAGAACTGTCCACTTGCCATCCATAGTGGCATATCACCGTTATAAGTGGGAAATAAAGGAAGTTTATGGGATAACATATATTAGGAAGTAGTAATATGTATGTGTGTGTATATACTATATGTGTATATATACATATATATGTAGTTTTGGGTTTTTTTTTTTTTAACACAGGGTTTATCTGTGTAGCCCTGGCTGTTCTGGAACTTGCTCTGTAGACCAGGCTGGCCTCAAACTCACAGTTCTGGCCTCTGGCTTCCAAATGCTGGGATTGAGGGTGTGAACCACCATACATGGTTAGATATCTTTTATCTCTTATATGTCAGCCTATATATGGCCAGACTAAACAATTATCATTTCCAAAGCATCGATTTGGTAGTTTAGTCTTTATAATGGCCCTCAGTTATATTGAATTAATTATTCTATCAAAATAGGGCTTGATGCCAACCTCAGAGTGATTATGGTTCTAGGATAATCAGGCAGAAAGACTCTAAAACTAAGATGAGCGACTGGATAATCAGGCAGGAAAAGCACTGAACCTAGAACTGAGATGAGCAACTGGATAATCAGGCAGGAAGAGCACTGAACCTAGAACTGAGATGAGCAGCTTGTTTATGAACCTCCAGGCTGACCTGAAATATACATAGGGTTTGAAAATAATATTTGAGTACTATTTGGTGGCTACTGTGTATTGTATCTTGTACTGTGTACAAGTAACTTATCCAAAACAGTGGGATATATAGAGTTAAGATGGTACTAACGGTCCCTGGTTTTTATAAAAAATGTTGAGGCTCCAAAAAGTTCCTAGGAGGTACATAGAAGAGTATAGGTTGCTTTTTCTATAGAACAGGTGAACAAATTATTTTCCTATGCAAATGTCTTAGTACTCATTAGAAATATCAAAAATTTGTTAGGAAATAGTTTTAGATAAGCAGGTCCTTCTAGGACTCTACATCTTGTTTTATAGTACATGTCACACAAGTAATCTTAACAAAACCCACCTAAAAGTATTTTGCCAAAAACTATAGGGGAGATCCACAAAGATCAATACCTCCTGATTTCACACACACACATACACACACACACACACACACACACACACACACACACACAATAAGAGAGAGAGAGAGAGAGAGAGAGAGAGAGAGAGAGAGAGAGAGAGAGAGAGACTGACTCTCTTAAAGAGTCAAACTTACAGAAGCAAAGATATATTATGTGACTTTCCTATAATACCAACACTGGAGAGTCAGAGACAATAGGTCTACAAATTCAAGGCCAAACTGGCCTTCATAACACATTCAAGGCCAACATGAAATATATACATGTGTGTGTGTGTGCGTGTGTGTGTGTGTGTGTGTGTGTGTGTGTGTGTATGTGTGTATAATTCAGACTGTCTTAAAAAATAAAAAAAACATGAATTCCTGGCTTAAAAATCAAAAAATAAACAACAGCAGAAAAGAGAGTAACATTGTAATTCATACAATTCAGGTTTTACAAATATGTTTACCTCATATAAATATGACTTAAAAGTTTAACTTTCTTGGAGTCCATTGAAATGTTTTTTACAAATCACATATTCATATTTTAATCATAGTAGTAGGAGATCTTTATTCCTTTTCTTTAAGGAGCTTAGTGCTTGCATAAAAACACACCTAAGAATACTCTGCTTCCTGCTGAAGACATTTGCATCACAAACATTTGTGAAGATCTTTGGTGATGACTTAGATGATATGTAGCTTCTCTACTTTTGTTTTTAGGTAATTTTGAAAACATAAAGAACCATAGTCCATGGTCTTGCTCTAGGGCTAAGTGCAAGATAGAAAAGAAAAAGAAAAAGAATTTAAAAACAGTGAAAAGTTAATAAACCATAACTCAATTGTTAAATGTTGACTTAAATCAAATGATGTCTAAAGTTTCCCCTCAGAAGAAAGATTTAAGTCATTAAGATTTTTGGTTGTTTATTTTGTTTAATTCTTTTCATAAAAGGTGTTTGGATGGACTGGTGAACTGGAACCAGGAATTTATTGGTTAATTCCTTCCACAACTGGCTGTAGGCTAAAAAAAGAAACAAAACCAGTAACAGAAGAAGCCCAACTTGTACATAGAGATGAAACAGGGGAATTATCTCTTACAAGTGAGTTTAGGTAAGTTTTATCAATGCTAGAACTGTGCCATGCACATAGAATATAAATCAGTCACCTGTCTTTACCTATTTTCTTTGGCCAGCCCATCCCTATCTTTCTGTCTTAATTTAGTATCTCACCACAGCATGATGGGTAGTGTACTTAAAAATATGAAAGAGGTACAAAAGACCAATACCTCATGATTTCACCCAAGGGTTCTCATGATAAAAATTAAATATGTGCAATAATAGATATATTATTTAGCTTGATTTACTCATTCCATGTGTATACATATACCAAAGCATGCCATGTGTAAAATATATATATATATATATATTTAAAATTCACTGAGTAACCAAGAGTGACTTTGTATTTGCAAGTCTAGGATTATCGTTAATATCTAGGGTCTATGCACTTATCCATACTAATTGTATGCCTCTACTAGGTTCTTCTCCACTAGACATTGCCTTTAAAGGTAGATGTTGTTAGTTGCACTCTTAATTTTGCAGTCAAATGCTCTACCGCTGAGCTATACCCCCTACTCTTGATTTTGATAACTGTCAAATCTGAAGTCTAAACCTTAGGTTCTTCTCCTGTGTCCTAGATGATATTCACAATGAGATTTGGCCGCAGACAGATCAGGATGTAGTTGGATATACTACAGCCCAGAAAAAAATTCTTCAATGCCATTATTATGACTTCCTTTGAAACTTGTCCTCAAAAACTGCCTTTAGGAAGTAGAAAGATTGCTCAGTGGTAAGGACACTGGGTCCTCTTCTACTTGGGTTCAATTTTTAGCACACATTAGTAGTTCACACCCTCTCTAATTTCAGTCCCAGGGGGATCCAGTGGCCTCTTCTGGCCTCTGCAGACATCGAGCATGCACATAGTGCATAGACATACGTGCAGGCAAAACACACATACACATTTTAAAAATCCCTGTCTTTAAATGTTTTGTTTTAAAAATAATAATTTTCTATTTTTACAATTGTAGGTCAATTCTGTCCGAGATATTTGAAGTGATTGATCTAGACGGCAATGGTCTGATCAGCCTTGAGGAGTATAACTTTTTTGAATTGAGGACGAGTGGTGAGAAGTGTGATGAGGATGCCTGGGCTGTCTGCAGAGGTGAGTGCTTTCCTTTCCTGATGGATGGGTAGACAGTGCGGCATCCTTCATCCTCAGAAAGAGCCAGACTCTGTGGAAGGGATTGGACCATGAAAGATAGTGGGGGGACCCTGGGTGGGTGGGTGGCACAGTGGGGAACCTATTGTCCTTGCCAGGACCTCAGTTAGGCCCAGTACCCACCTCAGGCAGCTACCTCCAGTCTCAGGGCATTCTACACCCTTTCCTGGTCCTCACAGGCATCTGTACTCACATGGTGCACATAAACTCATGCAGGCATACACACATACACACATACAAATACATTTTTTTAAAAAAAGTAAGACTCTTTTTAAACTTGAACATTTATTTTTCTTAAAGTGATAGTTGTTATCCTTGCTAAAAGATATGAATTACTTAATGATTATTTCAGCTTTTGGAGGCTTAAAATATATTTTAAAAACTTTAAAATTATTTATTTATTTGACAATTAATACATGTATATGTAATTTTAACTTTTTCAAACCTTATTTTTAGTGACAGTTCTTAAATGTTTTAACCTCCCTTGTAGCCTACCACCCACCAGAGGTAGTGGAAAAGAAAGGATATGGGGGAAGTGGACTTGTTTAGAAAGATCCTTTGGAGCAGTTCCCGTCTGTGCTGTCTGGAAATCAGAAGTTCAGTTCACAGATTAGCAGGTGGCAGCAGCTCGATCCCTTTGTAAACACTTCAAGGATACACCAGCAATCCCGTTTGGTAGAGTCAGGTTAGCAACAGCAGTGACACGACCTAGCAAAAACAGCCAGGCCTCAACATCAGCTTGAGTTGGCAGGAGGGACCCAAAGTGACATCAGAAGTTCTCGTCTGTGCCTTTCTTAGGGAAGCGAAGATCAGCGAAGACTTGAGACCCGCAAGCATTGCACAGCTCGCTTTACCAGCAGCCAAGCTCTCTCCTTCACTCTGTTGAGTCCTGTTTATACCCTCCAAACATCACACCTCCATGTGCCTTGCCTCAGCCCAAGTCCATGGAAGTGGCAACAAACTGCAGCACACCACCATAGGTTTTTGGTGCATTTCTCTCTATGGAGTCCCCACAAATGTAGCTCAACTACACAATGCAAGGCGGACCAATATATGAATCCTTCATCACGTGTCCTTTCATGTGTTTGCTTTAGCAGAGCATCCTTTCTCCTGTGTCTGCTTCACTTGTGTGAAACACAAGTTGGCCTTAGCCTTTCACACCTGTGTCCACTTTAACGAAACGTCCCTTCATGTGTTTGACCCAGCAAAACACCATCCTACAGACTTTCCAAAGAACCCTTAAGTTTCCACCTTGTGTACACAGTGTTTTTCATCCATATCTACACCCCATACACTCCAAACATGCCTCCTTCCCACCTTCATGTCCTATGCTTTTTCTTTCTCTTCCTATTCCTCCTCTCTACCTCCTACTTTTCTCCTCTCCTCTTCCTTCTTCTTCTTCCTCCTTCTCTTTGTCACCTACTGAGGCCCGTTAGTTCTGCCTAGTGGAATACTGACTTCTTACTGAGTTGATCTTGTGCTGGTCTTGTGAAGGTAAGCATTTGCAGTGAAGTCAGGAGTGCAGGAGCTGTGACCAGAAGGAAGCACTCCTTCCTTCCTCCTGCTCTTGGGTTTCTTCTGCCCCTTCTGCCATGTCCCTGAGCCTTGGGGTGGGGATGTTCCCAGAGAGCTCAGTAGTCCTAATGTACTTGAGGTCACTTTAAGTACTTTAATTAGTTATGATTCTCTGTATTAACTAATGCCTACTACAGAAAATGCTTCTCTGGCCAGGGTTGAGAACAACACAAGTTTATGGGTACAAATGTAAATATTCAGGAAGCAGTTTTGATAATATGTCCATTTTACTAAAACTCAATTGTAGTTTCCTTGCTAGGGTCTATGGCTTTATTTTCCAAGCTGTGGGCTTTTGACCAGTTTATAGTAACAGGTGAATTCCTTCCTGTAGAGCAGGCCTCAGATCCAGCCATAAAGTGGTTGGTGACTCCCATAACATTCATGCCACATTTGCACCAGTAGGAACATCTTGCCTGCAAAGTTGGTATTACAGCATTCAGTGGTACTACTGGGTAAGACCATTGATGATTTTTTTCTCCCTAGTAACCTGTATAGTGCCTTCTGGCACAATGCAAGCTAGCCAGAAGGGAACAATTTTCCAAGTCAGTTCAAAATTGATTTCTCTATGTCCTGCAACCAAAAAAATGTTATGTCTTCAAAAATAGTCTTAACATCTAGTTATGGTAGACAACAAATAGCAATGGTGTGTTAGTCACTGTTTTATTGCTGTGATAAGACATCATGACCAAGGCAACTTATAAAAGAAAGCATTTGATTTGTGGTTCATGGTTCCAGAAGGTTAGAGTCCAGCACCATGGTAGACATGGTCATGGTGCTATAGCCAGAGATGGAAGCTCACATATTGATCCAACAGCATTAGGTGGGGGTTGGGGCACTGAGAATGGTGTGGGCTTTTGAAACTTCAAAAGCCAACCTTAGTGTCATAGCTCCTCCAACAAAGCAACTAATTCTTTCCAAACAGTTCCATCAATTGGGGATCAAGTATTCAAATATGAGCCTATGAGGGCCATTCTTGTTCAAACCACCATAAGTGGCAATAGCCCATGTTATTTTATGGACCTCTAGAGCTTCCCTGATCAATAACTCATAAGAAGGTATCTAACACATGGCACTGAGATTTTTATTTAATAACCCATGCCTTCTCAGGAAAACATTGTCCACCCACGAAGGGTACCTGCATTTTTTAAAAAAGGAAACTACTTTCCAGTACTTGGTATCACTGGCTATATACACTGGTTCTGAAAAGGACAACAAAGAGTTAAGTTAGTTTCACTAAAAAAAAATTAAGAGATTTCCAGAGAGTTGTTTATACATGTTAACAATTCTTAACTGGGCATGGTGCTGCACACCTTTAATCCCAGCATATGTGAGGCAGAGGCAGGAGGATCTCTGTGAACTGGAGCCCAGCCTGGGCTACATAGTGAGTTTCAGGACTGAAGGGCTACATTGAGCCCAACAACAACAACAACAAAAGACACCCCCCCTTTTGTATTTGTGCTCAATTAGGAAAGCCCATCAGTGACTATACAGGAGCCAGGAGCACAACAGAACATCACTGAGGAGGAGGCAGAATCAGCTGTCACTTAGGAGGCACCTGAGATTACAGCAGGGTTTGTGTGCTTAAGCCAAAGCTTGAAAAGTCAAGGGGAAAACCCAAAAGCCATAGCCAACTATACACCACAGAACAGGAAGTGTGGGGCCAGAATGTAGTTGGGAGAGGGAAGAACTGGCCAACACTGAAGCGGCATAATGTATGTTTCTAGGATGGTATAAATTTGTAGAGTAAGTGAGCTAGGTAAGAGTCTGACAAATCTGTTTTTCTAAACAGCAAGTAGGGTAAAAATATGATACTACTATAAAGGTTTCTCAAATTCATTTTTATAAATATGCTGATGTTTAATATTAAACTTCTATTAAGCTTGATAATATACTCAGTACAGTTTTATCTATAAGATATAAAGATATTGTAACTCTAATAATACAGCTTTTCATTTCTATCATTATTCTATTTCAATGGAAGTGAATCATAATCAAAATTTTGTTTTCTTTTCTGTCTTTGTGTGTGTGTGTGTGTGTGTGTGTGTGTGTGTGTGTGTGTGTGTGTGTGTGTGTAGCTGTGTGCAGATCCATGCCTATGCATGCACATGAAGAGGTCAGAGGGAGATGTTGGGTGTTCTTTTCTACCACTGTTCATTTTATTGCTTTGAGACAGAGTCTCTCAATGAGCTTGGAGCTAGCCTGGAAACTAGAAAGCCCCAGCGATCCTCCTGTTGGCTGCCAATCCCAGTACTGGGCTTACAGGCATGCACATAGCCACACTCAGATTTTTTATGTGGGTACTGGGATCCGAATTTACTATCTTCATGCAAACATGCTTATCCACTAAACTATCTCCCCATCCCCTAATTAAGATTTTCTTATGGCAAAATTATTAGTCAATAAAGTTCTATTTAATTAGCAGGGTTCATACATAACATCAACTGTTTTGAGAGCTCACCATGTACCAGGTCCTAATCAGCTTGTGAAGTCCTGGAACTGCTCTCATTTTACATATAAGGACGTAGAATCAAAGAGATTAAGTAGCTTAACCTAGGTCAGTAAGCAAGACAGTTTCATAATTAGGCTTCAGACCCAGACAGTCAGGTTCCAGAACTACAAACTTTATGCTATCAAATGTTATTAAAACTATGGCATTGAAAATGATTTGGGGGACATATTTGCTTCAGTGACAGCCATAATACATATCCATACATATGTATGTATGTATGTACACACACACACATATAATTTTTAGATTCTGAAATGTTTACCATTCTCATCATAGCCAATTTTTACTCATTCCTATTGATGACAAAATACATTATTTAGTTGTAAGATCACCTCAACATGCCTGTGTTTGGACTTAAAAATACTTTTGTTTCTATTTTGTTCAGTAATAGATTTGCTTTTCAAAAGAGGTTGGAGACCCCTGGGATCCATCTTTTCCGTTCCACCTCCACCAAGTTCTGCATATTATTAACAATGTCCGTTGGTGTGGTATGTTAGTTAGAGTTCATGAGTTTATCTTGCTGCGCTATTCACTATTATTAAGGTTCACTTCTGTTGTACAGTGGCTGGTTTTGACAACTGTTTAATCCCACAAATACAGTTATCACAGTATCAGAAAGAATGGTTTCAGTGCTCTAAAACGCCCCTGCACTCCACTCCACTTGTTTCCTCTGAAGGAAGTGCTGTTTTACAGGTGCTGTGACAGGTTTCATTCCCACCAACCTTTATTAGCATTTCTTTTGTGCCACGTCACCACCAAGAACACATCAGATTTTTGGATTGTAGGCATTCAAATAGGTCTGCAGTTGGATCTCATTGTTTGTAATCTCCTAATGTCACTTGCCATTCAGTAGCTTTGTATCTACTCCCCATCATTTGTAACTTCTTTAATGATGTCTGTGTTGGTGCCCAACTCTTACTTTTTGATAGAATGTCTTCCTATGTAGCTAAGCTTCACCTTAAACTTTGTATGATCCCCAGGATGACCTTGGGCTTACCATCCTCTTGCTTCAGCCTTCCTAGTGCTTGGATTATAGGAATGTGCCAACAATATGTCTAGGTTTTCTTGTCTAAGTTTTGTCTTTTTTTTAATGATTGAGTTCTAAGAGGTCTGTGCACCTTACAAATACATATCTTTATCAGATGTATGATTGAGTTCTAAGAGGTCTGTGCACCTTACAGATACACATCTTTATTGGAGGTATGATTGAGTTCTAAGAGGTCTGTGCACCTTACAAATACATATCTTTATCAGATGTATGTTTGCAGGTATTTCCTCCAGGCCAGTCATTTCTATTCTTATTCCTCTAGCGATATCATTCAGAGAGCTTAAGTTGTTAAGAAACTGTATTCTTCCTAGGTCATGTTCTGTGTGCTGTGATGGCTATTCTAGGTTGTCAACCTGACACGCCTGGAAAGAGAGAACCTCAGTTGAGGAATTACTTCTATCACATTGGCCCATGGGCATGTCTGTGGAGCATTTTCTTGATTGCTAATTGATGGAGGAGGGCCCAGCACATTGTGGATAGTGCCACCCCTGGGTACATGGTCTTGGCTTGTATAAGGAAGCTAGATACTGAGAAGCAAGAAAAAAAAAAATCCAGCAAGCAGCAACTCCTGCCACTAGGTTCCTGTTTTGACTTTCTACCCTGGCTTCCCTTTATGATGGGCTGTGACCTGTAAGCTAAAATAAACCCTTTCCTTCCCAGCTTGCTTTTAGTCATGGTGTTTATCACAACAACAGAGAAATAAGGTAGAACATGTTTGTGTTGTTGTCGTCTTTTGAGTCAAGGTGTCATGTAGCCTAGGCTGGCCTTGAACATGCTATACAATCAAGAGTTGCCTTGAACTTCTAATTCTTCTGCCTCTATCTTTCAAATTTGAAGATTATAGCCCTGATTCACCACAGTGGCTTGGTTTGTATGCTTTTAAAATTGTATCTAGGCAGATCGAAGAGACTGGGGAAGGGAGACAGACTGCAGCTCAGGGAAAGTGAAGCTGCAATAGTGGCAGTAGGAAGATGGTGGGTGAAGATGAGCAGCAGGAGCAAACTATGGCCGAGGACCTAGGATAAGATGGGGGGCAACATCACCAACCGGGTTCTTTGATCTTTGGTGGAAGCTTCCAGCTCAGGTGTGTCTGTACTGAGCTTCTGTGAGAAAGGGGATGCCATGATTATGGAAGAGACAGGGAAGATCTTCAAGAAGGAAAAGGAGAGGAAGACAGGTATTGCCTTTCCTACCAGCATTTCCGTAAGTACCTGTGTGTGTCACTTCTGCCCTTTGACGAGTGATCAGGACTGTATACTCAAAGGAAGGTGACTTGGTAAAATTTGACCTTGGGTTCATGTGGATGGCTTCATTGCCAATGTGGCTCACACTTTTGTAATTGGTGTAGCTCAGGGGACCCAGTAACAGAGTGGAAAGCAGATGTCATTAAGGCCGCTTACCTATGTGCCAAAGCTGCTCTACAACTGGTCAGACCTGGAAACTAGAACACACAAGTGACAGAAGCCTGGAACAAAGTTGCTCACTCATTTAATTGCATGTCAATAGAAGGTATGCTGTCACACCAGTTGAAGCAGCATGTGATCGATGGAGAGAAAACCATTATCCAGCATCCTACAGACCAGCAGAAGAAGGACCATGAAAAGGCAGAAGTGCATGAGGTTTATGCTGTGGATGTCCTCGTCAGCTCAGGAGAAGGCAAGGCCAAAGATGCAGGACAGAGAACCACCATTTACAAGCGAGACCCCTCTAAACAATATGTCCTGATAGTGAAAACTTCACGTGCCTTTTTCAGTGAGGTGGAAAGGCGTTTTGATGCCATGCTGTTTACTTTAAGAGCATTTGAAGATGAGAAAAAGGCTTGAATGGGTGTGGTAGAGTGTGCCAAACATGAGTTACTACAGTCATTTAACCATCTCTATGAGGAGGGTGAGTTTGTTGCCCAGTTTAAATTTACAGTTCTGCTAATGCCCAATGGCCCCATGCGGATAACCAGTGGTCCCTTTGAGCCTGACCTGTACAAGTCTGAGATGGAGGTTCAGGTTGCCGAGCTGAAGGCTCTTCTCTAGAGTTCTGCAAGTCGAAAAACCCAGAAGAAGAAGAAGGCCACCAAGACGGCAGAGAATGCCACCAGTGGAGAAACAATAGAAGAGAGTGGAGCTGGGGACTGAGGTGGGTCCCCTCCCCAGCTTGTCATTCCTGCCCCACCCCCTCCCACCACACCCCAGGCTCTGTCAAGTGCAGTTCATCTTCTCCACCCAAGACTACCAGCAGAGCAGGGGGTCTTCTGCCCTCATCCTGGTCCCCCACCCACCTACCCACTCATTTCAACAAAAAACCCCAGCTCCGACTGACTCTGGTGTTGGGAGGCCAGGCTTCCCAGCCACCAATGACTGCTTTTAGTAGAAAAAGAAATTGAATAATAAAATCAGGAGTCAAAATTAAAAAATAAATAAATAAATAAAATCGTGTCTAAAAACTTCGTCACCAAACACAAGTCAGACTAGACTTTTCTCCTGTTATCTTGTAGAAATGTTATAGTTTTGTGTAGTACAGTTTCATCTGTGGCTCTTTTTTTTTTTTCCTCCTTTTTTATTTTTGATACTTTATATACATTTCCAATGTTTCCCCTTTTCTGAGTCTCCTCTTTGTATACCCCCCATCCCCTCCCCAACCCACCTCTAGGAGGGAATTCCACCTCCCACCCCACCCCACCCCCCGTCCACCCATCCCCATTTTCCCGCCTTGATATTCCCCTTTACTGAGGCCTCTAACATCCTCAGGCCCAAGGGCCTTTCGTCTCTCCCTGATGGCCATCGAGGTCATCCTCTGCCACATATGTGGTCCAAACCATAAGTCCATCAATGTGTATTCTTT